>OX451738.1:448461422-448953922 GCA_948472305.1 Vicia faba | reverse complement strand
TCTACATATTCAATCCTTCATGACATTAGTAACGGTTTGATTAAGATTAGATAATTGAGATTTAAATTTGATATTTTAAATTATAAAATTTAATTCAAATCTATCTTCTTAACTGTTATCCAAATAATCATAATTAAATATCTTTTACTTAAGCCAAACTTTTATTTACACAAGTCATATTTTATGAATAATTAATCTAACAATAAAATATAAAGAATAAATAAAAATAATTTTAACTAAGATATTATTTGACCAAATATTTATACAGAAGAAAATTTTATAATAAAAAAAACCATAAGTAATTCTATAACAACCATATTGATTATATTAAAAAAATGATTAACTAACTTAATTAATAAAAGTCAACTATAAAATATATGATTAATACCCTACTCGAATTTGTAAGTGAATAGAATAAAGAGCAAGCTTGGGAACTTATTAAGAAGATTGGAGTTAATTAGAAGATTTGTTATGTTCATAATCTTAAAAAATTTCAATATCAAATTAGGGCGATTTTCAATTGAGACAAATTCCGATGACACTGTTAACGATAATTACCAGAGTTTCACCACTGAGGCTTCTTTGTAATGGTTTAAACTCCTAGCCCTATGTTCAGGGACCATTACAGGGAAGAATTAGAGTCTTGTAATGATTTAATTCTTCTCATTTTAAAAAATTCTAAAATTTGATAAAGAAATATTTTATAGTATTCTAAACACGTATGAAAAATATTATTAAATATTTAAAAATTTAAGAGTAATTAAACAGTTTATAAAATTTTAAAAAATAGCATGGACTAAACTCCTATTCTATGATCGATAGAGCCTTGTGCAACACTGAGTGGTTTGTAGCTTTTCCTAACTGTGAGATTGAGATTCTTAATCCACATATTTCTGATCACTCCCCTTTGAGAGTTAATCTAGATACTAGTAGAGTTATTCAGAGACATAGACAAAGATTCAAATTCTTGAACTGTGTGGTTGATAATCCTGATTACATGGAGCTCGTCATCAATAGTTGGAATCATGATGAACCTGGAAAACCCATGCATAAATTTTGGAGGAAACTTTAAAAATTACAACCAGTTCTAAACAAGCTAAATAGACATATGTCATATGGGGTTAGGAAGATTCAGGAGAGTAGAAATAAACTTGAGCATGCTCAAAACCTGTTGGCTGGTGATATTATCCAATGTATTGTCAAGAAGTGAAGTTCTAGACTGAGGAAATTATCAAAAATAATGAGATTGAAGAGAAAATTTTACAGCAAAAGTTTAAAATATATTGTGTTAATCTTGGAGATGGTAACAATGCTTATTTTTTCGCTAATCTTGGAGATGAATTTCCCTAATAAATTTATTAACTGGATTATGATTATTGTTAGGTCTGTCTCATACAGATACTTGATCGATGGTCAAATGACTAGCATTTTGAAATCAAAGAGGGGCTTGAGGCAAGGAGATCTAGTTTCTCCCCTATTGTTTGTTTTTATAATGGAGTACTTATACATAAGTATGGAAACATTACAAAAAATTCCTGATTTTAACCATCACGCAAAATGTGCCAAGCTCAAGATAACAAATATATGTTTTGCTGATGACTTGCTTTTATTTTCCAGAGGTGATGTGATGTCTGTGTTGGAGATAAGACCTTTTATGTTAAGGAGAAGTGTGTGGGAATATTGAAGGTTTGAATATAAATTTGATAAGTAGGATATTTCTTTATGGAGAAGAAGAACTTTGTATTTTGCTTGATATAAATGTGTGGGATTACATCTCTATTTATAGTACTCTAAGGAGAACTCTAGACACACTAATTCTAGAGAGTTCTCAACTCTAGAGATCCAAAGACTATTCTAGAAATATTACAATTATAAGAAATATCTAGAGATTCCAAATATTACAAGAATTCTCTAGAAAACTACTTAAGCCCAAAATAACTAAGCCCAAAAACCAATTAATAAATTTAGGCCCAAATCAAGTTTAATATTTTCAACATCCCCCCTTAAACTTGATTTGTGACTCCAAGCATACTACTCCTTAGCTTCACGAAAGTTTCCAACTTTAGTGGCTTGGTGAAAATGTCGGTAGCTTGATCTTGAGACATTACATACTTCAACTTCACCTCTTTTTTTCCTTAATGCATTCTCTTATTAAGTCGTAACGGGTGTCGATGTGCTTATTTCTTTCATGAAAGACTGGATTCTTTGCCAAAGCAATTGCTGATTTATTATCAATACATATTTCCATTGGATCTTCTTGTGGTATTTTTAACTCTTTCAACAAGTTTCTTAGCCAAATTGCATGACAAACACATGATGTGGTGGCGACATACTCGGCTTCACAAGTTGATAGTGTGACTATTGGTTGCTTCTTTGACATCCAAGTGAAAGTAGTATCTCTCATAAAGAACACATAACTATTAGTGCTCTTCCTATCATCCAAGTCTCCACTCCAATCACTATCACTATAGCCAACAATCTCATAATTATTAGAAGAGTAATAGTGCAAGCCAAAGTTAGTTGTACCTTTAAAATATCTAAGAATTCTCTTTGCTGCCTTGAAGTGAGTTATTGTTGGAGCTTCCATGTACCGGCTTACAACTCTTACAACATAGAGAATATCTGGCCTTGTACTTGTTAAGTAACGTAGACTTCCAACCAAACTTTTGTAAAGAGTTGGATCCACATTCTCCTCGTTTTCATGTTTGCTTAACTTGCTACCACATTCCATCGGGGTGCCAACTGGATTGGCACCATTCATCTTGAACTTCTTAATGACTTCTTTGGCATAGCCTTCTTGGGTGATGAAAATTCCTTTATCTTCTTGCTTTACTTTGATGCCATGAACCCCATATCTGTCATCTCAAATTCATTTGACATGTCTTTCTTGAACTCTTCGAACATGCTTGGATTGTTCCCTGTGAAAATCAAGTCATCTACATACAATCACACAATTAAAATATCTCCACTTTGTGCTTTGATATAGAGTGCATGCTCATATGGGCACTTGATGAAGTTCTTGTCTTGAAAGTACTTGTCGATTCGAATATTCCAAGCTCTCGGTGCTTGCTTGAGACCGTACAATGCCTTCTTCAACTTCAAGAATTTTTCTTCTTGCCCTTTTACTTCATAGCCTAGTGGTTGCTAGATATAATCTTCTTCTTCGAGAAAACCATTCAAGAAGGCTGATTTCACATCCATTTGATAGATCTTCCATTCATTTTGGGCTGCCAAGGAAATGACCAGTCTAATAGTTTCAAGACGAGCAACAGGAGCAAATACCTCATCATAGTCAATTCCTTGTCTTTGACTATAGCCTTTCGCCACCAATCTTTCTTTGTATCTCTCCACATCTCCTTTTGCATTCTTCCTTTCCTTGTACACTCATCTTACTCCAATTGCTTTATGTCCTTGTGGAAGTGTAGTAAGTTCCCATGTATCATTCTTAGTGATAGACTTGATTTCTTCGTCCATGGCGTCTCTCCACTTTATGTTTTCTGCCGCTTCTTGATAGCTTAGAGGCTCACAATAACCAAAAAGGAAAAAGAGGTTAATGTCGTTTTGGTTTTCGGTTACCTCATAAAGCTCTTTAATGCTCCTTAGTCGTAGTGTCTTCTCACTTGAACTTGTTTCATCCAACCTTGGTGTCGATGAGGAAGGTGGTGTAATATGTTCCTCTATCATTGGTTGTTCCATTTCTTCTTCTTCTTCTTCTTCTTCAAAGTAAGGAAGAAAATCATACTTGTGTTCTTGAGCACTCCAATCCCAATAATCTTTTTTGTCAAACTCCACATCACGACTTATGATGATCTTTCCACTATTTAGGTTATAAAGCTTGTACCCTTTAGAGCTTGAGTCATAACCCACAAACACATACTTCTCACTTTTATCATCGAGCTTTGTTCTTCTTTCATCTGGAACATGGGTATAGGCAATGCTTCCAAATACTTTGAGGTGAGAGATCCCAGGTTTCCTTCCACTCCATGCTTCTTGGGGTGTCTTTTCATGCACACTTCTTGTTAGGGAACGATTTGTCAAGTAAACTGCACACGCCACTGCTTCGGCCCAAAACTCCTTCGGCATCTTCTTCCTCTTGAGCATGCTTCGTACCATGTTAAGTATATTCCGATTCTTTCTCTCTGCTATTCCATTTTGTTGAGGCGATCTTGGCACAGTCAGTGGGCAACGGATTCCATGGTCTTCACAATATTTGTTGAACTCATTTGAAGTGAACTCTCCTCCTCGGTCAGATCTCATGGCCTTGATGGAAATACCACTTTCTTTCTCCACAAGGGCTTTGAACTTCTTAAAGTTGTCAAATACTTCTGACTTCTCCTTCAAAAAATAAACTCATATTTTTCTGGAATAATCATCACTAAAGAGGAGAAAGTATTTATTCTTACCAAACGAGTTAGGTTTGATTGGTCCACAGACATCTGTGTGTATGAGTTCTAGTGGCTTTGTCGCTCTTGACGTTGATTCCTTTGGAAAACTTTTTCGGAATTGCTTCCCAATTAGACATCCTTCACAGAGTTGGTCTGGGTGGTTGATCCTAGGCAAGCCTCTCACCATCTATTTCTTCGACAAACGTTCTAAACCATCGAAGTTGAGGTGCCCGAATCGTAGATGCCATAGCCATGAAGAATCAGTATAGCAAGCCTTGAGACACTTTGCTACGTCATTTTGAATGTTCAAGAGGAACATTCTATTTTTTGACATAGGCACCTTAGCAATCAAGTTATGACTACAATCTCTTAAGAAAAGACTATGTTCTTTTAAGTGGATGTCACAGCCTTTCTCTAATAATTGTCCCAAACTCAAAATATTATTCTTCATGTTAGGCACATAATAGACATTGGATATGAATTGATGACTCCCATTCTTCAAGCGTATGAGAATTTTACCTTTGCCTTTGACCGATATCTTTGAGTCATCTCCAAATGATACATCACCAGTTGCGGCTTCATTGATCTCTACGAACATGCTTCGATCGCCACACATGTGGTTGCTTGCGCCAGTGTCCAAGTACCACTTATTTCTTTTCTCTTCAACTTTGTTTTGACACGCGAGTAACAAAGTTTCTTCTTTTCTACCTTTTTCTTCTATAAAATTAGCTTTCTCTTCCACCTTCTTTGAGAATCTACACTCAGTTGCGTAATGACCAATCTTGTTGCAGTTGAAACATTTGACTTGTGATTTATTACTCCTCGACCATGAGGTTCCTCTTCCACGACCTCTTGTTGCTTGTGGATTCCAACTTCTTTCTCCATTGTTGAAGTTGTTGGACTAGTTATTGCAACCGCCTATTCCTTCTCCTTCATGTACTCGTCCAAGTCCACGATATTGGCCACGACCCCGTCCTCTTTGGCTATTGTAATTTGCATAGTTTACTTCCTTTATGTTGAGTTGTAGTAATTGCTCCATATCCTCCCTTTGTTTAATTTTTCTCTTTTGTTTTTCTTCGTATGCTTGTAAGGAACCCATGAATTGCTCAATAGTCATGGTCTTTAGATCCTTATTTTCTTCAATATTGATAACAATGAAGTCAAAACTTGGATTTAAAGTGCGAAGTATTTTCTCCATGACTTTCACATCATCAACATCTTCACCATTTCTCTTAAGTTGATTGACTACAATCAATACTCGAGAAAAATAATCTGAAATTGACTCGGACTCCTCCATAAATAAACGTTCAAAGTCACCTCTAAGAGTTTGAAGACGAATCTTTTTTACCTAGTCAACTCCTTTGTTGCAAGTTTGAAGCTTGTCTCATGCTTCTTTGGCTGTTGTTGCGTTGGATATCTTCTCAAACGTATCTTCATCCACCGATTGATAAATGAGAAAGATAACTTTCTTGTCTCTCTTTCTTGACTCCTTCAATGTCTCTCTTACACCTTGACTTAGTGAGGTTTCATCTTGATCCTTGAAGCCTTTCTACATAATATCCCACACATCTTGAGCTCCTTGTAGCGCCTTGATCTTGATACTCCAATTATCATAGTTGTTCTTTGTGAGCATCGGTATTTGGAAAGGGAAACCACCATCGCCATTTTGTGGATCTTGAAGCTCTGATACCACTTTGTTGGAAATAAGACCTTTTATGTTAAGGAGAAGTGTGTGGGAATATTGAAGGTTTGGATATAAATTTGATAAGTAGGATAATTTTTATGGAGGAGAAGAACTTTGTATTTTGCTTGATACAAATGTGTGAGATTACATCTCTATTTATAGTACTCTAAGGAGAACTCTAGACACACTAATTCTAGAGAATTCTCAACTCTAGAGATTCAAAGACTATTCTAGAAAATATTACAATTATAAGAAATATTTAGAAATTCCAAATATTACAAGAATTCTCTAGAAAACTACTTAAGCCCAAAATAACTAAGCCCAAAAACCAATTAATAAATTTAGGCCCAAATCAAATTTAATGTTTTCAACAGTCTGTTCAGCTTATGATGGATGTCTTTAACAAATTCTCATAGGTAACTGGGCTTAAGGCTAACCTTGCCAATTGCAATGTGTTCTTTGGTAGGACAAACATACAAGATCAACAAATAATTCTGACTGTCACATGTTTTTGAAAGGGCAATTACCTTTTAGATATATGGGTGTTCCTCTGTCTAGCAGGAAAATCACTATCTATCAGTGCCAACCTCTGATAAAATGGTGGCCAAAATTCAACATTGGACAACAAAGCTTCTTAGTTATGTTTGTAGGCATTAACTTGTGAAAAGTGTGTTGATGGTTGTTTCAAGATATTGGATGCATGCATTTCCAATGCCTAAAAAATCATAAACCAAATTGAATCTATATGTAGAAATTTCTTATGGTCCGGTAAAGCTACAGGTAGGAAAGCTTATGTTTCTTGGGAGAAAATCTGTGAGCCAAAAAAATCTAGCGGTCTTATCTCTAAAAAAAGATTTAGAGAAACCTTCTTTGGTGTGATTAGATCTTCTCATGCGTTTATCTCTAGTTTTTTTTCTACTCCAAATCTAATGGTTAAGAAATGATAAAATATAATTGATTTAAAGGAATGATAAAACCATAAAGTAATCCAAAGATTACCATTAGTGTTGTTCATGAGGCAATAGAGATTAAATTGGAGAGGATTTAGATCCTACTTTGGCATAAAAAGATGCTTTTAGAAATGCGAACTAATTTTATTCTAGAAAAGTATATAAGATTTTCAAGGTCTTTGATGTGAAAGGTTTTGTCTCATTTGTTGAAACATGTCAATATGGATATGAATTTGAAAAAAATAATTAAGTTTCACATTGTTAGAAAAAATAAGTGTATTTGTGTGTTGGTAGAAAAAAATATAGTTCCACATTGTTTAGATTAGATATCCTGACTATCTTACTTCATTTTATCCGGAATACACATGTTTCATTTCAAAATACATTAAAAATTTATTTTGATATTTTTTTTCTTCCTCACTGTCTTTACTTTGCGTTTTTGAGTTGTCGAAGCGCCAATTTCTCCCTTTTTCTTTCTACTCATTGAATTATTCGAGTATTTTCTTGAATATTAGAGAATTATCATTTGAATTTCTCCCTGTTTAAAAAATTTTCAAGTGTTTTTTGGATTCTTGTTGGAGAATTATTTAAATTTCTTCTTATTTAAGAAATTATTTTGAGTGACCAAACGATCATAATGAAATTCTATTAAAGAATTATTTAATTTTCTCCTCTTTTAAGAAATTATTATAACTAGTTTTTATATTAGATACTACGAGTACTATTTATAGGGTTGTTTTATCCTAGAGGTATCATGGTTAGTTGACTGCTTTGCATTATCTATGATACCAAAACATCTTAAAAAGAGTGTGTAACACCCCAAAAATCTAGATTAATTATTTAATTAATTTAGTGTGAGTATTAGATGATTATAGGTGTTTGTGAATCAGTGTGGTTTTTTTTTATGTTGTGATGCATTTGATGAGAGGTAGTTGCCTTAGAAAATAAAGAAAATAAGGTGTTGGGAGTGTATGACTAAAAATGTAGAAACATAGAGGTGGAAGGAGAATGTTGGTCTAATATTAATATTATGTGAATTAAAATAATAATTATAGTTTTTATAATTATATTATTATTATTTTAATTAGATAATGGCAAGTTGGAATATGGATTTAGGGGTCTAAGGGGTTTATTTGTCAAAAAGAAGGAAGAGAGAATGTAATCGTAGTTTTGGAACGATCGTGAAACAGAGAGAGACAGAGGAAAAGAGAAGCTAGGGTTGGGAGAAGATTTTCATGGAAGAAGAGGAGAAAAGCTCAAGCTTAGGAACCATAAATCTAACGTAAGGATGAAGTTTCGACTCTTTAATATGTGGTATAATTGTGGGTAGATGATGATATTGAATGTTAGGTTTTAGGGTAAATTATTGTGAAATTGATTGTTGAATTTGATTGTGAATGATGGAATTGGTGTGATGTTTGTGTTAGAATAGTTGGACATGATGTGTGTTGATTAATACATAATTTTACATGTTTTAGTATGTTTACAAAGTGATTTTGAGTGAAAAAGGATAAAATTTTGTGGTAGGAAAAATAGAAGATTTTTCACTCCGGGTACTGCATATTGGGTAATCGGGTACCGTGTGTATTTTTGAAAAAATTAGGAAAAATGTGAAGGTGGAACTGGGTACTGCATATAGGATAACTGCTTACCCAATTGGACAGTAGCTTGTTTTTTTGAATTTTTAAGGTGTAATCGGTTACCCCATATGCAGTAACCGATTACCACTAAACTGACAACATTTTTGAAAAACTTGAAAAATTCATAACTTTCGCATCGGGTGTCCGTTTGACGCACCGTTTGGACCGTTGGAAAGATACAAATATTTCTATAATATGAAAATAATTTTTATGGTAATATCCTAATATTTTATTGGAATATCTTACGATGTGTGTGTATGTTGTATATGTTATAACGTGAAATGTTATGATTGAGTGCATACACGTTGTATAAATGATGTATGAAGGAATTTTAAGTTGTATTGCAGTTTGACGATGTTGTTGTTGGCCTAGAATGGAATAGTGTTGGGGACTCAGTCCTATGTCCTGCATAGTTGTATTGTTGCATGTTGCATATATGCATCGTTGAGGGTTATGCCTTGTTATTTTCTTGGATTGACAAAAATATTGAAGGCTTATGCCTTGGCCTGTATTAGAAAATGTTGAAGGCTTATGCCTTGGCTTGTATTGGAAAAATGTTGAGGGTTTATGTCCTGATGGTACCACATGCATCTTGCATCAATGTCAGACGCATTGCATTTGTTGAATGATTGATGTAACAATGAAGTTTACTTGTATAATTGATATGTGTTGTGAGATGGATGATGATAATTATGTGTGTGCTTGTATAATTACTAATGAATCATAATTGATAATAGTTGAACTTGAAATCTGACGGAATATATCTGTTGTATACTCATGATTATATAATTTATTATATTGTTGTGATATCTTACTCCTTCTGTTTGAATGTTGCCTCTACGTGGGTAACATGCAGGTGATCCGCAGTAGACGAGGTTATTCGTCATTTATTTTTGAGTTGACGTCATGCTCTGATACGTAACACCGGGGGGATGAACGCTTGCTTGCTTTGCTTAGTTGTTGTTTTTATTTGAAGAATTGTGGGAGTATTACAGACTCTCTTTATTTGATTTAAAATGTTGTTTTATGATGAGTTAAAGATGTTGAAAATAATTCTGATTTTTTTCCGTTGCATTAATAAAGTTGAAGTTTGAGAACCATGATAAAATTGTTATCGGTTCATCCGAAGTGTGTTATGTATTTGTTTAATTATACTTGAGCAAGTTTTAATATGTTAGAAGATGTGACATCCTATTTTTGGTGTTCGATTTAGAAATTAATTTAATCTTATTTTTATTTAATTTACCGATGGGGAAATAAGGTGTTATAATTGGTTTCAGAGCAGGTCGGTCCGTCCGACCAAGTTGTTGAGTCAGTATAGTATGATAGTAGAATATTGTCGATGTGTTATTCCTTAGTACATGATATGTGTATGAAACACTAGCGGTGCTTTCTTGCTTTTCTAATCACTTGTTTGTAGGAGTGGGATTAAAACAAGTGGGGAAGAAGCTTGTGCTTATCTGAGATGATTCAGGTGTGAAAAGTTGGTTCAGAGTGCTGTAAATGGCATAAGTGCAAATATTGGTGAAACCGTGTTGTTTCCCAAATTCAGAGGAAGTACGGATTCAGAATTTAAGTCTAACAGCCAGTCGAAGGGTTCTTGAGGGGGAATAATCAGGTACTTGTGTTGTTTGCATCTCTGGGAGTGGAGGGTGATATTATGGCTAATGATGTGCCAGTTGGGTGTACGTCCTAATGTTTTTCCGGTGATAATTGCGACTTGTCGTTAGAGCAAGATGTCAGATTGACTTAATTAATGTCATCCTTGGGGCGAACTATTTGAATTTAAATCAAGTGATTACAAATTATTTTGATGAGTCGATGCATATTCTTATGCCAGAAGATATCTGTTAAGCATGTAGGATAACTCTTAGAAGGCGGAGCTCAGATGGTTATAATGTTTTTAGCACTGCATGTTGATCTTGAAATTTTCAGTGTTGAGTACCATTGTGTGTGCTGTCGTTGTTCAGAGTAATGTTGGAGTGATGAATTGCTGGGAATTTTGTTGTTGGAATCATGTATGTGGTTCTTGAATATCGTTAATGTTGTTGGGTATTTTTGAATCGCGAGACAAAGTCGAAACTCAAAGATATTAGTAGTATTGTGAAAAGAATTGGAATATTGATGTTTTTGTATGATTGGGTGTCAATGTCAGTGTTGAAATTATTGAGATATATTACGTGTCAGTGATGTGATTGATGCAATATAATTGAGTAATTGCATGATTAAATGTGTTTACTCTGTTATTTAGAATGTTGATAATGATGTACATAGATAGGAATTATAATTTGGAACATGAACGATAAAGTATGTGGAAGTTAGGGATGTATGAGTACGAAATAAGTGATTTTCGTAACATAAAAATCTATTTTTTTACTCTGGTACAATGGTAATCGGTTACCAGTGTATGAGTAACCGGTTACTGATCAAAAAAAAAATTTTGTTGATAATTTTGATATCAAATGGGTAAAAAGTGAGTGCACGTTTTGATAACTTAATGATATCAAATGGGTAAAAAGTGAGGGGAAGTGAAAAATGAATTTATTACAAATATGAAAATAGCATTTGGACTATCGTATGTCTCTATCTAGACGACTTACTCATATTTGGATCAAACATTCATGTCATTAATGATGTGAAATCATTATTGTGCAACAAATTTGATATGAAAGACTTAGGAGAAATAATTGTGATTCTAGGAATCAAGATCACTTAAACTGAGAAAGTAATTTCTTTGGAACAACCACACCATGTGGAAAAGATCTTAAAGAAATATAACTACTTTGATTGTAAACCTGCTTGAACACTATACAATCATAGTGATAAACTATTTAAGAACATCATTGACAATGTTAGACAAACTGAGTATGAGAACATCATTGGTAGTTATAGGTATGCCAATAATTGTATTTGACCCGACATAATTAGAGATTAATGTGTAGGTTTACTAGTAGACCGAGTAATGAGCATCTGTAAACTATTTAGCGAGTCATGTGATACCTTTAAAGTACCATGAATGTTGGTCTACATTATTAGATTTACTGATGTAATTGAAGGATGCAGTGATGTAAATTAAAATATCTTATCATATGATTCCAAAGCAACTAGTGACTATATATTAGTTAGGGGAGTTGTATATTTGAAATCAAAGAAATAGACTATTTTGGCTTAGTCCATGAAGGAGTATGAAATGATAGCATTAATAACGGCTAGTGAAGAAGCAAGTTAGTTAAGATGCTGGCTAGTTAAGATCCCTTTATGAACAAAAAAACCTATGCAAGTTGGGTTTATCCTCTGCGACTGTACCACAACTATTGAAAAAATTGAGAATTGTTAGTATTACACTAAGATATGTCAAATAAAAAGAAAGCACGACATTGTTATAGACTGTATCTCTGAATGAGATCTAAGAGTATATCATGTACGCACTGATAAAAAATTTAGCAGATCCTTTGACGAAAGGATTAAATAGAGACAAAGTCCATAATATATCCACGAAGATGTGACTAATTCTTATAGATAAGTGATTTTCTCAGGATGGTTACCCAACCTAATTGACGGGAGATCCTAAGAAATAGTTTCAATGGGTAATAACGAGTAATATGAGATGATCATAGTAGTATAAATAAGAGAAGCATGAATCTTGAAGTGATAAGAGGATGAAAATAAAATCTCTTTATATATATATATATATATATATATATATATATATATATATATATATATATATATATATATATATATATATATATATATATATATATATATATATATATATATATATATATATACTCTGTATTAGAGAGCATCTAGCAACATGATTACTCTTGATAGAGTCACATGTGTGATTGAGGAACTTAAGCTAGTTCCTATGAAATTTCGAGACAGAATTCCTAGAGCCTTCACTAAACAGGTATAGACGTGCAAGGCCATTAAAGCACTGATTAATTAGAATACACCTTAAGAAACGACTATGTGAAGACTTGATGTTTGAGATAGAATTCTAGATAACTGTGTCACTATTGTTGAATTAGAATTCTACTTTCCACGCAAAGTTTTAAGTCGTAGACAATTCTCTTTATGCACAATCTTAGAAACGTGTGACATTCTTTCTATTTTTTTTTAATTCAAGTGGTGGATTATTGGAACATGTCATTTCAATATAGAGATTAATTTGAAAAAATTCCTTAAGTCCCACGTTGTTAGAAAAAATAAGTGTGTTTATGTGTTAGTTTAAAAAATGTTGAGTCCCACATTGTTTAGATTAGATAAATTTACTAACTTCATTATATAAGGAGTGCACATGTTTTATTCCAAAATACACCAAAAACTTGTTTTGATTTTTTTCTTCCTCGCTTTCTTTACTCTGTGTTTTCGAGTTGTCGAAGCACCAACTTCTCCCCCTTTTTTCTATTTGTTTGATTTTTTTGACTATTTTCTTGAATTCTCATTAGAGAATTATTATTTGAATTTCTCCTTGTTTGAAAATTTTCAGGTATTTTTTTTATTATCTTTGTAGAATTATTTGAATTTCTCCTTATCTGAAAAATTATTTTGAGTGATCAAACGACCATTATGGAATTCTCTTAAGATAATAATTTATATTTCTCATTGTTAGATATATTTATTATTATTGTCGTTTATACCAGATAGTATGAGTGGCAAACGGGCCCGACCCAACAAACAATGCCTGTTTTGCCCACCGTTTTTTGCGGGGGAGCCAAGGTTTTAGACTCACACCCTTTAATGTGTCTCGCCCTGTCCCATTTTTTTACAGGCACACACTTTTTCTTAAAATTTTAGACCTAAAAGATTCAATGCCCGCGGGCCCACCCATCCTCACTTTTTTGTAGGGTAGGATAAGATTTTAGGTCCGCACTCTCAAATATGTCTGTCCCGCCCTGCTGCACCCCTCCCTCGTTTTTCGCAGGGAGTGCCTAAATGGGGCGGGTATAGTTGTTTTCCACTCCTACCAGATACTACGAGTGATATTTATATCATATTCGATTGGTCTTTGTATCATTAGAGAGTGTATTTCTAGACCGATTACCTACGATGCATGTATTAATCGTACATTATAGATATAACATAGTTGTTTTATTCTGGAGGTATCGTGGTTACTTAACAACTTCGCACAATTTTGAGCAGTGTTATAAAATGTCTTAAAGAGAACGATCTAGTTCGCGACTCGACCGATAATTTTTTCGGTGATAATTTTTCAAAATCATGAATTAACATAACTAGTACTTCATTGTTTGAAATTGAATTACTTAATTCATGTGAGGATGAGGTCATGGACAAAAATAAGTAGTGTTGTAAAAGTTGAACAAGAAGAACTGGCAAATAAAGAATGATCTGAGGTTAATTGCATAAAGTAAGTATTGATTAAAAACTAGACCACTCAGTAAATCAATGTTTGTCTTCTTGCTTTAACCCATATATTGATTTGTTGAGTTTGCAAACCTGTGAGAATGTGATGTGTTGTGATCCAATGGAAAATCCATATAGACTTTTATTTTAAACCCTCATAGAGGAAAGCATTTTTGATATCAAGTTGATGTATGTGCCAATGTTGTGAAGAAGAAATGACTAAATAAAGCCTAGTTGTTGTCATCTTAGTCACTAGTGAAAAATTGCATACATAGAAATTTCCCAGTTTGCGTATAACTTTTAGCCACCAAATGTGTCTTGTATCATTTTACCGATCCATCATCCTTGTGTTTTATTTTGAAAACCCATATGCAACCTATAGGTTTCTTAACCATTGGAAAATATGTAGTTGACCAGATATTATTAATGACAAGTGCTTGCAACTCAATATGCATTACATCCCACAAAACATGAATTTTTAGAGGCAGGTTTGTAAGTATACGGTTCAGTTGCAGATGCGATGAATAAAGTATAATTTTGTATGAAATGGAGAGGTTATCATAAAAAATAATGTATCGTATATGATATAAGCTAGAATTAGAATTAATATTGTAAATGGCAAAGTATTTTAAACAAGATGATTGTTTGATGGTTCTAGCAAAATAATTTTTGAAAAAAATGTAGGAGCTTATTCACAATAAGAAGAATTTGGAATAATAGGTGTATGTGAAATATGATTAGGTTGTTGAATTTTTTTGGCTAGGGTTGATAGGAGGTATTTGTTGAGATTGTCTTGAAATGGTATTATCACAAGGGGTGTAGAAAATGATAAAGAAAAAACAGAGTGTTATCTAAATATTACTTTAGATTGTTTGTAGCGGGAATATAGTTATTTAAAAAAATAAAGTTGTTTTCATTGAATGTAACATTTTTAGATAGGAAATTTTCTCTAGTTGATAAATCTAAAAGAATAAAACCTTTACTGGTATGTTAATAATCGTGGATCTATGTGCTTGTAGGTATACTGTCTGCAGTTAGATGACCTAAATAATTTTGATGATAACAACACTATAAGGTGAAGTCTTTATTAGAATTTATGATCAAGTTATTATATTTGGGAGATCAAGATGTCAAAGCAACTCTCTTAAGGAAAACACCTAATGTCAAGAGGTGTTTGATGTTTTTCCTGATGATCTCCTGTTAATCAATCTCTTTGTCGATGGTGTTTATCATGAAGCCTTATCAAGCCTCATCAGATAGAAGAAGTCAAGACCCAGAGGAAGTGTTGAATCACTAAAAGAATATATGTCCCCAGCGACATATATTAGCGACGTGATTATCACGTGAGTAGTAGCGACGTGATAACCACGTCGCTAATATATTTTAATGACAAATAATGCAAATCAGAGAACGTTGTAAAGTAAAAACATCAGCGACGTGTCTTACACGTCGCTACAGAAGGGGGAAATTTGAATTTTGGTAGCGACGTGATAGCCACGTCGCTATATTAAAGGGGGGGAAATAAAGTTGGTTGATGACAGGGTTGCAGAGTGGGAGAGAGAATAATTTTTCTGTTTAGTGTGTAGCGACGTGATTATCACGTGGCAATGTTGCGACGTGACAGTCACGTCGCTACTTGACTTTACATCTCCAAAATTTTCATCCGTTACAGCAGCGTTGTTTTGCTTTCTTCTTCCTTTCCTCTTCCTTTCTTCTTCCTCTCAAACCCATTCTTCTTCCTCTCAAACCCAAATTCCCGAATCAAATTTCCTCCATCCCAAATTGTTGAAGAAAAATAAGGTATTCATATTTTGATAAATGTTTATTTCGTTTGTTCATTATTTATTATACTGGAAAGAAATATTAAAAGGGTATTTGTTCATTTGTTCATTATTTGTAGAGAAATTTGAAGAAGAACACCAAGAGCCAAGAAGAAGCAAATTTAGTGAAGAAATTATATAGAGGTATTTATGCATTTTTTTTATAGATTTTATATGTATTATATAGATTAGTGGTATATGTATTTTGTGGTTAGGAAGTATATGTATTTTGTTAGTAGTATATGTACTAGTAATAAATTTTTTTAGAAAACATAAAATTAAAAGTCTTATCAAACAAGGGACCTTGAAGCTTTTGAATTTGTGAAAGAGAGGAAGTGTAAAAACTTGTCTGGTCCGTGTCTAATTCTTGTAAAAGATTGTAGAGTAACTCCTAAATTATAAAGGTAATGCACACACTCACCTAAAAGTGATTTTTAACCCCTATTTGATAAAAATCCTTAAAACCCTTAGTGTTACCATCAAGGTGATTGAGGGATTGATCAAGGATGTTCCTAAATATTTTGGAAATTTATATACAATGTCTAATTGATTAAGGCACTTTACCAATTGATTAGAGCAAGGCATAAAATTTATTGATCAATTAAAAACACTTCTAATCAATTTGTGCACTAGCCACTGTAAGATTTCATTTTAGAGAAATATGGTTGTCATTTTTACGAAGCACATAATCGATTATACCTAATGATAACTAATTACGAGCATTAACATTCTCATGGATAGTTTCCTTTGAGTCAGATTTATTATTTATAAATAGAGGATTTCTCCCCCTTTTCAATCTACAACGAAAAATGTATTTTGAAACACTTTCTAACTCTCTACTCCTTTCCTTCTTATTTCTTTTATTTCATAAATTACCTTAGTGTTTTAAAAGTGAAAAAATATCACAGAGGCATTTCTTGTGTGTTTTAGTGTTTTGTGGCATTATTTAATTTGTGCACGAGGAAGTAATCTCTTGTGTAAAATCCTTTTGGGAAGACGCTATTTGGTTTGTATTCTTAGCTATTAAAATATTTCATGTGTTTCATGAGATTTTCCGCGAAGATCTCTGTTTGGTTCGTTAGTGTTATCTGGTGTAAAAACTCTCATTTAATTTGCAAGATTGTCCGTGAAAATCTCCGTTTTGTTCATGAGCATCGTCTGGTATAAATGGTATCATTTGGTTCGCAAGATTGTCCATGGAAATCTGTATTTTGTTTGTAAGTGTTGTTTGGTGTAAAAGATCCCACTTGATTCCGAGATTAGCTTGGTGTAAAACCTCATATTTGGTCTAAAGGATATCTGGTGTAAAAATTCCAATCAATTTCTAAGAAGGTTTGTAGGCATAACTATTGAAAAGCTTAACTCCTGACCTCTCATATAGCCCATTTCATCGTCTAATCAACTGAGTTATCTCTCTAGAATGAATGAACACACATCACATCTTCAGTTTTTAATTTTGTTTCTTGAAGAAAACACACATCCATCCTCCTTTCTTTGATAAACTACTGTAGACATTTTATTTTAATTGGGTTGCCGCATCCATGAACCTCCTTCCTTACCTGCCTTTGACTCATTAATCTACTACTTACCCCCACCCTCACCCATGCCCTTTGGTCCAAATTTTTTATCCATATTCATAAACTTTTCCTCCATCTCCTTCTTCTTCGAAACCTAGGAACATATACAAAAAATATTCCGAGTTCCTATGAAAATGTTATCCAACTTGGTTGCCAAAAATTTTGGATCCTTTACGTTGAAGAATTTAACGAAGCCGTATCTCTTTCCTATTTTATCCTTCTTAGCTGGAATAATCACTTCATTTATGTCCCCCAAATTCCCTAAACACCTCATACACCGCCTTTGTCCTACGATTGTTTGAAATTGAAGTAAAAAAGAATGTCAAACTTCTTACTTTTTCCTTTGTGTGTTCACCACTTCTCACGGTCCCAATGTTTACTCTTGCACTTAAAGTTATGAATTTTAACTTTTAGTCTCTCTTGCTAAAATCACTGTTAAAATTGTCACTAATTCATTCGTTAAATAGTAAATTATCTCTAAAACTTATCGCTAATTTAATCGTTAAGTTGTTAAAATCGTAGCTAAATTGCAGAAAATAATTAAAATTAAAATTTTTAAGTTAAAAAAGACAATTCTTTAACAAAATTTTTAAAGGGACGAAAAATAAAAATAGCTAACTTTAAAGAAATTTTAAAAAATATTTAATCCTATTTTTTATCATAAAAACAATAAATAATAGTATAATATTCACCTCTTTCCATACGGTTTTTTTCGTAGTCTTTTACACCTATAAAACTAATGATATCAATCATTTTCTAAGGATATCAATCATTTTATTATACTAACTAAACCACATTTCATTGACACACTTGCAATTAAATCTAACCGATTTAAGTCATCTCAATATATAACAATTTTAAATCCCACCAATTAACGTTTGGTACACAAAACACTAAAAAAGGGTAGGCATACTCACAAATTTCGTTTCAATTATTTGAGCATGGTTGCAAAGCATTATTGTTTACCAAGTATAGGACTACACCAATAAAAATAAAAGATAGAAATTTACATGTACTGTGAAGACAGAGAAAATAAAATGTCACTGTTTTCCATAACTAAACAAGGTAAATAGTCCAGAAATGTGAGGACAATAGAAGGTGGAAAACTATCAAACCCAAGTGGCATGCATGTGGTTTCAAATTTTAGTTTATTTGGGAGACAGACAACCATTTCAGCAGGTACCTGAAATCCCGTTTGCATATGAAAAATTATTACTACCATTCCTAATACTTTTTTCAATCTTAATCTTAGTATCTGGTCTTGCGACCGACTATTAAGAGAATCAATTCTACTGTCTATTAGAGGAATTCTGTTTAAAGACAGAACACAACTCTTTATAGAGTGGTCTAATACAAGAATTGCTACCGCTCAGTAGGATTCGAACCGGAGATCTTAGGAGGGTGATTCTTAATACATATTCTTAGAACATAGTTGGTTAAATGTCAACGGTTGTACATTTCTCCACGTGTCAACATGCAACTGGTCTGTAACATGATGTGAAATTGGCATGCAGCCACAAACACAAGTATTATTGAGGAGGCTATAATACTTTCTCTCTCTTCTCTACTTCTTCTATATAGCCAAACCAAGTTACATTATAACATAAAGGACATACACACATACACACCCACACACACCCTTAAGGAGAAAGTAACAAGCATTTTCAGTTTCAGAGAGACGGGAAAGTAAAGAGTGTTTGTTAAGGTTTAGATTTCATTGAGAAGCCAAAGATGGCTAGTTTGATTGGAAAGGAGAATGGTTTGAACATGAAGGAGACTGAGCTTTGTCTTGGTTTGCCTGGCGGCGGTGGCGGTGGCAGTGGCGGCGACGTTGAAACTCCTAGAGCTGCTGGAAAGAGAGGTTTCTCTGAGACAGTTGATCTGAAGCTCAATCTTCAAACCAAGGAAGATCTGAATGAGAATCTGAAGAATGTTTCAAAGGAGAAGAGCATGCTTAAGGACCCTGCCAAACCACCAGCTAAGTAAGTTTTTTCTTTCTTTAATCTCTATTAACTTTCTTGGATGTATAGCATAACAAGTTTTCTTAAACATACAAAATTAATAGAGATATTCAAATTTTTTTATCAAACAAACTTAAACTTGCACTACAACTTTGATGATACTCTAACCAGTTATAAAAGTATTAACAAAAAAAGGATAAGTTTATATATGAAGTATCTGAATGATATTTTTCTTCTGTTAACTATAAAGGATATACAAATAACAAATTCAAGATAAGACTAAACAAAGGCTTATTGTTATCTCATGTTCTCTTGTTTTTCTTTTTCATCTTTTTTCTATTTAACAATACATCTTTAGAGGTTAAGTTAGAGTATATATTTTCTCTTGTTACTATTATAAACAAAGATTTTTTTAGATATAGCAAACAATTGATGTATTTTATGTTTGTATAAACCACCAGATACATCCGTTATTTAATAAATTTAGAAAATAAAATCTTCAGATATATCAGTTATTCGATGAATTCAGAAAATAAATATTTATTTATAGTAGTGACCGAGGGAGTCGCGTGAATGAAGTTTATCAGCGGAGTTTCTATATTTTATGCAAATTTTCAAGCCTTATAGAGAAAAAAGAATAATTGAGATTTATTGAGATTGAGAATGAATATTTATATTTCAGGACTCAAGTAGTTGGTTGGCCACCAGTGAGATCATACAGGAAGAACATGATGGCACAGAAAGTTAACAATACTGAGGAGAACGAGAAGACAACAAGTAGCACTACTGCTGGTGCATTTGTTAAGGTTTCCATGGATGGAGCACCTTACCTTCGTAAGGTCGACTTGACAATGTACAAAACCTACAAAGATTTATCTGATGCCTTAGCCAAAATGTTCAGCTCCTTCACCACTGGTTAGTATATCTTTTGCACAACAACTGTATAGATTAACTCATCCAAGTCACACAAAACCACAATAAATTATAAAATATTCTCTCAAGAGTTTCAACACTGATGAGCGTTATCAGGGTTGGGTTCGAATCTAGATTCCACAATTATTTGATAATAAACTATTACTAGTATTATAAGGTTTTAGATCTTGAGCATGCATGTGCTAAGATATGATTAATTATTTTATTATTATTATTATTATTATTATTATTATCATCTTGGGATTGTTACATTCTAGTTACATGATTAATGTGAGTGATTGAACATTGTAAATATTTTTTTAAGGTAACTATGGGGCCCATGGAATGATAGACTTCATGAATGAAAGCAAGTTGATGGATCTTCTTAACAGTTCTGAGTATGTGCCAACCTATGAAGATAAGGATGGCGACTGGATGCTCGTGGGAGATGTCCCATGGGAGTAAGTTCCTCATCATGCACCTCCATCTCCAGCTACTATATACTACAATCATTTTTTCTTATATCTGATCTCTTTGAAAAAAGATGTGTCCGTGTCAGTGTTAATGTTGATCAAAACCGAGTTATGATTATCTTTAATTTGTTCAACTTTTTCAAACTATTACTCGTGCCAAAAATTAACCTTGATTATTTATTTTTTGAAGGATGTTTGTTGAATCATGCAAGCGTCTCCGCATAATGAAAGGATCAGAAGCAATTGGGCTTGGTATGTATATATGATTTCATGAGATAACTATTAATTACATCATTTTGTTCTTCTCTAGCTATTGATCCTAACGTTGTAATTTTTTTATATGCACTTTTTCAGCACCAAGAGCAATGGAGAAATGCAAAAACAGAAGCTAAATACATATGTTATATCAAAGTCCAGTACCAAATGGACCTATAAGAAAAGATATATGAAGCTAGCACTACCTGTGGATTATTGGAGTGTTGTTAGTTTGGAATGTGTCTTCAGTGTTTTTTGTTTTGTTCGTATATAGATTCAACTTTAATTTTCAAGTATTTGTAATCGACAAGAAGCAATAAACTTAACACCAAACCACCTATATACTATATAGTTTGCCTTGTTTAATTATTATTATTATTATTTACTATT
Organism: Vicia faba; assembly: GCA_948472305.1. Lineage (NCBI taxonomy): Eukaryota > Viridiplantae > Streptophyta > Magnoliopsida > Fabales > Fabaceae > Vicia > Vicia faba. The sequence continues at coordinate 448,932,505 of OX451738.1, read as the reverse complement.
ATGTGATTGCTTCCGTGCTGTCATGTTTGTTGTGTGTGCTATATAATATATATTATATACTTTGAATTTTGATGTATATTTTATATTCTCTCAAAGAGATTCTTCTTCTTATATATTTTATTTATTTAGTAATATTTTAATTAATTTGTGTACTGAAAAATGATGAATGTCTCAGCTGGATGAAAGGATTTAATAAATATTTTGTTAGTATGGGAAGGGAACAAAGCCATGTGCGTGTTGATGGAGTTTTGTTTATTGCAATTAAAATAGTCTTTGTCATTTAGTTTTGTATTATCAAATTCGCATTAATTACTGACGGAGTGTAGGGTTGGTGAGTGAACACACAGTTGGAATATCAATTTATTTATATGTGTACATTGATCAATGACATTATTAGTATTGTTAAGGGTCAATGATGCATATGCATATGAATAAAAGTATAAAAATATTATAGGATCAGACAATGTGACAGCTTCATGTCCTAGCTTTAGATGAAAATATCCACTATTTTAAGGGATTTGTTGTCTATAAAAAATGCATTGAACTTTAATATCCACTCATTTAAGGGATTTGAAAGGAACATGATCCATCATACCTCCCATCTCCCTCTACATTAATATATATGCCCTTCATATAAGGTCTAAACATCAAACATAATATTATCTAACACTTTCACTCAAAACACAATCGATAGACTATCAAAGTGTGAGTAATTTAAAAGTCTTACATAATAGATAAAAATAATGATTTTTTTTTTTAGTTTCAACTATATATATATATATATATATATATATATATATATATATATATATATATATATATATATATATATATATATATATATATATATATATATATATATATATATATATATATATATATATATATATATATATATATATATTAATTGTTATGCACTGTTATTGTAAAATATTTTACACTATTAGTGCATCACAATCATTCATAAATAATATTTTAAATATAATTTAAAACACTATTATAATTTAACGGTGATGATTCGCTGAAGGTGTAAAATTTTTTTAGACTGTCAATATATTTCAAATAAATTCATATATATTTATTAGAAGGAGAGTAATAGAGAAGAAAAATGATATATACTTATCGAGGTATAGAGAAGAAAAATGATTGTTAAAGACGATTTCAATCGAATTGATGTATTTATTTATATTTATTAAATTCAATGCATTACACTATTCAATAACACCTAATAAAATTATGTGAAAATAAATCAGTTTATAAAAAGTATCAAAGAAACTCAAGGTTTTAAAACCTAAAGTCTGGTCTTCAATATTGAACCAATGTGCCATATAGATCACTTAAGGCCAACCAAATTACAATTGCACACATAAGATTTCCCAATACACAAGCAATATAACAATGAAGTAACACAAGGTCCAAAGGTCTAAAGGTCTCAAAGTATCAAAGCTTTTAATCCTAAATCCAAGAGGTCTAAAACTCCAATATACCAAGGATAGTTACCAATAGTCCATAAAGAACTTTAAGTCTTTTAATGTTCAAGTTGGTTATTAAGTGTCTTAAAAAGAAAAAGAAAAGCTCAAGTGAGAAAAGGTAAATTGACAGGAAAATAAATGCTCTAGTGAGTAAAGATAAAATGACATAAAAAATAAATGCTCAAGTGAGAAAAGATAAAATGACATAAAGAATAAATGCTTAAGTGAGAAAAAGACAAATAGCATGAAATATAAATACTAAAGATAAAAATGCATAAAAATAAAGACATAAAATAAATGTATAAAGTAAAGTTAATTGTTAATGAGTTAGAAGTTAGAAGTTAAAAGTTAGAAGTTAATGCTCACAAATATGATCAATGATGATTGAATGATGTACTCGGACCAAGAGTAATGAAAACTCATTAGAGGATTGATAAAATCAAAGTCTCCTAACAACAAACTTCAAGGGTATTGGACTCAAGATGAATAGTCAACCACACTTGGATATACAAACATAAAGTTTGGGCCATGAATGATCATTTTCGGAATCCGGACAAATTTAGCGTTATGTTAAGCAATGGTAAGTGGATATATGTATAATTCACACCAATTTTGAGAACGATCAATAGCAATATATGTACAAAAAATTTTAGGGACATGGTAAAAGCCAAACTCCTAAAACATGTAGCACAAGTAAAAAACAAAAATAAAGAAGAAAGGAGATTAATTCCATAAAAAATGATCAATGATGATTGAAGATTGAACTTAGGTCAAATTTGATGAAGAATTATTAGAGGATTGAAGCCTCCTAACAACAAGCTTCAAAGGTCTTTAGCCATGGTTCAGTAATCAATCATACTTGGACAATTTCAAGTATAAAACCTGTGCCACTAATGATCACTTCAAGGAAAAAGAAGAAGGGGATAAGATGAAGATGGAGGGAATGAGAAGTCACTTTGGATCACATCCTCAAAAAATTTTCATCTTCAAGTTCAATCACTCATAATTGATGGATTAAAGTACTAAACATATCACTAATTCAAAGCACCAAGAATGAATTAAATAATTCACTCTAAGATAGATTTGAATTAATGAATGTTTATCCAACTTCATCTACACCCTAAGTCCATTGAATTTAAAGAGAAATTGGACATTCAAATTTATAATCCAAAGCAACAATCAAAAGAAAGGAGAAGAAAAAAGAAAAGTTCCTAAAACAAGTCAAAAAACTGCATTCTGCCTTGAGCAAATCGATTTCTCCAAATGGGGAATCGATTTCTTGTGCTAATTTTTCAAAATTTGGTGAAAAGTTAGTGAGAGAAATCGATTTCCAGTATTTAGGAAATCGATTTCAGCAGCGAAATTTTTAGAAAACAGCATTTTAAAGAGATGATTCTTGATCAAACTTTTTATCAAACACCTTATGATCATAGATTTAATTAAGCACGAAAAATTCCATCAAATTATGAGAAAATAACACAAATGGAATAAAAAAAGAAGCTCAAAGAATTAAACCACAAAGATCAACAAGAGATCAGATTGTAAAAGATGAAGATTAAGCTTAACAATGGTGAATCCAAAAATTTACCTATTCAAAACTGAATTATACTTCAAATCAGCTCCAAAAATCAATCTCCTAAGCTTTGATTTAGAGAATTAAAGAAGAAAAAATGTTTGGATGGAGGTTTAGCTCAAAGATTAATAAGTTTCAATGAAAATCTTACTAACTTTAATGGAAAATGAGCTTCGAGTGATTTTAGGTAGATGAAGAAAGTTGAGAGAATTTTTAGCAAGGTGAATTTGCTATCAAAATCTAGATGAATGAATGAAATGAGAGCTCTATTTATAGAATTTAGGCTTGGGATTATTGGTGGTTTGGAGTTTGGTTTGAAAACAAAATTAGGCTTGTTAATTGATTTTGGAGCCAAAATTAAGATCAGGTGGTGCACATGTCATCAAATGAAGGTGTATGATGGAATTTAATTATGATTAGGTAGGGAAATTATTTTTGAATAATAAGAAATATTCAAAAAAAAAAAAAAGAACTTAGAGCTACATGGCACAAACTTAAAAATTGCTCTTTTATTTTTACCAATTTCGCACAAGAAATCAGTTTCTCCATATAGGGGAATTAATTTCTGCTGCGAAAAACTGAAATCCAAGCACAAAATTAGTGAGGGAAATCGATTTCCTGTATATGGGAAATCGATTTCTGCAGGAAAAAAATAGCAAAAGTTTTGTTGGTTGGATATTTTGGCTCGATACCTACAAAACACAAATATACAAGGAAAATAAAGCATATATTTTTGGTATTTTGATTAGAGGCCATTGAAAATATAAAACACATATATACAAGATACACAATTATGATATTTGGTAATCTCTCAAAGACAAACTTAAAGATAGGAGAGAGTAGAAGAGATAACCAAACTACATTTATGATCCTTATGCATTGTGATGACATAGAATGCTAGAGAATCTTATAGGGAAAATTGAAATATAACAATTACTTTTTCCTTTAGTAGACTTACTCAGGATTGCATGCAAGCTTTCAATTTCATTTCTTAACGAATCACTTATTTCACATCTATTTGATCTATTTGTTTTTAAAGCCTGTCTTCTAAAACATTCATTTTATCACTAATCATATCATTTTCACTTTCAACAGCTTTGACATGATTCTAAATTTCTATGATATTTCTTTCTAGCTCGTCATTTTTCTTAATACATTTTAACACTAAAATCAAACAATTGATTGTTGGATAGAGTAGTTATCTCATCATATTTATTACAAGTAATTTTAAGGAAAAAATTTACATCTTTGTGTGATTCCTTTATTGATTCTTTAGAATGCATTTCATGAGAATCTTGAAATGGGTTTTTGGTTTAATTCTCATATGATGATTCTTTATAAGATCCTTCATATATTATATTATTAGTGTCTTTTCATATGATGCTCCTGGCGATGATGTTTCAAATACTTCTTCATGTACTTATGATGATGATTTTTTTACATGTATCCGAGGTTTTTTCTTTTTGGATATTTTCTCCATCTTTAAGCATTTGGACAATGTTATATGAGACATCTCAAAAGGGTAGATTTCACACATATTTGAACAAATATAAATAGTGAAAAACTACTTGAGAGTCATGGAATGCAAAATGAAATCTCAACTCTCACGACCACTTCCTACTACATCGATAAAAATGAAGAAGATAAATAAGTAGAATAATATTAACATCGAGGTATGATCGACTCTCTCTATTTTTAAGAATAATTGATTATGACTATAAACAGTGGATTATATGAGTATAAACAAGCTTCATAACAAACTATATGGTTGTAAACACGTCCCATAACCGATTATGGCTTCATAATAATCAATTATACTATGTGTTTTAATTTAATAAATGATTACAATGAACGAATAATTGATTATAATGTGTTGTAGGTCCAATATTTTCTAAAATGCTTTTAAATAATCGGTTATTCTCACTCAATAATCGATTATGGATACTATTACAAGTCAAAATTATGATTAACATTTAATTGACTAATTATGTCACTTCATCTATATAAATGACACTTAGGATTATTTATAAATTAGATTGAGACCCGCGTGTGTGGGACATTGATTAATTTTGTAAGTAATATTGAATTATATAAATTTTAATTTTATTTAATATAAAAAGTATTTTAATTGAGTCGATAAGATGAAGAAGATAAAAAAGTGAGAACAACTTTTAATAAAAAAATATTTGAATTATTAGAATAATAAATAAGATGTTGCTATTTAATTTAAAAATGTGAAATAATTGAAAAAAATCAATAATTGTTTTATATTTTCTTTAATTTTTTTAAATATTTTAAAAAATGTTAAATCTTCATTATTTTATGGATGTGAGATATTCTACATTCAAACGACTTAAACTCTATGTAATCAATCATCTCAGTAAACATTAAGATAAAAAATAAACTTCTCTACTTTTTGAAGAATGCATTTTCTATTTTATTTTATATTTTATTTCTCACAAAAAATGGACATGTATAATAGGCGTCGATGAATATTAAATACTCAAATCATTAAGTTATATCTATCTTTTGTTAAGATTGTGTGAATTCCTTTATTAAAACAAATGACTTTTAATCTTTTATTCTTTGGTAAATTTTTCTTCAATTAAATTTTGTGAAAACGATAAATATTAATTTTAGAGTATTTATGAATTTTGTGAAAATGATAAATTTTAATTTTAGAGTAATTCTTTTATTAATTTTATGTAGTTTTTTAAAATATTGTTTAATTTTTTACACATATTTTATCATATAATAAATCTTTTAAACTTTATACTTTGTTTTTGGTTGTGAAAATTATCACTTTTAATTGTAGAGTAATTTTTTCATTAATTTTATATGTGATTTTTTAAAATATTGTTTAATTTTTTAAATATATTTTTATTGTATAGTGTAAATCTTTTAAATTTAATATTTTATTTTTGGTCTTATTGAATATGTTCACTTAAAATTTAAGCTTTCTTAAATTGTTAATTACTTATTTAAATTTGTAATTCTTTTTGAAACTTGTATTACTTAATACTTATTTAAACTATTTGAGTATATTGACTAAACTTATAGTATTAATATTATCTTTCAAAATATATTAACAATGATTAATTATATAAAAAGAACGCAAAAAATTAAAAAATAAAGTATTCTATAGGTTTTATAAAGTTAATATATAAATTAAAGTTATTAGTAATTAATTATTAAAGTAATATGTATTTTCTTCTTTAATACTCTAAATCAAAGTTTAGGAGATTGATTTTTGGAGTTGATTTGAAGCATAATTCAGTTTTGAATAGGTAAAATTTTGGATTTACTATTGTAAAGCTTGATCTTCATCTTTTACAATGTGATCTCTTGTTGATCTTTGTGGTTTAATTTTTTGAGCTACTTTTTTTTTATTCCATTGGTGCTATTTTCTAATAATTTGATGGGATTTTTCGTGTTAAATTAAATTTATGATCATAAGGTGTTTGATGAAAAGTTTGATCAAGAATCATCTCTTTAAACACTATGCCAAAATTGAATTTAGACAGCGCCACATAGACAGCGTTTATGCCATAAGCGCTGCTATAGGTTTTCAGAAAAAAAATTTAAAAAATTAGAGTAAGCGCTGCTAAAGATATACCTTAGACAGCGCTTACTAAAAGCGCTGCTAAAGGCCTTACCATAGACAACGCTTCCTTTCCCTAAGTGCTGCTATAGGTTTTCAATAAAAAAAAGAAGAAAAAAAAGAATAAGCGCTGCTAAAGGGTATACCTTAGACATCGCTTACTAAAAGCGCTGCTAAAGGCTTTACCATAGTCAGCGCTTCCTTTCCCTAAGCGCTGCTATAGGTTTTCAATAAAAAAAATAAAAAAAATAAGAATAAGCGCTGCTAAAGGGTATACCTTAGACAACGCTTACTAAAAGCGCTGCTAAAGGTGTGATAAAGGGTATACCTTAGACAACGCTTTCAAGAAGCGCTGCTAAAGGCATTACACTAAAGCGCTGCTAAAGGTAATACCTTTAGCAGCGCTTCTTGAAAGTGCTGTCTAAGGTAATTAAATAATTTATAAATCCCTAAATTGGTTATCAGAAACCCCACTTTATACAAAACCCCACTTTATACACGCAACTGTTCATCTTCGTCTAACTCGTCTCCTCCCTCCTCACCATCCAACCGTGGTTCATCTTCTTCTCCAACTCGCTTCAGATTCATTACCACCATCTCCTCGTGAAGAAGAAGTTTCACAAAACTAGTTTCACTATAAGGTAAAATTTCTTCATCCTTCTAAATTTTGGATTGACAGTTGTAGTTACAGTGATTAGTTTACTCGATTTTGTATTGAGAATAGACGAGGCTAAGAAATAAACTCAGTGTTGAGGTTGTAGAAAGAGCAGAGAGTGTCGCAGAGCCTTGAGAGAGAACGAACAATGGAGGTTCGATGAGAGAGATGCGTGGGATGGAGGTTGAAGCTCAACCAATTGGAGCTCTGATGAGAAGCTCCATTGGCTTCTGTGTATTATGAGCGCATGGTGAATGTTGGGAAGGAGAAGAGAGAGAAGAGGATGAAGAATTCAGAGAGAGAGAGAGAGAGAGAGAGAGAGAGAAGAGTGAAGAAAAGAGTGGATGTGTGAATGTGAAGAGTGAAGAAAGTGATGTCTTATATGAGATGATGAAGGATGGATCTCAGCCCTCAGATTTATGAGAAACAATTAGAGAAATTAAGAGTGATATTGGGAGAATTAAGAGTTTGTTATGGGTGGTTTTTGTGAGCTGTTAAAAGTTCTCCAAAAAAGGCTTTGACTATTTTTTCTTGCTTCTCTCTAGTTTTATATTTTTTTGATTCAATGATCTGGAAAAATTAGTTAAGAAATTGTTTTCTATTAGGACTGTTAAGAGCCAGGGATCATTAATTTTGAAACCGTAAACCAATCGAAAGCTAGTGAAAACGAAAGTTAGTTATGAAATTCCTGTTAGAAGTTAGATGTGTTAGCTACAGTGAGGTTTTCCTGCTAGTTCTGGTTTTGGTTTTCTGCTAATGTTAGCTAAGTAAACAAAGTTAGTTAATCAATTTTAAAAACAAGTAGTTAAAAATTAGACAGTTCTATTAATAGTTAGTAACTAAGGTAATTAGTATAGGTTAGTAAAAAGATAAAAGTGAACTGTCATAATGTTAATTGAAATTGCAGATTAAAAGGCTAGTTGGTTATGTTAAGAAAAGTTAGAAAATCTTTGTTAAGAATTAGTTAATCCTATGTTGAAGTGGATCCGCATATGCAGGGCATGATTGATGGCTTGAAAAATGAGCATCATTTATAAACACTAAATTGGAAAATGGTAACTTGATTTCTGCAGGTGATAGTCAGTATGTATCCGCAGGTATTATTGCTTCAACTTTTGTATTGTTTGTGCATTTGCATTTATGCTTGTATGAACTGAGCTAGCAATTATCATGAATTGGAACTGGTTTGACCATGCCTAGGGCTGCATTTGGTGAATTGAATGATGTGCATGACTGCTTTGATATGGCTTGCTTGGCAGTGCTATGTATACATACACGTCTTCCGATTTTCATGTGTACATAAGCGGCCATAGGATGCATTGTCTTCCTTTGCTTGAACCCGTCAAAATAGAATGGGAATTGGCGTGTTGTTTCTTGGATGGCTTTGAACTTGATGCACTCTACATTGTTTTTTATTTGAATTGGGGTGAATTGAATATTGTTTTTTATGGCCTTGAATGATGTAACTGTTTGGAAGAACTAAGCTGAAGCTGACTGGTTTTCCTGTTCTATTGCAAGTTTGTTGTAATGTGATCTTGGTTAATGTTCTAGCCTTTACAACTTTGTTGTTCAAGTTTGACAGGGGTTTACCAGGGTTTTCTAAATGGGTTGTAGTCTTTGCAATTTCTTCCATAGCACATACGTAGATCTACCTCTCATAGGTTCCTTTTATCTATTGCTCAGGGAGCCAAATTAACAAGATGAGAATATAGAGGACAACAGAGAAAAATTATGAAAGAAAATGAACAATTATTATTACTAGGGTAACTCATTATGATTTCATATTTACATTTATGATCTTATTTCTGAGTTTTTTGATATTTAATTTAGAAAATATGTGATTGTGGATATAGTCCAGCTTTTATATGGAATGTATAATCAAAAAGTGATGCTAGAAAATTTATTTCTTGAAATTTTGTTTTCTACATTTGTAGTACAAGTATGATAATAAGCTTTTAGTTTGACCCCCTTTTCCTATGCATAGTTTCACAGATAATTGTGTTTAACCCCAAGAAAAGATGATATGCAGTAAAAATCAAAGAAAAAAAAAGCATCATACAAAACTGGAAAATATGCATCATGCAAACCCATATGTCAATTTTAATATATCTTATATTTCTGCACAGCAATTAACTGAGTTGGTTTAACGAGACTAATGAGTTTCATGTATTGTTTTTACAATGAATGATACAGGAAATCAAGATGTTAGAATAGTGCATCACCCGAATTTGAATAAGAGAATTCTACTAGCATTGATTGCTTCTTCTGCTCTTGTTGGAATCTTCATCTTCTTATTGTTTTTCTTCTTACGGCAAAATAGAAAATTAACAATCTCCGCGAGTAAAAGCCGAGGAACCTTAGGTATTATGGTTTCTATTCTCTCTTTTGAAACTTTTATTTTTATTTTTTTAAATCTAAGATATATTATGGACTAGTCAAAATACTTGTAATGGGTTTAATAATCTTAGATTTCTCAATGATGGGAGAAGAATAAGATAGTGGAGGATTGAGTTTGTACATAGCAGAGACAAACCGAGTCATAACAAAGCATAACTAGGAGATGGATGGGGAGTAGAAAAAAATGAGGATCGATGACTTGTGTCCTGCCTGTAATATAATAAGTGGTGCTTAAATTTAAAGTTGTAATCTCCTATAACTAATCCATCATCAAAAGATATATCTATAATTCTCTTAAGAATAAAATTTCAATCTCATACAATTCTTTTTAAAAATAAAGTTCTAATCTCCTATAACTAATCTATCATGAAAAGTATCCTACAATTTCTCTTAATATTTACCGCACAGCTTCTAACATGTTGATAGAGTTAATTAATTTAATAAAAGTATAATGTCTTTTAACATGTTGAAGTGTCAATTACATCTGTAGATGATTATTTTCAACTAGAACATATCCATAATTCTATTTAAGAAATATTGTAAAAGTCTAACAGAATATGTTATCCTTCTTGAGACGTTTGAGATTATTCTTTGCTTCATTCTATAATAGCTAGAAAGAGTAAAGTTAATTAGTTTAATAAATATATCTTATGTAATGTTCATGTACAAATGTATATATATAGCATGGTGTTGTTGATTAACAAATTAACAAAATTTCGTACAAAATGTTGGAGTTACCATTCAACATGACACTTAATTTCCCTACATTGTTTCTTTTCTGTTTCTTATAATGTATGCTTAGCTCATGTAGACATGCCTGCAAGGAACAAAGGAATCACATCATGTAAATCCCCCATCTAATATTCAACTTAGTAATAGTAAAAAATAACACAAATCATGAATCTTAGAATGAGTTCACAACTAAGCTAATGTCTCTAAAATTGTAACGTTGACGATCATTGATTGAATATGTTATAGGACCACAATAATCCTCATTTCTAGAATTGTTCTAATCACATGTTTGATTTTTGTTGACAACACAGACTCTTTAACTTAGATAATAGTTAAAACCATGGATAAAAAATGGATGTGTGCCGATCGATTGTCAAAAGAGTACGAGGATGGGGTATTAGAGTTCGTTAAGTTTGTTGTTGAACACGCTGAAGACCCGAATAGAATGAAATGTCCTTGCTTGGGTTGTTGTTATGTGGGTCGGGTTGACGCAGATGGATTGAAATTGCATTTACTAATGCGCGGAATTGATCGAAGTTATACATGTTGGATATTTCATGGTGAGAAAAGCATCGAGAATGTTGAACCGGGGGTGAAAAGTAATGCGACCTATGTTTCGTACGACAATGCCACAGATACATATGATTGTGATCGGGTGGAAGAGATTACAGAAGCACTTGAAGAAGATCTTCAAGATTGTCCCAAAATGTTTGAGAGGTTGGTAAGCGATGCGGAGAAACCGTTGTATAAAGATTGCCCCAAATTCACAAGATTGTCTGCGGTATTAAAATTGTACAACTTAAAGGCGCGCAATGGATGGTCGGATAAAAGTTTCACACAGTTATTAGCCCTTTTGAGAGATATGCTTCCTGAGGATAATGTTCTTCCTAATCGAACCTACGAGGCCAAAAAAATGTTGTGCTCTATTGGCATGAGCTATGATAAGATACATGCATGTCTAAATGATTGTATTTTGTTTCGAAACGAATATGCATCGTTGAATGAGTGCCCAAAGTGCGGTTTATATCGATATAAGAAAAAATTATCTCCATCGAAAGTCTTATGGTATTTTCCTATTATTCCGAGATTTAGACGCATGTTTCGTAGTGAAACCGATGCTAGACACTTGACTTGGCATGCAGATGAAAGAATTATCGATGGAAAGTTTCGACATCCGGCAGATGCACCACAGTGGAAGAAAATTGATAATGATTATCCTGATTTTGGAGGAGAAACAAGAAACCTTCGCTTGGCATTATCTACAGATGGAATGAACCCGCATGGTCTTCAAATTATCTCACATTCCATATGGCCTGTGATTCTTATGATTTATAACCTACCTCCATGGCTATGTATGAAGCGCAAGTACATGATGTTATCTATGTTAATTTCTGGGCCTAAACAACCAGGGAATGACATAGATGTATACTTGAAACCTTTAATCGAAGATTTGAAGATTTTGTGGGAGAACGGTGTGGAGGTTTATGATGGATATAGGAAAGAAAGTTTCAATTTGAGGGCGATGTTGTTTGGCACAAGTAACAATTTTCCAGCATATGGAAATCTATCCGGGTATAGCATTAAAGGTGAAAAAGTGTGTCCTGTCTGTGAAGATGGAACCAATACGACACGATTGAAACTTTGTCAAAAGAATGTCTTTCTCGGTCATCGTAGATTCTTAAATTCAAAACATCAATATCGTGGATGGAGAAAAGCGTTCAATGGAAATACCGAACAACGTAGAGCTCCACCTGGATTGACAGGTGATCAAATTTGTGAAAAGATGAAAGATATGAGTATTCAGTTTGGCAAGCCTTTTGCACATAAAGTTGTCACAGGTGGGTGGAAGAAGAGGTCAATTTTTTTTGAATTGCCATATTGGAAATCTTTGTACGTAAGACATTTTCTTGATGTTATGCATATTGAAAAAAATGTATTTGAAAGTGTTATTGGTATGTTAGTCAATCTAAAAGGAAAGTATAAGGATGGCCTTAAAGCAAGAGAGGACATGGTAGAGATGGAAATAAGAACTGAATTAGGACCCATGAAGAAAGGAAGACGAACATATCTACCACCTGCTTCTTATACTCTATCTAGAAAGGAAAATAAAATATTGTGTAAGTTTCTGAGTGAAGTTAAAGTTCCAGAAGGTTACTCCTCAGACATTAGAAGACTCGTGTCCATGAAAGACCTCAAGTTAAAGAGTCTGAAGACACATGATTGCCATGTCATAATGGAACATTTTCTACCAATAGGTATACGTTCTATTTTTCCAGAAAAAGTAAGAAGCGCTATAACTAAATTGTGTTTTTTTTCCAGGTCAATTTGTAGTAAGGTGATCGATCCTGAGATCTTACCAGTATTATAAAAAGAAATTGTTATTACTCTGTGTGACCTTGAAATGTATTTTCCTCCATCATTTTTTAACATTATGGTACATCTTGTTGTTCATCTTGTGAAAGAGACACAATTGTGTGGACCAGCTTATATGAGATGGATGTACCCTGTTGAACGTTATATGAAAATATTAAAAGGGTACGTGAAAAACCGAAGTCGTCCAGAGGGTTGTATCGTTGAGCGATACGTTGTTGAAGAAGCGGTTGAGTTTTGTACTGATTTTTTGTCCAATGTGCAATCCATTGGACTCCCCAAATCTCATTTTTTCGAAAAAAAAGAAGGTAACAAATTAATTGGAAATGAAATTGTGACAATATTAAGGGATGAACAGGATCAAGTGCATTTGTATGTTCTGCACAATGACACTGAGGTTGAGCCATTTGTTGAAATGCACAAGGCTATACTCCGAGGTGAGAATCAAAGTAGAAATGAAAATTGGATAGTACGAGAGCACAATTAAAGTTTTATACAGTGGTTTAAGGATCATATATATTCAAAGTCTCATTCAGATCCCGCTTCAATATCAGACAGGTTGAGATGTTTGGCATATGGTCCAAGTTCGATTGTGTTCTCTTATAGAGGATACGAAATTAATGGATACACATTTTATACCAAAGAACAAGATGAGAAAAGTACCATGCAAAATAGTGGTGTCACGGTGGTATGTGAAGCAATGCACATTTCTGGTATGAAGGACTTAAACCCCAAATATGAAAATTTGTCATATTTCGGGGTTATCAATCACATCTGGGTGTTTGATTATGAGAAGTTTCAGATTCCTATCTTTGGTTGCAAGTGGGTACATACTAGTGGCATACGAATGGATAAGTCAGGGTTTTTGCAAGTGGATCTTAGTAGGGTGGGGTACATAGATGAGCCTTTTATTCTAGCCTCTAAAGCTAAACAAGTGTTCTATGTCACAGACCCGAAGAGTACGAAATGGTCTATAGTGCTTTTATCTAACAAAGTGATTGATGATAAAAATGTGGATCAAGTTTATGTTGATGTTGAGAATGAGTCGTATATTAGAAACGATCGAGATGATGATACTACAGCGGATGAATCATATATCAGAAAAGATCATGATGAGGGAATTTGGATCAATCCCTCCATCTGCGTTCTTAAGAGACAAGTAATTCGGAATCCAACCAAGAAAAGAAAGAGATGTTAGTGAAAGAGGTAATATATATTCCTCCATACCTGTTAACACTTAGCAAACTTCTAATAAATTATATATTTGTCATTTTATATACTCAATTGATATTTGTCATTTTATATACTCAATTGATATTTGTCATTTTATATACTCAATTGATATTTGTCATTTTATATACTGAATAGATATTTGGAATTATATATTTGGAATTAAATATTTGTCATTAGATACTAATGTTTTTCTTTATTACAGGTTAGATGGCTAGTAACGAGGAGCACCCTCACGATGATTCTATTAATGATGGAGACAATGATGGAGGAAAATCCAGTAAGGGAGTGGAAAAAGAAATAAAAAGAGGAAAAACTATTATGAAGAATATCATTCGTGATAGAGATAAGGGTATAAAATATGATGTGCATTGGAGTCCAAATGACCAATTAATTGAGCCTAACGGTTCTAAATTGACAAGTTACATTGGCACACTTGTAAGGAGAGAAATTCCAATAACTTATGATGAGTGGAGAGATGATAAGCTGAATGATGCTAAAAACAAAATCTGGAGTGAGATACAGGTGCTTTAAATTATGTCTTTAAATTACGATTATGTACTTTAAATTATGTCTTTAAATTACTTATACTAACGCACTTTGTGTATGTTTTTTGTAGAGGTCTTTCAACATTGATGATAAAAGAAAAGATTATTGTCTTGGATTGGCCGGCAAAATACTAAGAGGGTTTAGAACATATTTAAACAGAAAATATCTTAGAGATGCCGGAAAAAATTTTGTTGATGCAGAGCGTCCAGCAGAATATGCGGATGTGATTTCAGTTAAAGAATGGGATGTTTTTAAAGCCAAACGGAAAACCCCAAAATTTCAGAGTGTTAGTGAAGTAAATCGTCTAAGAGCATCATCTCCCGCATATCCATACAAAAAAAGGCGTTTGGGATATGCACGATTAGAACAAAAAATAGTAAGTATTTACAAATTGCAATGATATACTTGTTCATCAATAGTTATAACTGATCTTGTTTTTTGTGTTAATGTGTAGTTAAAAGAGGAGAGTAGTTCGGAAACATCTCTTCCGGAGCATGTTTTGTGGAAGGCTGCCCGTGTGGGTAAGGATGGAGTTCTCAAAGAAGATGTACAACAAATTTTTGAAAAATGCGTAAGTATAACATTAATTCTAATTAAATCAAAATTTTATTAACATATAGTATTCATGTTTTTCCAATATTCATATGAATTTCAGGAGGGTCTGTCTCAGTCTACATCTCCACCAGATGATTGCAGGAGCATACTTAGTCGAGCATTAGATGTTCGTGAGTATTCTGGTCGGGTGAGGGGTAAAGGACATGGGGTTACTCCAACCTCCTTGAAAAAGAACAATCCAAAGACAAAATATGCTAGCAATAAAGAACTGCAGGTAAGGTTGGATGCATTAGAAGCTGAAGTTCTTGAATTGAGGAAGGAAAAAGCAAGACAATACCAATCAGAAAGGGAAGCTTCGGGTGTTAAAGAAGCTAGTGACATAGCTAGTGTCAATTGTACAGCTCAACCGAGTATTCCCGAGGTACTTACATATATTATTATGAAATTAAATTAGTGTAATTTATTTAACTGACATATATACACATTAACGATGTCATATTTATTATTGATTTTAGGGCATTTCACCTTGTCAACTCTTTTTAGAGACACCAACTTATCGCATGGTTGGCAAGGGAAAAGTCCATAACACTCTGGGAGAAGTACTTCATCATAAACCGCTCCCTTCTGGATATTTGAAAGTGTCAATTGATATTGCTTTAGAGGAGGGTGCGTTATTACCAATTCCAGATGAAGTTTCGGATGCAACATTGGTGGGAGAGGCAATAGGAGCGTTTGTTGCATGGCCGTCAAGGCTTGTTCGCATAGATGATGAGGTATAATTAAAACCGTTATGAACCTTTTAGTACTCAAATTTTTCACGTTCGTTTTACTTACATTTTTTTTGCATGGTAATGTTAGACTCCTACAAAACCCAAACCAAAAGATAAAGGGATTACACGGCCAGAGGAGTCAGTGACAGCAAAAAAACAGGTACAACAAAATTATATGATATTTATGCTTAGATAATGTTAATTTGTCGTCCTATACTTGACCACTCTAATTTTATGATATTTAGATTATTCCTGCTAAAGAGATTGAAGCTGTAAGTAGGGGTAAGGAGCCTGTAATTAGCAACATTCCCACAGAAACAAAGAGTGTTGCTAAGAGGACCGGGGCTAGAAAGAAAACTACTTCACAATATAGGCCGTGCCTTCAGACATTTATAAGCTTCACAACTATTTTGCAAGGTGGTACTTCTCTTATACCCCTGCATGAAGGGATTTATGGTTCTGAAGGCATGACAGCAATTGGTAAGGAGGATTTGGAAGAAGTTTTTGGACACTTGACATTAGGCATGGCTGTTATAAATACATACATCAGGTATACTCCAATCAACTTTGTTTAATTAATTTCAGAATTTATTTACTCATTTCAATGAATAATTAATGTTAATGATGCTTTTATTTAAGGTTTCTGTATGACAAGTTGATTCGCCCGCGTGGATTGGAGTCCAAATTCGTTTTCATAAATCCCAACATTGTCCACGCATGGTCAATAATCTCAAAACCAGATGAAGTAATAGCATTTGTGCTCAATTTATTTATGGCCAGCAAAGATACAAAAAAAATGTTCTTTTTACCATATAATACTGGCCCCAAGTAAGATTTTCATTCTAAATTACCTCTATTATAATTTTTCGTTTTTTAACGTTGTGCAAAAAATTTCCATCTAACCTTTGTTTAATATTCCAGTGGACACTGGTTATTGGTTGCAATTAATCATGTGAGAGAAATTGTATATTATCTAGATTCATTGGGCAATGATTGGACAACATACCCAGATATGAAGAAGACGATTGACACGTAAGTGACATTGTTCCAAAATATTACTGTGTATATTTAACTATTTATGTGCGATAGTTCTAAATATTTGTTATTATTTTATTATAGCATTCTACAAAGTTTTCGAGCACAAAGAGATATTCAAGTACCAAGGAGTAGAGTCAACAATATTTCTTGGATCAAAGTGGAGGTATAGATTTTCACAGTTTTGATTATATAGCGATGATACTTGATAAAATAAGTTAAGGTGTATATCTTGATGTATATCCGTATTTTCTTTCCATGTGTAGTGTCCTCGTCAGCGCAATGGTGTAGATTGCGGTTATTTTATGTTGAGGTTTATGAAAGAAATTATTCTTTTGGACCGATTAGAGATTCCATCCACGGTATGAATTTCTAACTTAGGAATTATTTTCATATTTCTCATAAAATGACTTAGTATTTTAATTAAATCATATTATGTTATATTATTATGTAGTACTTTGATGAATTCAAGTGTGCTTCATACTCAAAAGATCAATTGGATGAACTTATGGAGGATTGGTGCCAATTTGTTATGGAGTTGAGAGTTTTATTATAAGGTATAACTTTGAGTTTTGAGAATATAATATATGTCGTTATAGTTGTGTTACAATATTATTGTTTTTGTTGTTGTTATTTGGTAACTTGTATGAATTTTGATTTTTTGATTTTGTTTTCGGTTATATAGGTGCAGCTCGATGTAGAAGATAGAGTTATATATTCATCGTTGATTTTGTTTCATTGTTGTATATACTAATGTTGTTGTTGTGTATATTGTACAAAAAGGAGTGAAGAGATGAATATTGATGTAGTTATAATATTGTTTAATTGTTGTATATACTAATGTTGTTGTTGTGTATATTATGCAAAAAAGATTGAAGAGATGCTAAAGGGGGGGGGGGGGGGGGTAATAGACAACGCTTTTCATGAAAGTGCTGTCTAAAGTGATTGAAATTTTTTTTTTTTTTAAATAATAAGGAAAAGCGCTGCTAAAGGGGGGGGGGGGAATAGACAGCGCTTTTCATGAAAGCGCTGTCTAAAGTGATTGAAAAAAATAAATAAGGAAAAGCGCTGCTAAAAGGGGGGGGGGGAGGGGTAATAGACAGCGCTTTTCATGAAAGCGCTGTCTAAAGTGATTGAAAAAAATTTAAAAAAAAAAATAAGGAAAAGCGCTGCTAAAGGGGGGGTAATAGACAACGCTTTTACCAAGCGCTGTCTAAAGTGATTGAAAAAAAAATATTAAAAAATTATAAGGATAAGCGCTGCTAAAGGGGGGGAATAGACATCGCTTGATAAAAGCGCTGTCTAAAGTTCCACATTAAAAGCGCTGTCTATACCTTTAGCAGCGGAGGTTTTAGCAGCGCTTTTAAGCGCTGTTAAAGGCCTAAAAAAGCGCTGTCTAATCCCTTGTTTGGCATAGTGAAAATGTTGTTTTCTGAAAATTTTGCTGCTAAAATCTATTTCCTATATATTGGAAATCAATTTCTCTCACTGTTTTTGCACCAGATTTTGAAAAATTAGCATAAGAAATCGATTCCCCATTTGGAGAAATCGATTTGCTAAAGGCAGAATGCAGTTTTTTGACTTGTTTTAGGAACTTTTATTTTTTCTTCTCCTTTTTTTTATTGTTGCTTTGGATTATAAATTTGAATGTCTAATTTCTCTTTAAATTCATCAATGGACTTAGGATGTAGATGAAGTCGGATAAACATTCATTAATTCAAACCTATCTTAGAGTGAATTGCTTAATTCATTCTTGGTGCTTTGAATTAGTGATATGTTTAGTGCTTTAATCCATCAATTATGAGTGATTGAACTTGAAGATGAAAGAATTTTGAGGATGTGATCCAAAGTGACTTCTCATTCCCTCCATCTTCATCTTATCCCATTCTTCTTTTTCCTTGAAGTGATCATTAGTGGCCCAAACTTTATGCTTGAAATTGTCCAAGTATGATTGATTATTGAACCATGACTAAAGACCTTTGAAGCCTGTTGTTAGGAGGCTTTGGTTTTATCAATCCTCTAATAAGTCTTCATTAAATTTGACCTAAGTTCAATCTTTAATCATCATTGATCATTTTTATGGAATTAATCTCCCTTCTTCTTTATTTTTGTTTTTTTACTTGTGCTACATGTTTTAGGAGCTTGGTTTTTACCATTGTTGGAAGCGGTGTAGCGGAAAGAAACAAAAGTTTTGGAAATATTTATCCGGAAATTTATCGTGTCCACAGAGATTGGTTATTGAATCGCCGTTCGATAGATTATTGTTAATGAGTTTGGGTTGAATGGGTTTTGTAAAGAAAATGTTATTAACAGAAAATAAATGTAAACAAAAGTAAAAACTAAGGAAGAACTTATCAAGCCTGCATATAATCTACTCATCACAGACTTAAATCTATCGACCAGTTACATTCAACCTAACAATACTCATCAATGTCACTACGTATCACTCACAACCTAAGTCATTTCTAACCCAAATCGAGAGACCGATTGTATCACCAAGGAAATGATCTCTCTACCTCCTAAAAAACACAGAAGATAACTATGTAATCGCACTGACAATCTCTCAGCACAGCACAACCACACAGAGGCATTAAGCTCTGATACCGAAGTAGATGCCAGCTCTAAATCTATCTCTAGAGTTTAGAATCTAACAGATAATCATCCTAGATAAGAATCTAAGCAGTATATGTCTATAAAAACTCAAATCCCTAGCACAGAGCAAAAATCCAGGATAATAATCGACAAAGATTTATAAAAGCAAGTTTTATATAATGCCATGGGCAACAAATATACATAGAGAGAGAAGAAATATCACAACACTGACGTTCACTGACGGTGAACTACCAACGTTCACTGAGGATAGCAAAAAGATAACAATCACCAACTTTCACTGATGGTGACCTACCAACTTTCACTGAAGGTAGAGAGAGAAGAAATATTACAGCACCGACGTTCACTGACGGTGAACTAACAACGTTCACTAAAGGTAGCAAAAAGATGACAATCACCAACTTTCACTGATGGTGACCTACCAACTTTCACTAAAGGTAGAGAGAGAAGAAATATCATAGCACTGACATTCACTGACGGTGAACTACTAACGTTCACTGAAGGTAGCAAAAAGATAATAATCACCAACTTTCACTGATGGTGACCTACCAACTTTCACTAAAGGTAGAGAAAAGAAAAATCATAGCACTGATGTTCACTGACGGTGAACTACCAACGTTCACTGAAGGTAGCAAAAAGATAACAATCACAAACTTTCACTGATGGTGACCTACCAACTTTCACTAAAGGTAGAGAAAAGAAAAATCATAGCACCGACGTTCACTGATGGTGAACTACCAACGTTCACTGAGGGTAGCAACCAGATAACAATCACCAACTTTCACTGATGGTTAACTACTAACTTTCACTGAAGGTAGAGAATAAAAATATCATGTACAAATACATAGAGAGGAGAAGAGATAAACCACAAATCTTCCGGTTTGTCAGAGCCGGTCAATGAGAAATCCACCTCCAATCATCCATAAGCAAAATCCTAGTATTGTTATCTAAGCTAATCCACTACAAAAATGAGGTGAATGGAGTTGAGAGAATAAAAATCTCTCCCAAAACCAACACCTAACAAATGAAACAAAAAGGAAAATATAAAGAAAATCTGATTCGTGAGAATCGCCCGGCGAAATAAAACATCGCCTGACGAAAGCTCTTATTCACTTGGTCCGGAATAATCCACGTCCTCAACTGATCAAAAATATCCTCCATCGCCCGACGACCATAATTCATCGCCCGACGACACTCCTTATTTTTTCCTGGCGACGCAGCGGTGAAGCAAGGCAGAGACTTCAACAAAATTGTCTTCAAATTTTCGCCCGTCGACACTCCCCTTTCGCCCGGCGATCCATGACATGAAAGCAACTTTTGTTCCTTTTTCTACATAACTTATTATGGCTCAAATCTTGGCCTTATTTCTTTATTGATCAAAAAATGCATCTTGGAGCTTTATTCCTCATTGCTCCAACAATGCTCAAATACCTACAAAATAAATACAAAACTATAAAACGATACACTTTACAAGAAAACGAATTATACACAAACTAAATGTATTTACACAAAAGTCGGGTTATTCAACAATATTAACAACAAAAAGTCGATAAGTGCAACAAAACTTATATACAAAAATAGCTACAATTTGCATTTATCAAACTCTCCCCAACTTGAACTATTGTTTATCCTTAAACAAAGTCAAATAACATAAAGAACAAAGAATGATAAATCACGAATCACGAATCAACAGGTTTTGAAAACGGAAAACAAATGCAATAGTTCAAATGAAAAATGGTACACACGAAGAAACATACTTACCACTAAACTACGACGACAATATAAACATGAAACAAATGCTAAATACAAAGAATATGCCAAACATTCTAAAACAATACTTGGTCACAAATAAATCACACCTAGCAAACATAATCATCGGTAGATGAAAAACACACAAAAATGAGGTATTTTCACTCATCCAACAATATTGCAAACAATAGACTAAATTATGCATTCATCTAAAAATTTACATTGAAAATATAAAAGCAAGAATCCCAAGGGCTTTTTAAGGTTGTAATGTGGATTGGTTAACAAATAAAGGATAAGTCCTAAAGCTAATCAAAACAAAAACTTGCCTAAACCTAAGGGAGTAATTACTTCCACAAAGTTTCAAACAATAGAATTTCAATCAAAACTCTTCTTCATCACAAGTTTCAAACCAACACACATCACTTATTCAACACAACATTATTCCATACACTTTTTGTTTTTCTTTTTCAAAACTTTTCTATTTTTTTCCTTTCTTTTTTTATCACTTTTT
This sequence comes from Vicia faba, assembly GCA_948472305.1. NCBI lineage: Eukaryota > Viridiplantae > Streptophyta > Magnoliopsida > Fabales > Fabaceae > Vicia > Vicia faba. The sequence continues at coordinate 448,910,696 of OX451738.1, read as the reverse complement.
TCCAATTAATTTTTCTCACTTTTTTTCCTTCTTTTCAACCTCATAGCAATCAACCAATAAATCCACAATAGCATTCCTCTCCCCAACTTGAATTCAACCATCATCATAATGTGAATACTCCCTATTTTCTAAGGCAAGATAAAAATTCAACTATAAATCATAGTTAAGGGTTCAAGAAAACAAGGAATAAATATCCATACAAAAATGGAAACTAAACACTCATAGACAAACATTTAGCAAATACAACATGGATATCGACAAAAAGCTCAAAGGGGTTACTAATGATCACACACTCACAAGGTGAACTGACTATTTGGCTAGGTAATTGTGCTCAAAATGGAACAAAAAATGCCTTGATCACTTTCTTGCATTGATACAATCAACACAAAACAAAAGATCAAGCATAATAAGATCCAGTTAAAACAAGAATTGTGGCTTCCAGCATATGTGAACAATGGAAAGCTACCTCATAAAAAGGGTAGGAACTAAAGTGATTCACAAATGAACAAGTATACAAAAGAATGAATGACATAAAAATTGTAAAAATTCTAAGTATAATAAATATGCTAAAGTATAGAAAGCGATAAACACATAACTCGAACGTGTACAAAAATTTAACAAAATCATTACCATGCATCCGCAAGTTGAAACGATCAAACTTGACAAATCACTTCAATATTCTACAAATTACCAGACCAAAACTTGAGTCCAAACAACAACAAAAGAATTAGAAAAATAATACTCCTACAAAATTTCAATGTACAAAATTTACAATATATACAACGAACAAAACTCCTCAAGCTAAACACGACAAGCTTTCGAAAAACACAAATTGACATAACAAAACAAATACAAATAACAATATGAAAACCAGGTGAAAATAAATCAACAAGTTGAAAAGTGAAGATTTGAAATTCAGAATATTTCCTTGTTTCAACTTGTCAAAACACAAATCACCACACACAAAAACAAATACAAACAAACATGCTTGTTTTACTAAGAAGTACATGTCTATAAAAACTCAAATCCCTAGCACAGAGCAAAAATCTAGGACAATAATCGACAAAGATTTATAAAGCAAGTTTTATATAATGCCATGGGCAACAAATATACATAAGTTCAGAGTAAAATACATGTACAAACCCAATAAAAGAGAAATACATAGAGAGGAGAAGAGATAAACCACAAATCTTTCGGTTTGTCAGAGCCGATCAATGAGAAATCCACCTCCAATCATCCATAAGCAAATCTCTAGTGTTGTTATCTAAGCTAATCCACTACAAAAATGAGGTGAATGGAGTTGAGAGAACAAAAATCTCTCCCAAAACCAACACCTAACAAATGAAATAAAAAGGAAAATATAAAGAAAATCTGATCCGTGAGAATCGCCTGGCGAAATAAAGCATCACCCAGCGAAAGCTCTTATTCACTTGGCCCGAAATAAGCCACGTACTCAACTGATCAAAAATATCCTCCATCGCCCGGAGACCATAATTCATCGCCTGGCGACACTCCTTATTTTCGCCTGGCGACGCTAGCAGCGAAGCAAGGAAGGTACTTCAACAAAATTGTCTTCAAATTTTCTCCCGACGATGCTCCTCTTTCTCCTGGCGATCCATGACAGGAAAGAAACTTTTGTTGCTTTTTCTGCATAACTTATTATGGCTCAAATCTTGGCTTTATTCCTTTATTGATCAAAAAATGCATCTTGGAGCTTTATTCCTCATTGCTCCAACAATTCTCAAATACCTACAAAATAAATACAAAACTATCAAACGATACACTTTATACAAGAAAATGCATTATGCATAAACTAAATGTATTTACACAAAAGTCGGGTTATTCAACAATATTAACAAACAAAAAGTCGATAAGTGCAACAAAACTTATATACAAAAATAGCTATAATTTGCACTTATCAACCATGTCTCTAAATTTTTTGGTACATATATTGCTATTGACCGTTCTCAAAATAGGTGTGAATTATACATAAATCCACATACGATTTCTTAACATAACGCTAAATTTGTTCCAATTCGGAAAATGATCATTCATGGCCCAAACATTATGTTTATATATCCAAGTATAGTTGATTGTTTATCTTGGGTCCAATACCCTTGAAGTTTGTTGTTAGGAGGCTTTGATTTTATCAATTCTCTAATAAGTTTTCATTACTCTTCGTCCAAGATCATCATTCAATCATCATTGATCATATTTGTGACCATTAACTTCTAACTTTTAATTTCTAACTTCTAACTCATTAAAGATTAGCTTTACTTTATGCCTTTATTTTATGCCTTTGTTTTTATGTATTTTTATCTTTAGCATTTACATTTCATGCTATTTGTCTTTTTCTCACTTGAGCATTTATTCTTTATGTCATTATATATTTTCTCACTTGAGCATTTATTTTTTATATCATTTTATCTTTGCTCACTAGAGCATTTATTTTCATGTCATTTTACCTTTGCTCACTTGAGCTTTTCTTTTTCTTCTTAAGACACTTAATAACCAACTTGAACATTAAAAGACTTAAAGCTCTTTATGGACTATGGTTACTATCCTTGATATATTGGAGTTGTGGACCTCTTGGACTTAGGATTAAAAGCCTTTATACTTTGAGGCCTTTGGACCTTGTGTTACTTCATTATTATATTGCTTGTGTATTGGGAATTCTTCTGTATGCATGTGTAATTTCGTTGGCCTTAAGTAATCTCATAGTACATTGGTTCAATATTGAAGACCAGACTTTGGGTTTTAAAATCTTGGGTTTCTTTGATACTTCTTTACAAAGTGATTTATTTTCACATGGATGATTGGTTTACTCTTGGTCTATTCTATGCTTTCGCTTTAATCTAAAGGATGAGAATTCTATATTGACTTCTTTATGTCAAGTGTTGGGTTCTTGTTGGTTAGACCTTTCCTTACCTTATCTTTTACTTTCTATACATAGGATAATCCCTTCAGCTCCTCCCATCTTATTTAATTTCAAAATCTTCTCTCTCCTTTTCAAAACACTTATTGTTTTTAAAACATGAACCACTTTCATAATAAACTTGGACTTAGGTTCATGCATTTTCAAAAAAATATTTCTTAAACAAACCTTTAGTCAATTTAATCATACTTTGGAATTTTTTAGAAGACTAAAAGTCATTTAACCCCATTCAAACCCTTTTGCCACTTTGGATTTTTTATTTTAAAACCTTTTTCAAAGATTACACTCTTGTTGATTCTTGTAGTGATGCGAGCTACTATATTTTACAATATATGGTGAAGTCAGCTATTTTTCACTTGGATATTGAGTGATGTCTTGTTGATTTTAAAATCCAAGCTATGTCCTCCACTTTGAGATGACTCAAATGCTCTTTTCTCATAATTGTGGGTAGTAAGTATGTTTTCCACTTAAATGCGATGAAATGTCTCTTCTTAAAACTAACTAACACACAAAACTTTTCAAATTTTTTTAGAAGAACTACGAGTGTCCTGATCTCCTATTGCACGAAAGGTGGTATGTACGCACAAAAGTTTCGCAACCGCGGCGGGTGCAAAAATTGTAAAAACCACTTCTTTTCTCATCTCCACAATCGTATTTGTACATATTTCCTTATAGCCAAAACATACAGATTTTCAAAGAGGTTCCTGCGGAGTATCGTAGATGTTTAGGATGCTAGTACTTTGTATTTTCATAACCAACCCCCATATCTCGATCTCTATTTCACTTTGAGTTATATTTGATTCTTTTCCATTTCCTTTGGATAAAATAAAATACCGTGGCAACTTTCACTAATTTTGTGAGTTAAGCCAATCCAATGGCTTAGTCTCAACATTTCTAACGCTATAGAAAATTGACGACTTCAATATGGTCGAATCTCTATGTGGGTTGAGCCCATCTTTGTTTATCTCTGTATGGATATTATTTGTTGTATATTTGTATATATGTTTATCTAGAATTTTCTGGTTTTCAAGGTGCTTGGTGGTCCTTTATAAGTCCTATACCCGGACTTGGGCAAACTTAAGATAAGATGGGAGGTATAACCACTTCAACTTATATGGAGAAAGTCCTTAGTAATTTAATTTGAAAAAAACCACCACTCAGTGGTGGCCCCTTTGGGAGTAGTATATGTTGAACAAGCAAGTTGTGAAAACATTACTACTTTCGACCTAGGAGCCCGAGAAGCTGAGAAATCATAGAACCCTTAACCCATCTTTGCATTTTAGGTGTAGTGCAGAGATAATCCAGAAGTTAATTCTGGTATAATTGTTACACGATACTGCACTCAGACGAGTTTTTCCTGCGAATATTACTAATTACCGAGTAAATTGGGAAGTTGGTAATATCCAAAGGAAGAGTGTAGACTATGGGATTTCCTTAGAACCTTATTCCACAGGTGATTAAACCATTAGTCCATACTTGTGGGTAGTACCTTTGGCTTTATGCTCGTGACGTTGAAACTATGAATCCCCTGTTTGTGATCTTGTTTGTGATTACTGCATAACCATGCACTCATGCATTCATGAAATATTATTTTCACCTGGTTTTCAAGGAAACATAGGGATGCTCTTTGCAAACATCACAAGTTTTGTAATTATGGATTTTGGAAGGAATACTCAGAAGTACAATTTCAAGAGTCCTCATTCTAAATAGTTGAGAAAGCCTGAATCCTTGGTATCTAACCCTTGGGATTTCAAGTTCTCCTGTCTATATGAAGTTGGATTTCTCCACATCTTTGATCAGATTCCTTGATCCTTTGTATCCGTGATTTATTTTCCCAATTATCAGCCAAGTAGAAGAGAAGAGTACAAGAGGATTTAATTTTCTCTAGCATTTCAAGTTCAAGCTCAAGAAGATGTTACAGCCCAATGTTGGATCTCCTTCGATGCAATTCATTTGGACCTGGGGACTTAGCTTTCTAATTATTTTGAATAGGATTAGTGAAAATTTGTACTTCAAATGTAATCCTTCCAATATTAATGAAATGAGATTTCTTCAGCTATTCCAATGGTGTTCTTTAAATGATGTTTACAATTTTTTCATAATGTTCTAAAGTTCCTTAAAAACTTGGTTTTAAAACTTTTAAACAATCATTTGCATTGCATAACATGCATCATCCTCACTTTTGTCTTAAATGTAAGAGTTTTCTAGAGTCTTATCCTCTTCCTCTCCGTCTTCAGAAGTCAAGTTTTCACGTCAGTACATACACTCATGCTAAGAGAAGATAGAAAATATTAAGTAAGAGATCTGTGTACTCCGCAATGAGGTAACTAATTTGAAGGCTGGTATGGAGCGTCTAAATGCTTTGGTTGAAGTGTTGGTTTCCTCCCAATTCAATCCTCCCATGTAGGAAGAAGATATGGCGAAGGTTTTTATGAAATTCTGAAATCATTCTTTCATGGGAAGATGATAGTCAATGCACCTAGTGATTCCTCTGGAAAGGTGAATGTGGGAGTTCTTCTAGAAGAAGATGTCTAGAGGGATATATATATATATATATATATATCTGAAGATGGTGGCTCAGCTAGTTGTGTGAAGAAGTTTTGTAATGACTTTTCCAAGAAAGGAACTCGCGGAACAACTCATCTTCAGCACCAACATGTTTCTCCTGTCATCCCCGTGTTCAATTTACCTCATGTAGCTCCAGCTCAACATCATCGTAACTCATCATCAAAAATATCATCGCCATATAAATCAATTTGATCCAATTCCAACAACCTATACAAAGTTGTTTCCTGTCCTGATGCAGAGGAATTTGGTTCGTATTCGACCCTCCACCGAAGATTCCTAGGAAGCTTCCATGGTGGTATAAAGTTGATGCTCGCAGTGCTTTTCATCAAGGGGAACCTGGCCTTGATATCGAATATTGTTATCCATTGAAACCTGAAGTCCATAAATTTGTCAGAAGTGGTATCTTGTCATTTAAGGACATTGGTCTTGAGGTTCAAGTCAAACCTGCACCGAAGCGTAAACATGATTGATGGTTACTATGAGTTTTGAAGGATGTTTTACGCAGATCAAGTATATATGGAGAGATTCTTCTCAACTATTTAGTTCTTTACTGCTTTTTCATTTGTAATTTTTCTTGTATATCATTTCACTGTTTAGTATATAAGAACTTGTTTGCATTTGAATGATTATCTTAATACAATGAATATTTCTGTCTATAAGAATTCCAGTCTTTTCACTCGTATTTTTTTTTTCAATTTTAAATTTCTTTTATGCATTATGATACCAGTTTGTTACCAACTCTCTTGCTTAGGCAGAAATTGGTGGGGAGGATGATGATATTGAAAAACGCAAAATTTTTCTGGTTGTATGTTTTTTGAAAAAAATCCCTACTGATGATGTATATGTATTTTTTCAATTCCCAAAACACTTGAGATATAAGGAAGATAATCCCTTTGTTAACCCCTTTGAGCCTTGAAGTAGGAGTTTCTTTTCTATATGAAAAAACCCTTACATTTAACCTAGGACAGGGTAGTTTTCAGTTAATCTGATAGAGTGTTCAAATTTCAAAAGGAATGTATTTATGAAGATCAACCACAATGGTTATATTTCACAAGTTATGAGGCCAGAAAAGGTGAAACCCACAATGGTTATCCCTCATCCATTAAGGAACGAGGAAGTCATCACCCCTCTCAATAGTCCATACAAGTCAATGGAACACAATTTGTTTAAATAAAAAAGAAAAGAAAAAAGAAAAGCCCACTAAGTCAAGTAACTTAGGAAAAAATTAGGGCATCTTGCTAGACTTCAAAATCAAAATTCAAAAGAACTAGTCCAGGAAAAAGTTAGGGAATATAAAAAGAAAAGAAAAAAAGAAAAAAAGCAGAAAAATATGTTACAAAGAAAGGACTACAAAGCAAAAGTCCTCTGCAAAGAACAAATTTGTGTGACTATAAGCACAAAGACAAAAAGGGGGAATGTCACTTCGAAAGCCTCATTGATTCCTTAAATCATTTCAAGATCCTTTCTGAGAGATGAATACTCATGTTGAATTAACTAAACATAAGACTGAAGAACATCACAAAGAATGGGGTGGGCACAAACAAACTTTGAGCCTAAAATATTTTTTTTTTGAAAAACCATGAACCAGGCCACGTTACAACCTTAAAAGTACTAACTGAAGTAGGGTTTATTTTGAAATCATACTTTAAACGAGATTAGCATTCCTGACTCCCATGAGTTTTACTAAAAATTTGTCTTGGTATCATTTGCTTTTGTTATCTTTCATAAAAAAAGTCAATGCCGCATCGTGACTAGTGATTTATTCACAAGGTTGCGCGACATCTTTTCAATAAAATCTTCAAGACTTACATAATGTTGCATTAGAACTTTCATTCTCAGAATAAACATTTTTTGCTTGTAAGATAAATGCTTAATGTCCAGGAAGCTTATATTTGAATATCAGCAAAGGGCATGTTGCCAAGGAGAGGTTGATGAGAAAATAGTATGCAACATTTAGTCAATCTGAGGCAGTTATGTCGAGATTCGACAAATCTCTATAAGCCCCGTTGGTCGGACAAATTATCTTAAATGCATGCAGTCTATGGCAAGTTATGAAGGTTATCTTCATCAGTACAATGAACTTGAGGAACCAAAGTTGTTTCCAAGGGAATTCCTATATTTTGTCAAGATAGTTACTACGTTTTCCCCCATGCCAAGAATCTTCCTCAAGTAGAATTGTTCTGGTGATCTGCCTCGCAGCATGTACGCACAGTTTCCCCTACGATTGTTATTCGGATAATGGGTTTCCTCCAGATTGTTGTGTGATGCTGGGTCTATAATCCCATATGCCCAAGCTAAGTCTTAATTCATATGTCTCCAGCTGAGTGTGATTTCTTTTCCCTAACCAGGTTGTGATCAAGCAGAGATTGTAAAGTTGAGAAGCTCTTTCTCAATTGTTGGATTCTTTCCTTTCTTGTGATTAAGACTTGATGTAGAATCTCTTGTAGAGTATTTTACCTTTTCTATTATGAAATTCTTGCTTCTGCATACTCCCCAAGTAGCCAGACAAGTGCATTATCTTTTCTAAGAAGCATTGAGACAACTGTTAACTTTTGGGTTTTCTCTCGCTCGTAGTATGAGTTTTATTTAAAATCCTCAACAATATTGATTTCTTGTTGTAGTGTTAATTTCTTAATTTCTCATGGTAAACCATGGGTGATGTTTCCCTTTGATTTTTTTATCTCCATGGAGTTTCTTTGATCTTCCTCAGAGAAGTGCATGAAACCACTATTCTTAATATTGGATAATGTTTGTGGTCTCGCCCTCAGCATATGCGGCATCATCTTCCCTAGAAAAGTCAATTTGTTATCTCCCAGTGAAGCTTAGAGGACATCAGTTATATCCCTACAACTTTGTGGATCATGGTTATAGGATGATGCTTTGTTTATTCTCAAGCAACATTTCCTTTCCTAGAGAAGTTAAGCACTTGAAGAAGGACGTTGTTTCCTCAGTCGATTGCTTACTCTCTTATGGGATTTCCATCTTGGATGTGATTTATCCAAGTGTCGTCTTTACCCAAGTTTGTTTTGTGTGGTTATCTCCAGTGTTGTATGCTTGTTTTGTCAGCAGAAATATATAATTTACTCATACATATATCATGTATAGTTGAATTAAAATCCATTGTTCATTTGCACTCATTGATGTTGTTGTTGATATTTTATCCTCTTTACAGAGTGTGTATCTTCTCTCCAATAGAATGGCAACCTTAAGAAGAAAGTGTATATCCTTTCAATTTCCCCATTGAGTTTATTCCTCGTGGAAGAATTTTGCTTCATCCTTCCTACCAGCTCTCATTACCTAGATAGAATCCTCATTTGAGTTGTTCTCATTGGGTAAAGTCTCATTTGGAACCGCTTATTTCTAGTTTGTTCCTAGATTAAGCTTTGGTCTTTGTTAGAAATTGTTGTCTTGCTTTCAAGATTAATGTATCCTATAACCTTTTGTGTTTACCAATGTTAGACTATCAAACCTTTGATAGATGGTATTCACCTCCTTTGACTATTTCACTCTGGTTTATTCATGATTTGAACTTTGGCCCCTTATAGCGATGTTGTTCTGATCTTTATGAGTTATGAAACCTAGATTGAGAGTGCATTTTATTTTACACGTGAAGACTTTATCCCCCTCAGCAGGAATGTGTTTATTATTTCCCCAGGAAGTCAAAATTCATTTCCCAGCAAGTGTTATTACAATACTATTCCATGATAGCAAGTGGTGGTCTCTTTATTTTAGCAACCTCTATTTCCCTAGTAAGTCTGTTATCAATTTTCCTCCATCAAATGGAAGTCTCTTTTGAACATTCTGTTAGGTTCCCATAAAATATTATATCAAATTTTTACTCCAGTGGATGGTTGGTCTCTTCAATGTGATAGAGACCGTTTGTTGGGAGATCCTTACAATAGTATATTACCCTTTTTCACGTGATATCTTGATCAAAGAAGAAGATGTTACCATTATCGGAGAGATCCAGAAGTTGGTAAAGTTTATTACCCTTTCTAGGCATAATGCATTGGTTAAAGAAGAAGTTGAGACCCATTCTAGGCAGAACGCTAAAATTTTGGAAAACTTGTTATTGTTAACCCTGAGTTGATAGTTTATTGTCATCTCTAAAGCCGGTATATTATTAATTTTCTACCTTCAACCTAGAGTTGGCAGCTTTCCGTCATCCCTGAGTTGGTATTATTCGATTTTTTCTACCTTCAATCCTGAGTTGGTAGCTTATTGTCATCCGTGAGTTGGTATTATTCTGATTTTCTACCTTAAAACCCTGAGTTTGTAGTTTACCGTTATCTATTAGTCAGTGTGTTCCTTTTCATCACTCTCATTTATTAAGATGATGCTATCCTCTTCTCTCCTCTATGGGTTCTCTCCCTTGTAGAGTTGAGTTCTCTTTGCCCAGTGGAGTTACGTTTTTTCTCCAATGGAGTTTAGTTTTCACTCCCCAATCTCAGTACTGATGTCAATTATTATCAATCGCAGTACTAATGTTACTAGTCTCAATATTGATCGTAAAATATTTCACTCTTCAATCTCAGTATTGATGTGAATTGTTACCAGTCTCAATACTGATGTAAATCATTTCTTTCCCCATTGCTCAGTACTGATGTTAATCGATTTTTTCCAACCTCAGATTTGATTTCAATCAATTGTTTCTTTCTCCAGTCTTAATACTGATGTCAATTGTTACCAGTTGCAATAGTGATGTTACCAGTCCTCAGTACTGATGAAGAATTATTTATTTCCCTAATCTCAATACTGATGTTAATCGATTTTTTCCAACCTCAGAGTTGACTGTTAATCAATCATTTCTTTCTCCAGTCTTAATACTGATTTCAATTGTTACCACTCAGAGTATTGATGTAAATCATTTTCTTTCCCTAGTCTAAGTACTGATGTCAATCGTTTATCAGTCTCAACACTGATGTCGATCATTACGATTCATAGTATTGATGTTACCGGTTCTCAGTACCGATGCCAATCCATATTCTTTCCAACTACAGAGTTAATGTAAATCACATTAGTTTCTGGCCCTAACATCAGTAGACTGACATCGAGCGCTTTTTTCTCCAGTCCCAACCTTAGAGTTGATGTCAATTTTTCCTTTGCTCAGTCTCAGTATTGACGTTAATCGTTACCCCTACAAAATTTGTGATTCAATATTTCCCTTATTTTTATCAAGATGATGTTATCTTATTTCCTTTGTCTCCTCTTTGGGGATTACCTCAATAGAGTGGAGTCCTCTTTTCCCCAACAAGTTGATTTTTCCGCCAATGGAGTTAAGTTTTTTTTTCTCCATTCGAGTTGGTAATCCTGTCTTAAAGGTTACTTTCTTGTTGGCTTGTTTCTTGTATTTGTTAAGAATTTCCCCAATTGAATCATTACTTTGCATTTTGTTTCTTTTAACTATGATGTTGGCCTTGCTTATTCATATTTATCCCCAGAGTCAGGTTGTTCCCCAATGATTTATTTTCTTGATTGAACTCTCCCTCTCTCTCCTCTCTCTCTCTCTCTCTCTCTCTCTCCTCTCTCTCTCTCACCTCTCTCTCTCTATCTCTCTCTCTCTCTCCCTCTCTCTCTCTACTCTCTCTCTCTCCTCTTCTCTCTCTCTCTCTATCTCTCTCTCTTCTCTCTCTCTCTCTCTCTCTCTCTCTCTCCTCTTCTCTCTCTCTCTCTCTCTCCTCTCTTAAGTTGTCTTGTGTCGTAACTTTGTCTACATTATTTTTTCCCCAGTGGTGTCTTGTTTCCCTTGTGGATTTCATCTTTTACATTTATAATCATAAGCATTGCATGGCATCTTAGGACCAAAAATAGGGTTTGTTTAATATTTAAGTATCTTCAATCGCATCAAGACAAAGATTTTAACCTTCGTATGTCCGGATAGAAGACACTTAAATAAGGGCAGCTGTTATACCTAAATTTTTGTCCCTAAGATCCTATAGCATCCATATCATCAAAATGCAATCAAGATCACAAATATGGATTGGTTATCTCTTCTAATTTTTTCTTCATATCTTTAAGTTTGTCTTTGATGGATCACCAAGCACCATAATGTGTATCTTGTAATATTTGTTTCATATTTTTACTGACCTCTAATCAAAATATCAAAATATATGCTTTGCTTTCCTTGTATATTTATGTTTTATAGGTATCGAGCCAAAGTGTTCAACCAACAAAACTTCTTGCCATTTTTTCCTATAAAAATTGATTTCCCATATACAGGAAATCGATTTTCCTCACTATTTTTGCGCCTGGATTTCTGTTTTTTCGTAGCATAAATTGACTCCCATATATGGAGAAACAGATTTCCTGCGCGAAAATTGGCAAAAAAAGAGAGAAATTTTCAAGTTGTGTGGCATGTGGCTCACATTTATATATTTGTTTGATATTATTCTTTGTATATCCAAAAAAAAATTTCCCCTACCTCATCATAATTAAATTCCATCATACCACATTCATTGATGACATGTGCACCACTTGATCTTAATTTTGACTCCAAAATCAATTACCAAGACCTAATTTTGTTTCCAAACCAAACTCCAAATCAATAATCCCAAGCCTAAATTATATAAATAGAGCCCTCATTTCATTCATTCATCAAGCTTTTGATATCTAAATTCACCTTGCTAAAAATTCTCTCAACTTTTGTCATCTATCCAAAATCACTCAAAACGTCATTTTCCATTAAAGTTAGTAGGCTTTTCATTGAAGTTTACTATTCATTGAGCTAAGCCTCCATCCAAAAACTTTTTCTTATTTAATTATCTAAATCAAATCTTAAGAGATGGAGCTGATTTGAAGAATAATTCAGTTTTGAATAGGTAAATTTTTGGATCCACCATTGTTAAGCTTGATCTTTATATTTCATAATGTGATCTATTATTGATCTTTGTGGTTTGATTCTTTGATCTGTTTGTTTATTCTATTGGTGCTATTTTCTCATTCCCTCTATCTTCATCTTATCCCCTTCTTCTTTTTTCTTGAAGTGATCATTAGTAGCACAAGCTTTATGCTTGAAATTGTCTAAGTTTGATTGATTATTGAACCATGACTCAAGACCTTTGAAGCTTGTTGTTATGAGACTTTGGTTTTATCAATCCTCTAATAAGTCTCCATCAAATTTGACCTAAGTTCAATCTTCAATCATCATTGATCATTTATTATGGAATTAATCTTCCTTCTTCTTTATTTTTGTTTTTTACTTGTGATACATGTTTTAGCAGCTTGGTTTTTACCACGTCTCTAACATGTATATTACATATATTGTTATTTACTATCCTCAAAATAGGTGTCACTTTTACATAAATTCACTTACAATTGCTTAACATAGCGCTAAATTTGTTTTGATTCGGAAAATAATCATTTGTGGCCCAAACTTTATGTTTGTATGTCTAAGTATGGTTGATTGTTTATCTTGGGTCCAATACCTTTGAAGCTTGTTGTCAGGATATTATTATTTTATCAATCCTCTAATGAGTTTTCATTACTCTTGTTCCAAGATCACCATTCAATCATCATTGATCATATTTGTGACCATTAACTTCTAACTTTTTAACTTCTAACTTCTAACTCATTAACAATTAACTTTACTTTATGCCTTTATCTTATGGCTTTATTTTTATGCATTTTCATCTTTAGCATTTACATTTCATGTTATTTTCCTTTTGCTCACTTGAGCATCTATTCTTTATGTCATTTTATCTTTTCTCACTTGAGCATTTATTTTTTATGTCATTTTATCTTTGCTCACTTGGTTACTATCCTTGGCATATTAGAATTGTGGACCTCTTGGACTTAGGATTAGAAGCCTTGATACTTTGAGACCTTGAGACCTTTAGACCTTGTGTTACTTCATTGTTATATTGCTTGAGTATTGTGAAATCTTCTGTGTACATGTGTTATTCTGTTGGCCTTAAGTTATCTATTTGGCACATTGGCTCAATATTGAAGTCCTTGATTTGAGTTTTAAAACACTGGGTTTCTTTGATACTTCTTTACTAAGTGATTTATTTTCACATGGATGATTGGTTTACTTTTGGTCTATTCTACGCTTGTGGCATTAATCCAAAGGATGTGAGTTCTATATTGACTTCTTTATGTCAAGTGTTGACTTCTTGTTAGTTAGACCTTTCCTTATCTTAACTTTTACTTTGTGTACATAGGATAGTCCCTTCATCTCCTCACATCTTCTTTAATTTCAAAATCTCCTCCCTCCTTTTCAAATCTTTTCTTGTTTTAAAAACTTAAACCACTTTCATAATAAACTTGGACTTAGGTCCATGCATTTTCAAAAATTCTTTTTCTTAAACAAACCTTTAATCAATTTAATCATATTTTGACATTTTTTAGAATACTAAAAGTTATTTAACCTCATTCAAACCATTTTTCCACTTTGGATTTTTATTTTAAAACTTTTTTCAAAGATTAGACTCTTGTTGATTCTTGCAGTGATGTGAACTACTATACTTCTACAATATGTAGTAAAGTGAACTATTTTTCACTTGGGCGTTGAGTGATATCTTGTTGATTTTAAAATCCAAGCTATGTCCTCCACTTTTAGATGATGAAAATGCTTCTTTCTCATAATTGTGAGTAATAAGTATGTTTTCTACTCGAATACGATGAGATGTCTCTTTTTCTTAAAATTAACCAACACACAAAATTTTTAAAATTTTTTGAGAAGAACTACGACTGTCCTGATCCTCTATTGCACGAAAGGTGATACGTAGGCACAAAAGTTTCGCAACCATGACATATGCAAAAATTGTAAAAACCACTTATTTTCTCATCTCCACAATCTATTTTGTACATATTTCTTTATAGCCAAAACATACAGATTTTCAAAGAGGTTCATGTGGAGTACCATAGATATTTAGGGTGCTAATACATTCCCTTTGCCTAATCAACCCCCTTACCTCGATCTCTATTTTACTTTGGGTTTTATTCGCTCTTTTCTCATTTCCTTTGGATAAAATAAAGTGCGATGACGACTTTCACTAATTTTGTGAGTTAAGTCAATCCAATGGCTTAGTCTCAAAATTTCTACTACTACAGATATGAATTTATCAAATCAAAGAGCTTGGTATAACAAATTTTACTTAGGTTATTAACTTAATAATAATTCTAAATCATTTATAACTTTATGTCATGCGAAGAAGGATATAAGTTGCCCTGTTTATATATGTAAATATTGTCATAAACATGGACATCTTGAATCTTATTATTTTTCCCCCAAAATTCATCATTTAAGATGTTCAAATGGTTACATCTCCAATGATCAATATATCTTTAAACTACTAACACTATTAAAGTAATGTTATGCAAAGAAAGTTTATACTTTTAGAGTATACAACATTTATAAAATCTCTGGTCCGAGGATGAACGACAATGAAAAATGTCGACCATTGTGATATATGCAAAATCACTTGAGAATATCTCAAGTCCATGATCTTCAATGATCAGTTGAATGAATATGTCTGTAATGGACTTATTTATTTTGTGGTTTTACCAACTCTTGCATTCAACTATGTGTATAGGAGGACACACCATTTGGTGTTTTTCCTCTTGAAAAATATTTATAAAAAATTCTTGATAAAAGAGGTAAATATTATTTTAAGATTAAAATAATCTGAAAAATATGATTAAACCCCTTAAAAATGATTTTAATTTTTTCTCGTCCAAATAAATTATTCTCTAACCGATAAGATGAGTATATTAGCATGTTATTACTAGAGGTGCAAATAAAAGCCAAACACAAGTACAAAACACAAAGCTCAAAACATAATATGTTGTTAACAAGCTATAGATTTATTAACAAAGATCAAATTTGTAATGTATTTATTTTTATTTTGAATTGAATTTTATTTATGTTTTAGTTTAATTTATTAATAGTTTTTAAATTTGAAGCTACAGATATATTAACAAAGATTAAAGATTAAATATTAAATAATTAATCTATCAAAATGATAATATTTTAAAACTTTATCAATAATATGTCATATAAAAATAACTTAAAAATACAATGCAAAAATTTATAAATAAAAAAATCAGGGACAAACTTAATGATAAGAAATTTAAATGAATTGAGAGTTGATTTTTAAAAAATTGATTAAAACAAGTTAATATATTTAATTAAATCTAAAATATATTTAATCTAAAATATAAAATTCAAATATTAATGCATGAGACATGATAATTCATTATTATTATAAATAAAAGAATTAAATATGTGAATAATTAGGTTAGTCTCATTTTTTTATTGAATAATTTGTGAATAATCTTAATTTTTAGGAAAAAAATAAGAAAAAGGAATATTTATTTGTTATGTTTATTTTTCTAAAATAACAAAGTTCATAGAATAGCTAGTCTGTATAATAAAATATTAAGTGTGACTTAATCATGAGATTTTATTAAACACAAGGACACTATCCGTAAAGTAGCTATAATCAAGTTTTAATATGAAGTGGAATCACATTAAAGTATTGTGACTATTATGTGGATAGGTGAATGATCACATCTCATGGATCATGGATAAAGAGTTATCAAGTCTTCACATATGTATGAATATTAGTGTTGGAAATCCACCAAAACCTATGGAGAATTTCTCTCAATTTTGATGAACAAGATTGTCATCACAATACAATAACGATGAAAAGAAAATTAAAGAAGAAAAGAGATTAGGGTTTCTGCTGAGTTTCTCTCTGCCTACAAATTCGGGAAAATCTTTATTCACTTGCAACTACAAATTCTATGAATACAAGTTGTTAGTTTTTTTTTCTAAATAGGGGTTATTCCCTCTATTTATAATGAACTTGATTTTTCCCTAAGTAAAAAAGCTCAAAACTATAAAAGTCCAAAATGTCTATTTTATACCTAAGTCGAAATCCCGTGTGAAGCAATCTGCTTAGACACTTCGAAATACACAACTCGACAAACAATTCGACACACACACACTTAGGCTATTTCGACACACCTTGCGTCGAGAAACATGTTGCTTTCGACACAAGGAATTACACTTTCAACACACCACCTAATTCATTGTGTCTAAGATATTTACATTCATCATAGCTCGTAGTCTTTTGAACACTTCAACCTGCACAGCCTTCGTCATAATGTCTGGAATCTGATTCTCAATTCTGCAGTGTTCCAAGTTCATATTCTCATCTACTAAGAACTCTCAAATATAATGGAACCTCATCTCGATGTGCTTTCTTCGACCATGTACTATCAGATTCTTCGCCAGGTTAATAGCTGGCATGCTGTTGATCTTCGTGGTAATTGCTCCATGATCTTTCTCTGTGATTTCTTCGACAAAGTTCACCATCCATGTTTCTTGATGTTCACTAAGAGAAGCAACTATATACTCTACTTTGCATAATGATAATGCCACTATTGGTTTCTTTCTCGAGCTCCAAGCAATTGATGCACCACCTAACATAAACACATATCCTACTGTGGATTTTCGATCCTCAGCATCACTAAACCAAATTGAATTATTGTACCCTACTAACTTGTATTCTTTTACTTTATCAGCTGCAGGAAATAAAATGCCATAGTCAAGAGTTCCTTTCAGATACCTCAGTATCCTATTCGTCGCCGCTTGGTGTGATACCTTTGGCTTCTGCATGAATCTACTTACCATACAGACACTGTATGCTAAGTGAGGACTTATGTGAAAAAGATATCTTAATGGCCCAATAAGTCTTATGTATTGGATTAGGTTGACATTATCTTCATCTGCATCTTTCGACAATTGCACTCTTGGTTTTGCAGGTGTGGAAGTCGAGTTGTACTCTTCTATATCAAATCTCTTGAGAATCTCACTTGCATATCTTCTTTGGTGCATCATCAAACCTCTATTATTCTTGTAGAATTTTATGCCAAGGAAATATGAGATGTCACCCATATCCAATATTTTGAATTCCTAACTGAGATCACCTTTGATGTCTTTGATCTCCTTCTTGCAACTACCTGTTACTAACAAGTCATCGACATAGAGACATAATATAAGCAATTCACTATTGTTTCTTCTTACATATACTCCATGTTCAGTTATGCACTTCAAGAATTCCTTCTCCCTTAGGAAACTATATATTTTCTTATTCCAAGCTCGTGTAGCTTGTTTCAATCTATACAGGGCTTTGTGCAGCCTGTACACTTTTCTATCTTCACCATGCTTCACAAACCCAACTGGTTTGCAACATAAACTTCTTCATCTAAGGTTCCATTTGGGAATTCATACTTCACGTCTATCTGACATATGTGACAACTGTTCATTTGTTCTAGACCAACAACTAACCTGATTGTTTCGATTCTGGCCACAAGTGCAAAGACTTCATCAAAGTCGATTCCTTCCTATTGAAGAAATCCTTTCGCCCTAACTCTTTCCTTGTGTCGAGTTACTTCCCCTATGGAATTCAAATTCACCTTGTATACCCATTTCTCATCGATTTACTTTTTGACTTGAGGCAATTCGACAACTGAACAGGTGCTGTTGTCTTCGATAGACTTCACTTCTTCATTCGTTGCTTTCACCCACTTTGAATCCTTTAATGCTTCAGCTACAATGACTGTTTTGACATATGCATAGAAAGCATAATGTACCATCTCACATTCATCATTGACTACATCATTTGATGTAATCACATATTCTTGCAACCTTGCAGGCATGTATCTTGTTCTTTGAGGTCTACTTTTACCTGGTTATCTCTAACTTCCTCTTGATGAACTTCTCTTTCGACTTGAGTTTTTGGTTCTTCAAGTAAGATTCTCACTGAATCTATCTTGACATTTTTAATCCAATCTCATTCTTTAAACTCATCTATGATCATATCCCTGCTGATCATAATATACTTGTTCACTAGGTCGAAAAACTTGTAACCTCTTGTTGTATGATATTCAACTAGGATAATTTGACTCTACTTGTCATCAAGTTTTCCTCATGATTGATCTGCCACATGTTTATGTGCTATTGATCCAAACACCTTCAGATGACTTAAGCTAGGTTTAACACCAGACCAACATTCTCATAGAGTAATTCCTTCTAGCTTCTTCGTTGAACATCTGTTCAAAAATATATGTTATTATCGATATAACTTCTCCCCATGGCTCTTTGGGTAGATGCTTGCCATTAAACATACTTCTCACCATGTTCATGATGGTTTAATTCTTTCTTTCTGCAGTCCCATTCTGTTTTAAAGTGTAGGGTGGTACCATCTCATGTACAATCCCTTATTTCTCACATAATGTATTGAAGTCTTTTGACACATACTCTCCACCACCATCAGTTCTCAAAACTTTGAGCTTTCGACCACTTTGCCTTTCGACCATAGATTTAAACTTGGCAAATACCATGATCACTTCACTTTTCTTCTTGATTAGGTATGTCCACAATTTTTGACTGAAGTCACCTATGAATGTGACAAAGTATTTGTTACCTCCAATCGAATCTACCTGGATTGGTCCATATACATCAGAGTATATGACTTCACGGATTTCCTTCGACTTGCTTCCTGCATCCTTGCTGAAGTTGTTCTTGTGTTGCTTTGTCTGCACACATTCCTCACACGCCTTATTTAGAATGTCAATTTTTGTTAATCTTGAAACCATATTTCTTCTCTTCAAATCTCTGATGTCTCTGAAGTTGAGATGGCTAAGTCGATAATTCCATATCCACTCATCTCTGCTAGCTGCAGTTGCGAGACATTTTTGCTGCATCACATTTAGTTCAATCTTGAATGATCTATTATAAGACATAGGAGCCTTCAAGATTAACCTTCCTCATGCATCGACGACTCTCATCATCTTATATTTGACCGAAACTTTATAATTATTTTCCACCAACTACTTTATGCTGAGGAAGTTGCTCTTCATGCCTAGTATGTACAACACTTTGGAAATGACTGAACTTTTGCCATCTTTCCTCATAATCAGAACATCTCCAATACCATCAGCTACTAAAGTATTGTCATTTGAAAATTTTACCATGTTCTTCATTGGGGGTTTAAGTTAACAAACCAATCTTTCCTTCCAGACATGTGTGATGAGCATCCTGAACCCAAGTTTCATTAGTCCTTGAATTTCTCTTCATCTATTGTTGTGACCATCAACAACATCTCTTCTTCTTCATACTTTGCAAACTTTGCATCACTTTCTTGATTGTTTTGCTTTTAGGACTATCACTAGAATAATGACCATACTTCTGACAATTGTAACACTGAATGTGACTCTTGTCATGTTTTCAACCACCACCTCTTTTATTGCCATGGTATAAGAGTCTTGTGATGCGGTGGGAGAACTGACTCGAGGTTTTGCGTTTGTGTTCGTAAATGTTTCAGTTTAGCAAGAGTCGGCACCGACTTTTATTTTGTCCAAAAAGAAAGGTAAAAAAGCACAGGAAAGACCTTTGAGATTGTTTTTGGGTTCGGGGGGTAGATTATGAAAAGGGAAGGTGCTAGCACCATTTTCATCCATGGTTTTCCATGGGCTCTTAGTTACTTGTTTTAGATCACTTGATTTTGCTTTTCAATTGTTTGAAATGGTGCTTTGTGTGTGGTTTTGAAAATGTTTCGAAAAGAGGCCTTTGTCTAGGCAACCTTTGTAATGATTCTTGTTTGAATGTATACAAAGGTGTTTGTCTTTTGAAAAAGGTTTCAATGTTTGAAAGCTTGTTTTTGGGAAATGTTTTGAAATGTTATGAAATTGTGTTGTGAGGTGTGTTTGAAAATAGCAAGGATGTTTTGCAAGTTTTGTTCAAGTAACTAAGAGTTGTCTACCCTATCTACTCAAAGATCTTTCCTACACATTTTTAACCCTTTTACATTGTTGTTTTACCATTACATTTGGTAAACAACCTTGTATTTGGATGTTAAACGGGACAAGCGCGGGTCATCATATTGACCATGATAGCAATTGTGCTAAGTATCTTTAGCAAATTTTTGAGGGACTAGATCATTTTGTATAGGCAACTAAGATAGCGTCATCGAGGGACTATGATCTTTTTGTTTTTGTTTTGCCAAGATACTCAACATGCATACCATGTCCATTTTAAAGGCAACAAGTGGATGAAACCCTAGGGGTGCAAGTGTGCATTGTGTTGTCATTTTCATGCATTTTTGTCTTGTTTTAGGTCTAGCTATTTGTTTTGATTTTGGATATCGCATACAAACCCTAATCTCTATCATGACATATTTGAAAGCTATAAATGCATAAAAATAATCTAAGCTATTACAACATTGATATGGGGAGGGGGGATACAATTTTGAATGGGGAGTATTTGTAAGAAAATAAAACCCTAAGATTAACTATTACATCCAAATTGAATTAATTGTGCAAATAGGCAAATATTTAAATGGACAATTAAATATAAATATGCAAAGTATTATAAATATGCAAAAAATATTTTTGTATTATTTTTATGTATGTAAAAATATAATATTTAATGTATTAAAAAAATAAGAAAATAAAATATTATTTTTATTAAGGGTGGAAACCCTAATTTGTTTTAAGAAAGTATATATATATATATATATATATATATATATATATATATATATATATATATATATATATATATATATATATTAATTATATTATTTATGTACAATAAAATAAAAATAATAAAATATATACAAATGTCAAAAAATAAAAATATATTAGAAAAAAATATTATTTAAGCATGTAAATAATAAAAATAAAAATATAATATTTTTATGTATTATTTTCAAGTTTTTATTAAAGAAAATAAAAGTATGTTATTTAATAATTATTTTTATGTTAGAAAAAATAATAAAAAATACAAAATAAAATGTGAAAATTTATGAAAATGTTTTTGGTAATTTTTTACGTTTAGAAAAAATAAAATAAAATCAGAAATGAAAAAGAAATAGAAAAATAGAAAAATATAAAACAATGGGCCAAGGGGGTGTGAGAAGCAAGTCAGGGGTGCAAAAAGTGAGAAATAGCCAGGCCCAGCCCAACTACTTCATCTTCAACCTTCGTTTAAACAAAAATACACGCGCTTCCTGAACAAATGTCCAACTCCTGCATACGTGCTATAAAGCAAAAACTCACAACATGAAAGTTATAGCATTTTTCAACACGATTCCAACCATATAAAGAACTTAATATAACTCTCAAAGACCAAAGAGAATTTCTCTGGCCCTGATTTCTAACCTAACTTTTTCAGAATGTTCATCAATCAAATTCTCTCAACACAGTTAACTTAAATGAAATCTATGCATATGCACAACTTAAGGGCAATGAGTACTACATTTTTTATTCACAAACCTAAGCCTAATGATTCCTAAATAGAGAGATAGAAAGTTGGAAAATAACTATTTCAGTTGAACTCGTGTATGGCAATGCAAGGGTTTTCAGTGAGGCCTGAGATGTTTGTGAGCTTGCCTGAACTTCCTTTGACCTACCCCAATGCTTTGTTTGCTTTGAGCTTGCTTGAATAAGCCTGTAGAAGTCCACCTGCACAAGCTGTAATCAGAAATGGTGAAGCTTGCAAATGGAGTTACAGTCAATGGCCAGTGGTTGGGATAGCTTAGGTGAGTTATATGGAATGTATTGGAAGAGGTTTGAGGCAAAACGTACGAGTAGTTTGTGAGATGGAAACAAAAATGCAGAATCTGTCCTGTTTTGCAAGAAGAATGTGTTTTTGTGTTTTGGAAGGCTTGGGATGTGGATAGCTCGTGTTTTTGACTCAATGCAATATACAAAACCTATTTTTAATCTTTACAAGAGTTGATTTTATCAGATGGAAGTGTTGTCTTTGTTTTTGCAAGTTGACTTGGCTTTTAAGAAAAGTGTGAAATGACAATGCAAAGGGTTGTACCATCTAGCTTAGGGTCTGCCAAGAGTTGGTAACAATTGCCTGATACTAGTGAACTTTGTTTGCTGCAAAAGAAAGGGCTCAAGGCTCAAGAGGAACAACTTGACATAAAGCCAACTTCATGAAAATGGAAATGCTACCTTTTTGCCATTTTAAGATTAATTCAATGTGTAAACATCTATTGATCAGAATAATGCCTTAAACCAATGAGTTTTCATTCAATTTTTGAGTGTGGAAGGGTTTAGAGACCTGTATTAAAGTACAAGCAAAGTTGGGCAGATTTTGAAGCTTGTAGCATAGTGAATAATGCCATGGATGAAAGTGATTTTTTTTCCAAATTCAAACCTTCGATTCTTCCTAACCACAAATGATTTTGGAAAATTCTTGGACATTTTGGAAAGCTTGTAATATGATCTACAATCCATATTTGAAATTCATTTTGAGATTCCAAGTGGAACCATGTGAAAAATTTCCATGAAGATAGGTCAAAATCCTGCCTAAATTTGGGCAAAATTTCACTAAGTTAAAAGTTTCATGGACCCTTATTCCAAAAATCATAACTTTAGATCCAAGCATCCTTTGGGAAAACTTTGTGAATCAAAGTTGTATATTTTGTGGAGTACTACAACTTTCATGTTGGAAATTTTGTTTGAATCCAATTGCATCATGGAGAAAAAGTTTGGCAAAGTTAGGAAAAATGAGAAAATATCATAACTTAGAAAATTTATAAGTAATGAAAATTTTCAATCTTAAACCCTAATTTGCAAAATTGGGTTTCTTGATGAACAAGTTTCACGTTTTGAAACTTTTTGATGAAAAATGACCCTTAGCACTTGATTTTGACCAAAAAGTCAAAGTTTGACTTTTTAGTGTACTGTTGATTTTTGATCAGTTGATTGGAAAATTCATCTGTCAATCCAATTCAATTGAGATCTTTTGAACCTTGTGAATAGGTCAAGATGATGCAATTGAGTCCTTGAATCCATGCTTGAACCCAATTTGCCATTGGCTAGGTGAAAAAAATCAGAAATTGCCCTTGTGCAGTCAAAACCCTAAAAATGACCATTTTACCCTTTTGATGATCTGATCAAATTTATTGAGGAGTTGTGGTCCAAACTTGATCAAATGGTTCATATGAGACTATAATGTTGATGTGGACCAAAAATCATGAGTTTTGATTATAGATTGGCCACAATTGACTTTTTCCCCAATACAACTGATTTCTAGGTCAAGTGTCCAATTGACTGGGCAAAAATTTGATTCCAAGCTTGAAACTTGGTAGGGGAAATCTTATAAGTCCAACATGAAGTATGAAAGTCACTTTGAGTATTGTAAGTCCAAAAATCCTTGTGCAAACTCAAATCCTAATTTCAGGTCAACAGTGCAAGGAGATGTCCTGAGCAGAGCAAACCCTAATTCTGTCTGGAGTCCAAAGAGTCTTGTGAGGGGAAATCTTGATAAAATAAGAGGGAAAATTTTGGGGTACAACAGCTGCCCCTGTTCAATCTTCTTGAACCTGAAGAGTTAGATTGGCGAGTTTGCCTTTCGTGACTCGAAGGTAAAAGAGGACTGGACACTAGAGTGCCCGTAAATTTGCACTCGTCAAAATGTAGGTTGAGGGAATGGGCTTAAAGATGCCATTTGGAGATGATAGAATCTTGCTGGAGATGGGCTTAGAGATGCCATCCAAAATGTTTGTTGAATATCAGGAGAATGAACATCAGAATGGTATCCGTATCTGGAACGTATCTGAGTTGTATCTGGAGATTAGATTTGTATGAGCAATGGAATGGAGTCCGTGTCTGGAGCGTATCCGAGCTGTAACTGCATTCGATTCTTGAATGAATATCAGAATGACTGCCGTGTTTGGAGTGTATCTGTATGGTATCTGAATCCTGAATGGGCGACAAAATAACATCCGTGTATGGAGCATCTCTGGGCTGGGGATAAATTCCGAATGAGTGATAGAATGACAACTGTGTCTGGTGCGTATCTGGACTGTATCTGAAGTTGAGATCTGTATGAGTAGCAGAATGACCTCCATGTATAGGGTGTATCCGTACTGTCACTGGGATCTAGAAAAGTGACAGAATGACTTCCGTGTCTGGAGGGCATCTGAACTTGAAGTTGATAGTTGAATCTGAATGAGAAATAGAATGGCTTCTGCGTCTGGAGCGTATCTAGTCTGTATCTGATTGCTGAAGTCTGAATGAGTAATAGAATGACCTCCATGTCTAGGGTGTATCCATACTGTATCTTGACTTGAAATTCTGAATGAGTAGTAGAATGACCTCCGCCTCTGGGGTGTATCCATACTATATCTGAATAAGAGATCCGAATGAGTAGCAGAATGACTTCCATGTCTTGGAGTGTATCCGTACTGTATCTGAAATCTTTGAATAGTTGTTAAAGATAGCTTTTAATCTTATCCTGAAAGGGGTAAAATGTTAGCTGAAACACAAAGTTATGTTGCATGACATGTATGATGCAATAAAATGTGTTCTATCAATGTTTATGATATATGAATGTAATGTATGCGCATGTAAGCTGATTAGTTGTCTTGCTGAGGAAAATAAATCCTTGATAGTTGGAGATAGTAAAATCTTTGACTGCTGCCGGGGAAAATAAATCCTGGACCGATGCCGGGAATTCCACAACCTTTGATTGCTGAAAATGAGAAATCCTTGGACCACTGTTGGGGGTAGAAAATCTTTGGCAACTTGTGTGGGAATGTGAGAATCCTTCGCGACTTCCTGGGGATATATGGATCCTTCAAGTCCTTTGAAGTTGGAACATGATAGACATTCCGTTGTAAGAATAATGTCGAGTGTTGCTTGAGAAACCTGTTTGGGGAATCCCGAGAAATTTGATGACTGTGGCTGAAGATTGAGAATCTTCAATCTATTGGGAAAATAACTCTGTGGGGAGAAAGTTTATTCTGTTGGAGAGTTTTCAAGAGCTTGGTTTGTATGCCAATCTTCTGAGGAATTATCCGAAGCTGTGGTATGGTTAGCTGTCAGGTTCTAAGATAACTTGCAGGGGAATTTTCTGGTTTTAAGACAACTCCCTGGGGAATTGGAGGAAATTGGATGGTCTTCCACTGGGGTTTAAGGGTTGAAGTTTTGGACTTCGTTGGGGAAGAAACTTTCATCTCTGCTGAGGGTCTGTAGTTCAAAGTTTTTGGCTTCGCTAGGGATTGGGAGTTTGGAAACTTAGTTCTGGTGGCGATTTTGAAATTTAACTCCGCGGGGCATACATTTCAAGGTTTTGGCTCCACTGGGGACCTTGATGATGTACTGCAGGGGATTTTACTTGGAATAGCCTAAAGACGTTTTCCTATACTTCCAACCTATCAGTAATTATTCCTTCCCACTTTCGTTTATTTGTAAACAGTGATTATATTCAAATGCATATGCTCATTTAATAAGTCATTGGATGTTTTCAAATAAAACACAAGTGTAAAAAGGGAAAGACAAATAGTTTTCTGCACTTTGAAGTATCTTTGTATTAACTTTGTGTAAGTATTTTGTACAAAGGAGACAAACATCCTAGTAAGAGAATGTTGTCGTAAAAATTGAGAAAAATTTATACAAAGAAAGATGGCTATGTGTAAAAATTCCATGGGGTTCCCATTCTTCTATAGCCTTCATAACTCTTGATAGCTTGTCCATTCGTTGCTTCGTCCGATGATGAATAAATTGATTAGAAACTTGGAGCTTGTCTGTGAAGAGATTGTCCTTAAAATGATCCGACGAGACATAGTCATACGCTTTTCTTCCCTAACTTTTGCCTGGACCTCCCTTTCGGGTTTTCAGTCCAGCGGGAAACCCTTTTTTGTCCAAGTCGCCCTTTCAGGTTTTCAACTTGCCGGGTGTACAGACTTTTTTTATTTATCCCTAATTTTTGCCTGAACCGCCCTTTCGGGTTTTTGATTCACCGGGATTCCCATTTTTTCCCAAGTCGCCCTTTTGGGTTTTCAACTTGTCGGGTCGTTTTATGCGTAGTATCTTTTGACTATGTTTGCGTTCGCAAGGTGCGGCAGGTCATCGCCGTCCATGGTGGTCAGGATCATTGCCCCACCAGAAAAGATGTTTTTGATCACAAATGGTCCTTCGTAGGTAGGAGTCCACTTGCCCCTGGGATCACTTTGCGGAAAGATGATCCGCTTGATTACAAGATCCCCAACTTGATATACTTGTCTTCTGACTTTCTTGTTGAAAGCTTTGGTCATTCGTTTTTGATACGCCTGACCATGGCAAACAGAAGTAAGTCGCTTCTCGTCAATCAAGTTAAGTTGATCAAGCTGGGTCTGAATCCAATCATCTTCGTTCAAACCAGCATCCTTCATGATTCTCAAGGAGGGAATCTGAACCTCGATAGGTAAAACAACTTCCATGCTGTATACCAAAGAATAGGGTGTTGCCCCAGTTGATGTTCGTGCCGTGGTACGGTACCCATGCAGAGCAAACGGTAACATATCATGCTAGTCCTTGTAGGTGACTGTCATCTTTTAAATGATCTTCTTGATATTTTTATTTGCAGCTTCGACAGTACCATTCATCTTTGGCCGATAGGGAGATGAATTGTGATGTTGAATCTGGAACTGTTCGCACAAAGCGGTGATCATAGTATTGTTTAAATTTGTACCGTTGTTAGTGATAATCCTGTCGGGGATACCATACCGGCAAATGAGGTTCTGCTTGATGAAGCGGGAAACAACATTCTTTGTAACAGATGCGAAGGACGCTGCTTCGACCCACTTGGTAAAGTAATCAATGGCCACCAGGATGAAACAATGCCCATTGGATGCTGTAGGCTTGATCTCTCCAATCATGTCGATTCCCCACATCGCGAATGGCCAAGGAGCTGTTAAGACATTGAGAGGAACTGGAGGTATATGTACCTTATCTGCATAGATTTGGCATTTGTGACAAGTACGGGAATGTTGATGACAATCAGCTTCCATGGTAGACCAGTAATAGCCTGCCCTTAGAATCTTCTTAGCCATCGTATGGCCGCTTGAAGGGGTGCCAAAGGTGCCATTATGTAGTTTAGCCATGATCTGCTCAGCTTCAACCTTGTCTACACAATGGAGCAGGACGCAATCATGATTGCTCTTGTATAGGATGCCATTGCTCAGAAAGAACTTGGCTGCGAACCTCCTTAAGAACTTTTTGTCATTGACTGAAGCTCCTTCAGGGTATTCTTGTGCTTCGAGATACCTTTTAACGTCATGAAACCAAGGTCGGTCCACTACTTCTTTGGTATTAATCTCGTGACATTGTGCAGGTTCGTCCATTCGTTCAATGGTGATTTGAGGAGCCTCATTATCCCAGTTAAGTTTAAACATGGATGACATTGTAGCTAGCGCATCTGCTAGTTGATTCTCTTCTCGCGGGAAGTGCTCGAAGATGATCTGCTCAAAGTGTGGTAATAATGTCAGGACATGTTCTTTGTAAGGGAAGATGTTAGGGTGTTTAGTATCCCACTCTCCTTTGATTTGACTGATAACCAAAGCTGAGTCCCCAAATACAATCAAAGATTTGATTCCCAAGTCAATAGTAGCCTTGAGACCAAAGATACAAGCTTCATACTCGGCCATGTTGTTGGTGCAGCTGAAGCAGAGTCTGGCGGTGAAAGGTGTATGGCAACCTTCTGGAGAGATAAGTACCGCGCCGATACCGTTACTAAGTGCATTAGAGGCACCATCAAAGTACAAAGTCCATTGGGATCCTTGTTCAGGTCCGTCATACAGTCTGTTCTCTTCAATGTTGTCCAAAGTCAAGATATCCTCGTCTGGGAAATCAAACCTCATAGATTGGTAATCTTCGACAGCTTGATGGGCCAGATGATCGGCTAGTACACTCCCCTTTATAGCTTTCTGGGTCGTGTACTGTATATCATATTCGGTGAGGATCATCTGCCATCTAGCGATTCTTCCGGATAAAGCGGGCTTCTCGAAGATGTACTTGATTGGATCCATCTTAGAGATCAGCAAAGTGGTATGAGTCAACATATACTTCCTTAGCCGGCGAGCAGCCCATACCAAAGCGCATCAAGTTTTCTCGAGCAGTGAGTAGTGAGTCTCATAATTGGTAAACTTTTTGCTAAGGTAATAAATGGCATGCTCTTTTCGGCCAGACTCGTCATGTTGGCCCAGTACGCACCCCATTGAATTCTCCAGGATAGTCAGATACATGATTAACGACCTTCCTTCGACGGGTGGCATCAAGATAGGAGGTTCCAGCAAATACTCCTTGATTCTATCGGAATCAACTTGACAGTTATCATTCCATTTAACCACCTGATCTTTCTTTAACATCTTGAAGATTGGCTCACAGGTAGATGTTAGGTAAGAGATGAACCTTGCAATGTAGTTTAGGCGTCCCAAGAAACCTCTGACCTCCTTCTCAGTGCGAGGGGTCGACATTTCTTGTATAGCTTTGACTTTTGCAGGACCAACCTCGATGCCCTTGTTACTGACGATGAATCCCAAAAGTTTATCGGACCTGACTCCGAAAGTTCACTTGTTAGGGTTTAGTCTGAGCTTGTACTCTTTCAATCTGAAAAACAGCTTTTGTAGATGGTCGAGGTGTTCTTCTTCAGTCTGTGAACGGGCTATCATGTCGTCTATATAGACTTCTATCTCATGATGTATCATGTCATGAAACAAAGCTACCATGGCTCGCTGATAGGTTGCCCCGACATTCTTCAGTCCGAATGACATCACTTTATAACAGAACGTACCCCACTGTGTAACAAAAGTAGTTTTCTCCATGTCTTCAGGGGCCATTTTGATTTGGTTGTACCCTGAAAATCCATCCATGAAAGAAAATACCTTATGCTGAGCTGTATTGTCAACCAAGATGTTAATGTGAGGTAGTGGAAAGTCATCTTTAGGGCTAGCCCTATTTAAGTCTCTGTAATCCACGCACATTCTGACTTTGCCGTCCTTCTTCGGCACGAGCACAATGTTAGCAACCCATTATGGATAGGAAGTAACAGCAAGAAAGCCAGCATTGAACTGCTTCATCACTTCAACTTTGATCTTTTCGGACATGTCGGGCCTTATTCGGCGGACTTTCTGTTTGATCGGTGGACAGTCTTCTCTTGTAGGGAGACGGTGAACCACAATATTTGTATCCAGTCCCGGCATGTCTTCGTAGGACTAGGCGAAGATCTCAACATATTCATTCAACAGCTGAACTAAACGCTCCTTGACATTTGGTTCTAGGTTGGCACCCACTTTAACTTCTTTTCTGTCTTCCTCTGTTCCTAAGTTGATAGTTTCTAACAACTCCTCGTGAGGTAGAATAGCCCTTTCTTCCTATTGTAACAGTCTAGCTAACTCTCCAGGCACTTCATAATCTTCATCACCTTCGTATTCGGAATGATTGACCAGATCTTCAGAGTCACTGAAGGCCATAGCAGAATTGTTACCCATGGAATCCGGGGTGGATGGGTACCTGCATTTTGTGAGTGTGGGTGTGTGTAAGGGATAGTCACCTTTAAACAAATAAAATGTAAAAAGAAAGACAATGAACACAAAAGTTTATTAATGAAAACGTCCATGATTCATTAAAATGGCATATGAAGATGAAAAATCAAGCCCTTACAAATGGACTTATATGCCTCGGGTAAGGCATAAGGCAAAAAGTGTATGAATTGTTTAAAAATTATTACAGACCAACAGAAAATGTTCGAAAGATAAATTACTGATTGATGAAAGTAATGGGAACGAAGTCTTTCTCCTCCCAGTTGTTCAACCCTCCTTCAATAGTTGGAAAGATCCAGTCTTCAAAATTGCTCTCCTCTTCACCATCCTCCAAAGCATGAACTCCATGATGGGTGATCTTCACCGGTGGCCCTCCAGCCTGGGAGCGACGCACAACCTTATGACTAGTAGCAGTGAAACCCAAGCCGAACTTATCTGTCTTGTAAGGAAAATCTGGCAGTTGACCCCATACTATGCTTCCTCCTTCCTTAATCACAACCTTCACATCTTTAAGGGATGACATCCGGGACACAGGTTTAGTAATGATGGGCACGAAAGTCATTGTCTTGGCTACCGCAACTTCAGGAGAAACCTCTTCAAAGTGCTGAAAGGGGGTATTGATGAATTCACCATCTAATTCAACATAGCGGAATGAATTCAGATGGCTTATCATATACTCCTCCTCGCCACGAACTGTCACAATTTTCCCATGGACAGGGTACTTAAGCTTCTGATGCAGAGTAGATGTGACGGCTCCAGCATGATGAATCCAGGGCCTTCCTAACAAGCAAGAGTAGGAGGGACGGATGTCCATGACATAAAATGTGGAGTTTAAAGTTTCCGTACCCACTTTAATCGGGATGTCCACCTCCCCATGGACCACCCGTTTAGAACCATCGAAGGCTCTGACAATGATGTTGCTGGGCTTCAAAATTAGACCTTCGCAATCTAGTCTATCCAATGCTTTTTTAGGCAAGACATTCAGCGATGAACCAGTGTCCACCAAAACATGTGCAAGAGTAGTCCCTCTGCATTCCACCGAGACATGCATGGTGTCATTATGCTTTCTCCCTTTGATTGTTAGATCAGCGTCGGAGAACCCTAAACCGTTGTCTGCTGTCAGGCTAGTTACACATTCTTGAAACTGGTCCGTGGAGGTTTCCTCGGGCACATGGGCCGTCTTCAAGAATTTGATCAAAGCTTTGGCATGGGCTTCAGAGCAAAGCAGCAGTGCCAACATAGATATTTTTGAGGGGGTTTGCCCTAGTTTCTCCACAACATTATAATCACTCTTCTTGATTATTTTCAAAATCTCTTCCATTTCTTTCTGAGTGGTTTCAGGGATGATCAACGGCTGAGCCCTCGTCATGACAGGCTCTTCTTGGATCCCTTTTCCTCTATCATTAGCAACAGCAGAGGGGACAACCACAGGAGTCACCACTTCTTCAATAACTGGAGTTCTTGCGGATGTGTTGACTGGCGCAGGAGTAACCTTAGAAGCGGTTGAGGGTCCGAAGATTGCCTTTGGTGGCACAATCTCCGGAGAGAAAATTCTTCCACTGCGGGTGATTTTACTCGTTTCGGCAATGTTTCTTATATCAGAAGTCTCTTCATCAGAACTCTCTTCAACTAATTCAATTTGCTTAACACCGTGGTAGAAGATCTCTCCCCCATAGTTCCACGGTATTGATTTGTTGGACTTGTACGAGGTAGGCCCCGGTATAGTTATCTTCAGCGGTACAATCTTCAGATCAGATGTAATCTTAACAGGTGTTTTGGAGACCTTGGAAAGATTGGCGGAAATGGTAATTATCAAAACATCATTAACAGGAATTGGAGTAATAGGAGTCTTCTCAAAAAGGATCTCTTGATTATCCATTAGGCGTTGGATGCATAACTTCAACAATGGACAGTCGGTTGGTAAGGAGGAACAAATACGGCAATCGTCTTCACAGCCCGGGAAAATCCCGGCTTTCAACAGATTCATCTTGATCATTGGTAACGGAGTCATCAAATCATCAACTATAGCAACATAAATATCTTCTTCAACAGCATGGACATTGTGACCATGTTTTGACATTGGAGCAGATATCACGTTAGGCTTTTCAGGGGCGTCGAATTCCACCTCTTTAGCATCTATCAAGTCCTGGATTTTATTTTTGAGGGCCCAACAATTGTTAGTGTCATGCCCCAGACTGTCAGAATGATAAGCACACTTCGCATTTGCATGATAGTAAGGAGAGGATGTATTCGAATTCTTCGACGCCTCTTTCAAACTTGAAAGGTTTAACTTCAACAAATGAGGGAGAACCTGAGCAGGTGTCATATTGATACGAGTGAATTTCCGTGCAGGCCTTTCCACCCTTGCTTGGTTGGTTCTAGGTTGAACATTTCTGGGCTGATCAGTTGCAGACTTCTGAATCATTACAGCCCCCATCGCTGGTCGGCGCTCAACTCTTCCTTGACTTATTTGAGAATAAACAGTTGATACCTCTTTCTTTGCTGGAAAGGTCTTCTTGATAGCAGAGGAAGTAGATGCATCCTTTTGAATTTTTCCACTCTTGATTCCTGCTTCAACCCTTTCACCAGTCAGAATTAACTCGGTGAACCCCGCAGACGAACTTCTAATTAAGTGATTGAAAAATGGACCTGGCAGTGTACCCAAGAACATATCAACAAGCTCCCTCTCAGACAATGGTGGCTGCACCCTTCCAGCCAAGTCTCTCCATATTTGGGC
This sequence comes from Vicia faba, assembly GCA_948472305.1. NCBI lineage: Eukaryota > Viridiplantae > Streptophyta > Magnoliopsida > Fabales > Fabaceae > Vicia > Vicia faba. The sequence goes on along the minus strand of OX451738.1, from coordinate 448,878,127 downwards.
ATACTCTTTGAAACCTTCATTTGATTCCATGCCTATACTCTGTAATTAAGTACGGGTTGGTACTAGATCTGCATTATATTGATATTTCCTGTAGAAGGAAGTAGAAATCCTCCCAGTTATGTACATCAGATCTCTCTAGCTGGTAAAATCAATCCAACTGCATCCCCGAAAGACTGTCTTGGAAGAAATGGACCCATAGATCCTTATCAGAAGAATGCGGTTGGATTTTTCTGACATAAGACGGCAGATGCATCTTTGGGAAAGACAAACCATCGTACTTAGCAAATATAGGCACCTTGAACTTAGGGGGAATGACAATCCCAGAAACCAGCCCTAGATCTTCAAAGTCTCTCCCAGGCACCCTTTGCACCTCCATGGCTTCCAGACACTCTTCTAGATTCTTATACTTGTCATATGCAGGTGGGTACCGTTGCTCAGAATAATCTTCATCCTCTTCTTCTTCTTCTTCTTCCTCAGACTCAGGTTGTACTGCAGCTCCCTTTCCTGCCCCTTCCTCAGATGATGAGGGGAAATCAAGGACCCTTCTAGTTTGACCTTCAAATCTTCGACCCAAAGTAGCCACACCAACTCTTTTCTTTTTCTTTTTCTCCTTTTCCTTTTCCTTTTCTAGCAGTGCTTTAAGATCTTCTTAACCCTTTGCCAAGGTCATGAGGAGTTGTTGGAACTGTGAATTCTGCGCTTGTAAGTCTTTAACCGTCTGCTCTATATCCATCTGGCTAAAATAAACAGCAGAGAGATAAGGAAACCTGGTGTGATGACCTGCTTATGCATATGATGAATGAGATGTATTCATGTAATGCATTCAAGGATTCAGAAATTCAAATTTGTTGCAAACAAAAAGAACACACGTCATATTAATAAGAAGAATTTGTTAGTACATAAATGCCCCATGGGCAAAATAATACAAAATTCTAATGTAAAAAGACATTACGCATCCTCTTTGGTGCTATGTAGGTGTTGAGATTCTTCTCTTCGTGAAGTTGGCGAGTAAGCTCTAAAACCTTCTTCTCACTGGCATAGAATTGGGCTTCAAAAGTATCGCATTCTCCCTTGAGCTGTATCCAACTCCTTTGCAAATCTTCAAGTGATGTTGGCATGTCAGGATGTAGGAGGGTGTATGGAACCTCTCCTTCCATAACAGGCTCTTTGATCACAGGCAGAATGTAGGGGTAAGGCATCATAAGACTTTGGGCACGGGTTCGTACCCACTTGAGGTAAGGCTCAAGGGGGATGGAATTCTTGTGTCCAAGTGTCTTACTATCCACTTTGTTGGGCATTCTCCAAGCTCGGATAAACCTTTGTCGAAGTCCTTGATCATCGTTGTCGAAGTCAAAAACCAAGTCTGGAATCAGCATGTCATGAGGGCCATCCCTTTGGGCATACCCAAATTGTCTCAGAGCCAAGGAGGGGTTGTAGGTAATGCCTCCCCTAATGCCAAGTAATGGGACATTAGGGAATTCCCCACAATGATCAATGATGATGACATTTTCTCTGGACTGAGAACACCAATGAACACCATAATGTGTAAGAGTCATCAATCGTTGTGGCCATCTCAAGCCTTGCTCATTCTTCAAGACTGACTGGGGAAGGTGAGAAATAAACCACCTTGCTAGAAGAGGAGTACAACATATGAGAACACCTCTTTTCCTCATTGTTCGTATATGAAATGAGTGGAGGATATCCCCAAGCAATGTAGGCACAGGATTCCGAGATATGAAAATCTTGACAGCATTCACATCTATAAGCTGGTCAGGGTTTGGGAACAAGGCCAACCCATAGATGAGAAGAGATACGATCTCCTCAAAAGCTTATAGATATAGAGAATTCCAGCAGTCTTGTGCCTTTTCAAACAGAAACTTTGCCAAGAAACCCTCAACACCACTTCTGGTTTCCCAATGACCTTTGACATCAGATGGTTGCAAGTGTAAGACTTGAGCAACATCTTCAGGCTTTGGATCTCTTTCCGTACCGTTGTAGGGTAGTTGATGTAGAATAGGAATCCTCAAGAGTTGAGAAAATTCCTCCAAAGTAGGCACAAGCTGGTAATCAGGAAATGTGAAACACTGGTGTAGGGGGTCAAAGAATTGGAAGAGAACTTTCACCATGTCTTCTTCAATGTTGGAGTTGACCAAGTTGAGAAGTCTACCATGTCTTTCAGTGAAGGGAGAATTCTCTGGAATCTTGGAAGATAGCTCCTTGAGTTGAGGAGGGATTCTCACAAGGTTGACTTGGATTGTTTTCCTACGGAGTGATTCCATTACCTATAAAACAGGAACAAAGATGAAGATCCAAACCCTTGAAATGGTTAGTGGATGTACATGATGCTTTATGATGCTCATGATGTTTATGCACAACTATATGTACAAGCAAATCACACAAGATCCTAGTTTCAGGCTTGTATGGGGTTTCATAGGTAAGTGCCCTCTTGAAGTTTAGTTGGCTCAACCTGTCCTATAAATAGTAACCGGGTTCTAAGGAGCTCAATATCACTTGATTGTTTTCTGTGTTCATTGTTTCAGTTTAGCCACTTTACTGGTGACCGAAATATTCCAAGAAAACAACCCTCAATGAGTGTAGTATCGAGTATCTACCAACTTCGGACTGCACCAAAGCCGGTCATCTCACTACCCCTAATAAGGCCAAGATGGTAAAGTAAAGTTTCTAAAAGTCCATTAGTGCTTCATGACATCACTCGGCGGCCCCGTATTCTCTTTGATTGACTCAAAGGCTACCAGTACCCACAAATATGTCGCACTAATATAGCTATTGCTTCAACCATCTCGGTATACCCCGCACAGTTTCCACAACGTATTGCTATTTACCTATGAATGTTTCCCAAATCCAGGTAGAGGATTTCAAACCCAAACAATAGAACCAAGTGTAAAGCAATCAAAGCAAACAAGGTAAGCATGTAAAGGTGATCTAAACCCTAAGGTAACCCCACTTTTATTATTATCCCCAGCAGAGTCGCAAGTTCTGTGATGCGGTGGGAGAACTGACTTGAGGTTTTGCATTTGTGTTCGCAAATGTTTCGGTTTAGCAAGATTCGCCACCGACTTTTATTTTGTCCAAAAGGAAAGGTAAAAAAGCACAGGAAAGACCTTTGTGATTGTTTTTGGGTTCGGGGGGTAGATTATGAAAAGGGAAGGTGCTAGCACCCTTTTCATCCATGATTTTCCATGGGCTCTTAGTTACATGTTTTAGATCACTTGCTTTTACTTTTCAATTGTTTGAAATGGTGCTTTGTGTGTGGTTTTGAAAATGTTTCAAAAAGAGGCCTTTGTCTAGGCAACCTTTGTAATGATTCTTGTTTGAATGTATACAAAGGTGTTTGTCTTTTGAAAAAGGTTTCAATGTTTGAAAGCTTGTTTTTGGGAAATGTTTTGAAATGTTTTGAAATTGTGTTGTGAGGTGTGTTTGAAAATAGCAAGGATGTTTTGCAAGTTTTGTTCAAGTAACTAAGAGTTGTCTACCCTATCTACTCAAAGATCTTTCCTACACATTTTTAACCCTTTTACATTGTTGTTTTACCATTGCATTTGGTAAACAACCTTGTATTTGGATGTTAAACGGGACAGGCGCGGGTCATCGTATTGACCATGATAGCAATTGTGCTAAGTATCTTTAGCAAATTTTTGAGGGACTAGATCATTTTGTATAGGCAACTAAGATAGCGTCATCGAGGGACTATGATCTTTTTGTTTTTGTTTTGCCAAGATACTCAACATGCATACCATGGCCATTTTAAAGGCAACAAGTGGATGAAACCCTAGGGGTTCAAGTGTGCATTGTGTTGTCATTTTCATGCATTTTTTGTCTTGTTTTAGGTCTAGCTATTTGTTTTGATTTTGGATATCGCATACAAACCCTAATCTCTATCATGGCATATTTGAAAGCTATAAATGCGTAAAAGTAATCTAAGCTATTACAACATTGATATGGGGAGGGGGGATACAATTTTGAATGGGGAGTATTTGCAAGAAAATAAAACTCTAAGATTAACTATTACATCCAAATTGAATTAATTGTGCAAATAGGCAAATATTTAAATGGACAATTAAATATAAACATGCAAAGTATTATAAACATGCAAAAAATATTTTTGTATTATTTTTATGTATGTAAAAATATAATATTTAATGTATTAAAAAAATAAGAAAATAAAATATTATTTTTATTAAGGGTGGAAACCCTAATTTGTTTTAAGAAAGTATATATATATATATATATATATATATATATATATATATTAATTATATTATTTATGTAAAATAAAATAAAAATGATAAAATATATACAAATGTCAAAAAATAAAAATATATTAGAAAAAATATTATTTAAGTATGTAAATAATAAAAATAAAAATATAATATTTTTATGTATTATCAAGTTTTTATTAAAGAAAATAAAAGTATGTTATTTAATAATTATTTTTATGTTAGAAAAAATAATAAAAAATACAAAATAAAATGTGAAAATTTATGAAAATGTTTTTTGTAATTTTTTACGTTTAGAAAAAATAAAATAAAATCAGAAATGAAAAAGAAATAGAAAAATATAAAAATATAAAACAATGGGCCAAGGGGGTGTGAGAAGCAAGTCAGGGGTGCAAAAAGTGAGAAATAGCAAGGCCCAACCCAACTACTTCATCTTCAACCTTCGTTCAAACAAAAATACACGTGCTTCCTGTACAAATGTCCAATTCCTCCATACGTGCTCTAAAGCAAAAACTCACAACATGAAAGTTATAGCATTTTTCAACACGGTTCTAACCATATAAAGAACTTAATCTAACTCTCAAAGACCAAAGAAAATTTCTCTGGCCCTAATTTCTAACCTAACTTTTTCAGAATGTTCATCAATCAAATTCTCTCAACACAGTTAACTTAAATGAAATCTATGCATATGTACAACTTAAGGGCAATGAGTACTACATTTTTTATTCACAAACCTAAGCCTAATGATTCCTAAATAGAGAGATAGAAAGTTGGAAAATACCTATTTCAGTTGAACTCGTGTATGGCAATGCAAGGGTTTTCAGTGAGGCCTGAGACATTTGTGAGCTTGCCTGAACTTCCTCTGACCTACCCCAATGCTTTGTTTGCTTTGAGCTTGCTTGAATAAGCCTGTAGAAGTCAACCTGCACAAGCTGAAATCGGAAATGGTGAAGCTTGCAAATGGAGTTACAGTCAATGGCCAATGGTTGGGATAACTTAGGTGAGTTATATGGAATGTATTGGAAGAGGTTTGAGGCAAAACGCACGAGTAGTTTGTGAGATGGAAACAAAAATGCAGAATCTGCCCTGTTTTGCAAGAAGAATGTGTTTTTGTGTTTTGGAAGGCTTGGGATGTGGATAGCTCGTGTTTTTGACTCAAGGAAATATGCAAAACCTGTTTTGAATCTTTACAAGAGTTGATTTTATCAGATGGAAGTGTTGTCTTTGTTTTTGCAAGTTGACTTGGCTTTTAAGAAAAGTGTGAAATGACAATGCAAAGGGTTGTACCATCTTGCTTAGGGTCTTCCAATAGTTGGTAACAATTGCCTGATACTAGTGAACTTTGTTTGCTGCAAAAGAAAGGGTTCAAGGCTCAAGAGGAACAACTTGACATAAAGCCAACTTTATGAAAAGGGAAATGTTATCTTTTTGCCATTTTAAGATTAATTCAATGTGTAAACCTCTATTGATCAGAATAATGCCTTAAACCAATGAGTTTGCATTCAACTTTTGAGTGTGGAAGGGTTTAGAGACCTGTATTCAAGTACAAGCAAAGTTGGGCAGATTTTGCAACTTGTAGCATAGTGAAAAATGCCATGGATGAAAGTGATTTTTTGCCAAATTCAAACCTTCGATTCTCCCTAAAAACAAATGATTTTGGAGAGTTCTTGGACATTTTGGAAAGCTTGTAACATGCTCTACAATACATCTTTAAAATGAATTTTGAGATTCCAAGTGGAACCATGTGAAAAATTTCCATGAAGATAGGTCAAAATCCTGCCTAAATTAGGGCAAAATTTCACTAAGTTAAAAGTTTCATGGACCCTTATTCCAAAAATCATAACTTGAGATCCAAGCATCCTTTGGGAAAACTTTGTTAGTAAAAGTTGTAGATTTTGTGGAGGACTACAACTTTAATGTTGGAAATTTTGTTTGAATCCAATTGCATCATGGAGAAAAAGTTGGGCAAAGTTAGGAAAAAATGAGAAAATTTCATAACTTAGAAAATTTCTAAGTTATGAAATTTTTCAATCTTAAACCCTAATTTGTAAAATTGGGTTTCTTGATGAACAAGTTTCATGTTTTGACACTTTTTGATGAAAAATGACCCTTGGCACTTGATTTTGACCAAAAAGTCAAAGTTTGACTTTTCAGTGTATAGTTGATTTTTGATCAGTTGATTGGAAAATTCATCTGTCAATCCAATGCAATTGAGATCTTTTGAACCTTGTGAATAGGTAAAGATTATGCCATTGAGTCCTTGAATCCATTCTTGAACCCAATTTGCCATTGGCTAGGTGAAAAATCAGAAATTGTCCTTGTGCAGTCAAAACTCTAAAAATGACCATTTTACCCTTTTGATGTTCTGATCAAATTTCTTGAGGAGTTGTGGTACAAACTTGATCAAATGGTTCATATGAGCCTATAATGTTGATGTGGACCAAAAATCATGAGGTTTGACTGTAGATTGGCCACCGTTGACTTTTTCCCTAATACAACTGATTTCTAGGTCATTTGTCCAATTGACTGGGCAAAAATTTGATTCAAAGCTTGAAACTTGGTAGGGGAAATCTTATAAGTCCAACATGAAGTATGAAAGTCACTTTGAGTATTGGAAGTCCAAAAATCCTTGTGCAAACTCAAACCCTAATTTCAGGTCAACAGTGCAAGGAGATGTCCTGAGCAGAGCAAACCCTAATTCTGTCTGGAGTCCAAAGAGTCTTGTGAGGGGAAATCTTGATAAAATAAGAGGGAAAACTTTGGGGTACAACAGGTCTTCGCTGATTCGACACAATTCATTCCTAATGGTTTTCTCTACCAGTCGAATTGTTGTAGAGACCTCTTCCTTTGTCAAACCACTTTTCTTTGCCTTTACTTTCTTTTTCTGAATGTTCCTACAAAGCCGCATCACTCTTTGACTTGCCTGCAGCTCTCTCAGCAATTCTTTGTTCATGAGCTTCAAGTGTCCCTTGAAGTTTTTCCTTTGTCAATTTTGACAAATCTTTCCCCTCTTCTATAGCCACCACCACGTGGTCGAACTTAAGAGACACATATCAAAAGTTCTCAATAATTACTCTAGTTGTCAACGTTTCTCCATATACCTTAATTTAAATTACTAGTTTCATAACCCTAGTGAAGAAATAAGATAATCTCTCGCTATCTTCCATCTTAAACAATTCATACATTCTTTTGTGAGTTTTTAACCTCACCTCTTTCACCTTTTCTGCACCTCCAAAAGATTTCTCAAGAATCTCCCAGGCTTCTTTTGTAGAATCTACATCACTAACCTTTTCAAAATTTGCTGGACTAACACATTGGTGAATTATAAAGAGAGCTTTATAATTCTTCTTCTCCAATTATTTGTGTTCAGTATCTTCATCATTTGAAGGATCTTTATCAAGCGGTTCTAACCAATCTTTTACAAGGTCCCAAATACCTTGATAATAGAATATAACCTTCATCTGTTTACATCAATTCTCATAGTTATCAACTTTCAAAATTGGAAGACTTGCTGGAAAACTCACATTCACATAATTCACCACCATTGTGATTTTCTTCTTCTTCCCGTGATCGCTCAACCGGGGCTCTTGATACCAGATGTTGGAAATCCACCAAAATCTATGGAGAATTTCTCTCAATCTTGATAAACAAGATTGTTATCACTACGCAATAACAATGAAAAGAAAAATAAAGAAGAAATGGGATTAGGGTTTCTGCAAAGTTTCTCTCTACCCATAAACTGTGGAAAATATTTATTCAATTGCAACTGCTAATTATGTGAATACAAGTTGTTAGTTTTTTGAAAAAAAGGGTTACTCTCTCTATTTATAATGAGCTTGATTTCTCCCTAAGTCAAAAAGCCCAAAACTATAAAAGCCAAAAATATCTATTTTAGACCTAAGTTGAAATCCTGTGTGAAGCATTCTGCTTCGACACTTTGAAATACACAAATTGACACACACACACACACATACACACTTAGGCTATTTCGACACACCTTGTGTCGAGCAACATGTTGCTTTCGACACAAGGAATTACACTTTCAACAATTAAGAGTAATATTTATATCGGATTGACCCACTATGAGAATAATATATAAATATTATTCAAGTGTCATAAGTTATTTTCAAGGTGATAGTGGTGTACACCATCCTTCAACCTGAAACCACTATGGACCCTATATGTGTAATTGATTACTTTATTTCCAATCAAACCTTGTCCGTAACAGAATGACCGTAAAGATGGTTGGTGGGTACTCCATAAATTATGTTTGGGTACAAAAGTGACCTAGAAAAGGGTGACACAGTATATACCTTGAGTTCAACATAGACATTAGGGCCAAAGGGTAATTGTACAAACAAAAATTATCACATAAATATTTTATGAGATCACATGACATTTTTGTGTCTTAGCACTACAACAAATAATGCTTTACATGACAAAGCTTTTACGTCATCAAGAAAAAACAACGTTTTATTCCAAGGCACGTCACATTTTATTTTATTTAAAAAACAACTTGTTCCCTTAGTTATTTTAAAGACTGAGGTGATATACCATTCCAGACATGCTTCGAATCCCAGCTACTGCACTTTATGTTTTTATTTGTTTACAAGTGTAAAATAAATGATCTAACCCTTCGCTTTCTTTGAAAACCCTGAAGGTGTGAGAAACACAAGAAAGGGGGATTTGAATTGGGTTTCACCATGTTAAATCTTTTCATTGGTGATAGACTAAGTTAACTTAGAACATAAAAATAAATGAACACAATTATTTTTATCCTGGTTCGCTGTTAACTACGCTACTCCAGTCCACCCCCTCAAGGATGATTTCGCCTTCAACAAGGACTTAATCCACTATAACCAAATTGATTACAGATAACCCACAATAAGTCCGATCAACCTTATTGGTACCCCCAATAAGTCTGTCAATCCTTATTGTAAATCCACTCAAACTGCATCAAAAGTCTTCTTGAGATCTGACCATTACTTGGTCTCCTAAGGAATCAATAACAGTTGAATAACTTTAGTGTATTACAGATTACTTATTTTAAAGCAGATTATAAAGACATTTTAGTACAAATAAAAACACCAAGATATGAGCAACAACTCCTTGCTTATTTACAAAACTATACACAAGATTTCTCTATAGAGTTTTCATAGCTCTTTGGTGTAGTTTTGTTGAGCATGATTTAATCCGATAGATTTGTCATTGTAATGTTGATTCTTAAATTTCTTCAGCTTTCAAGTCTTCCTTTTACAGCTTGTAAAAGATATCTGTTGAAAGGGTAGAAAGTTAATTGGAAATATAGTTGTTGGTTCTCAACAATCATAATGAGAGTGGTCACAGTAAAGTAGGAAAGGACTGTCCTTGTGCCACTCTAGAAGAGTAGAGGTCACAAACACTTTTTGTACCTTTTTAGAGACTAGACAGAGACTTATGATACAAATTGAATAAAGCAAGCTAATCAATCATCATTTCCAGTAAGGTAGTTTACTAAAAAGTCAGATAGTTAAGTTATACATGTTGGTCAGATGAGCAAGCGTATAAATTTAGTCTAACATTAATAAATGAAGAGACTCTCCAAAATCCAGTGTGCATAGATTCTCATAAAAGATATATCTGACCAAGAATACTTTGACCTTTTCCTTGATAGAATAACTTCTAACTTGTAGAGGTATCTATAAGCACTTTGTCAGAAAATATATCAATATTGACCTGATGTATTTTGTCTGTGATGAGATCACCTTCATCATCCAATTGTTTTTGATCATCCATCTTGTTGCAACAACATGAGTTCCTTTTTAATCAGATACTTGGTCTAAAGTGTCCTTTTTGTAGAGCTGATTTGATTCTTCTTTAATTGTCAGCTTCCATTCATTTTATTCTATTACAGACATCAACCCTAGATGTATCTTCTCATAAAGTGATATTCTTCACATGATTCTCTTTAGGAGTTTAATCATTAGAAGCTTCTGATTGAACATCTTCTAATCTTCTTTCTTCTTGTACTTCAGCAGCAGTTCTATTACCGCCAGATTCTGACATGGTGATCTATATACCTACAAGTGTATCAACTTAGCTTTAAATTTTTATAGTCAAGCTTATCATAAAATCTAACATGAATTGATTCCTCAACAATGAGTGTTTCAATGTTATATACTCTATAGCCTTTTGAGCGTTTAGAACATCATAACATGATACATCTTTGAGCTTTTGAATCAAACTTGTTCAGTTTTTTTCAGAGTTCAGGATAAAATAAGAGCATCCAAATGGATGAAGATATGAAATATTGAATTCTTGTTCTTCTACAATTCATAAGGAGTCTTTCCAAGAATAAGTCTTATGGAGACACTATTCGAGAAATAACATATTGTTTACAACCTTTACCCATAAGTGCTTTTCTATATTAGCTTGTCAATGTTGAGACTGTTGTACCCCAAACTTTTCCCTCCCATATTCTTCAAAGTTTTGACAAGCATCATCTCAATTTGCTCAAGTCTACTCAAGGGTTGCACAGTTCAAACACCCTCCTAAGCCAGTCAAATTAGGGTTTTGGTTCTTGCAAGGAAGTTGAGGTTTTCAAGGGCTCAATCAAGTCCCATATGCTCATATACATTGTCAAGCACCTACATGTCAAGTTTCAAGGCTCACAAGGTTAAGTTGCACAGTCAAAAACCCTAATTGCTTCACAATCAACTGTAGGGGTAAAATGGTCATTTGGCAGTCAAAAGTCAAAAATTTTGGTCAACATCTTATTTTGAAGCCACAATCATCATTGGATCAAATCTTGATCATGATTCCACAAGAATGGCTCAAAAATCATCAAGATGCAAAAGTTTCCATTTTTGGATAGCTGAAAAGTCAACTGTAACTTGACTAAGGCATAACTTTTTTATGGTTCATCAGAAAAATCCCATCCAATGCTCATTTTGAAGGGGATGACATTTACTACAACTCATCTTCACATTCCAAGTCCAAGAAATGCTCTCACAAAAAGTTACCAATTTCAACATTATAGGTCATTTTCAAAAGTCAATAAAAAGGCATTTTAAGTCAAAGACCATAACTTGAGATTGGTAAATTCAAATGACATGGGACCAAAGGCATTGGTTAGAGGACTTAAAGACCTTTCCAAAATGTCCAAGAACATGTTCATATGATCAAAATTGAGCAAGATATGCATTGTAGAAGTTGGGAAATTTTTATGAAATGGCAAAAGTCAACTATCCTTGAAACTTCAATTTTTGACAAAAGGGCCCACTTTTTTCCACTTGATTCAGCCTTGTCATGCCACCCACGTGTCCCATGATCAACTCCAAGACCAAATAATTATTTTTCTATTTTTATTTAATTTTTATGGATTTAATTCATTTTAATCCATAATAATTCAAGTAAATCTAAAAAAATTAATTAAATGGTATCTTATGGTTTGAATAGCCTTCATAACGCATTTGCAACCTACCAATTTTGTGCTAAGCTCATTTAGGCATGAAAATTCAAATTTTGAACAAGCTTTGAAAGGCCTTTAATGGTGGTTAAGACAAAATCCAAAGCTTAATTGCAATGGTTAAAGGCTCCTAAATGTGACTTATTCTCACTCATAACTATATATACAAGCCTTGCAAGCCTCATTCACAACCTGAACATTACACAAGGGGCCAGAGCAAAATCCAAAAAGTGTCAAAAAAAGTGTGAGATCAAAAGGAGTGTTGCAAGCATTTTCAGGCCAAAAGGAGAACATGACTCTCTTCTTTGCCATACTCTGAAGCTAAAGCAACCCTTGCCACGTCCTAAGGTCCATCATACCGCGCTGTAAGTTTTCCCAGGTCCCCCAATTTCCTTGTTTCCATTTTTTCTCAATGTATTCCTGTGCAGGCTTCTAAAGGTGGTACACCATGTGCCCTGACGCTTCAGCATGCCAAGTGTCTACAAACAACAATCCAGTGGCCAGGAAATGATGAGCACCATGCTTTTCATTCAACCATACTCACATGATTCCAGGAGTCAACGTGACTTTGTACTTAATGGGCCACAACAATGCTAAACCAACCCCCCCTTGGTTTTGTTATTCCTTTCTATCTTTTTATTTTTCTTTTCTTTCATAATTCTTTTTTTTATTTATTAATTATTAGTATTATTAACATAATTAATATTTTCATAAAAAAATAAAAAAAAAAGAACTAATATTATTATTTATTAATTTCATGTTATTTTTATAAATAAAATACTAACAAGTAAAAATTCAGAAAAAAAATAAAAAAATGTAAATATTTTATTTTTACTAATTTCACTACTAACTATTTTTGTAAATAAGCATTAAATCAAATTAATTAGTTTAATTAGTTTAATTTTCACCTTTTCTATAATAAATAAAAACAATTTAGAATTAGGTTAACTTTTAATTTTAATTCCTTTTATTTTCATTAAAAATATAAAAAACACAAAAAAACATTTTTTTAATTAATTAATTAGTTTAATTATTAGTTTTAATTTCATTAATCACAAAAAGATGACAAAAATTCAATTCTTATTCAAAAGAGGGTCAAAACCCTTAGGACGTTCCCGATTAAATTTCCATTCGCGCGTATTTATTCTGATTATATTTATGTATCTGTACAGAGGATGTAATAGTAATTAGGATTTTATTGCTTTCTTTAATTTTCTGCATTTACTTTTCAAAAACGGGTTTTTGTTTTTGGCGATGTATAGACCCGCGCCTTGTAATAGTTAGATTTATCTTTCTGCAATTTACTTTCCGCACTCCTAACTGTTAAAAAATGCATGCAAGAATGTATGTAAATAAAATCAATCCGTAGCTCACAAATAACATGTACAAGACAACATTAACTGAAAAACAACACACAAAGCACACGCCACTTCTAGGGTACGCCTCACTGGTTTCCTCGAACGTGGTCATCAAGTATAGGGTGTCTTAGAGGTCGCCCTTTGTCTAAAGATCCAGTTGCCTCGAAACGGTTGCCTCAGATAAAAGGATCTAGGATATTAGGGTTACTTCTAAGGTGTCCTACCATTGCTTTGGTGACCACACATGTCCCTATAATCGAATTGACCCGAACAACTCCAACGATGGTGCTACCTACCCCTCAATGGTGGGATAGCACTATCTAAAGGACTCTTACACAACTTAATTCCTTAGAGTAGGTATATTTCTCTTAGGTACTTTCTCTTTTCAAAACAAACAAAAATACTTTTCACACCTACACTTTCTAAAAGTTTTTAAACAAAATTTTCATACACTCTTGAGGACAGATACAAGAGTTACTTAGAAATCTTTCAAACGAAACTTTTTCAAAACCCACACACACTTGAAAAGCAAACAATTTTTGAAAACATAAGAACAAGTACCTAAGAGCCCATGGATAACCATGGATAGAAAGGGTGCTAACACCTTCCCTTTCTATAAATCTACCTCCCGAACCGAGAAACATTCTCGAATAAGGAATTTTGCTGTGCTTTTATCCTTTCCATGATGGAGAACATAAAAGACGGTGGCGACTCTTGCTTACCGCGACATTTTGCGAAACCAGCTTAAAAACAGTCAGTTATATTTCCACCGATCACAGAACTGGCGACTCTCCTGGGGACTTTAAAAACTGAGGTGTACCTTAGGATTAGACCACTCTTGTTTTCAATTGCTTGCTTTGATTGCTTTAACATTGTGGGCCTGTTTTGGGAGTTTCATAGATCCTAACCCGGATCTGGGGGATACCTTTTAGGTAGCAACAAACTGTGAGGGAACTGTGCGGGGTATACCGATACGGTTGAACCAGTTGCTACGTTGATGTGGCACTTTGGTGAGTACTGGTAACCCTTGAGTCAAGTCAAGGAGAGTACGGGGCCGCCACGTGGTGTCGTGAAGCATCAACTGACCTTAGGAACCTTACTTGACCATCCTGGCCTCTTTAGGGATAGTGAGATGACCGACTTTGGTGCAGTCTGAAGTTGGTAGATACTCGATACTACACTCATTGAGGGTTGTTTTCTTGGAATATTTTGATCGCCAGTTCAGTGGCTAAATCAAAACAATGAACATAGAAAACAACCCAATGATATTGAGCTCCTTAGAACCCGGTTACTTTTGATATGACAGGTTTTGAGCCCACCAACTTCAAGAGGGTAATACCCCAAAACTTCATGCTGGCCTAAACTCTAAGGGCTCTCTGTGTGACTTGTGTGCCTTCAAACTTGAATTACTTGCATGTACTCGTTATCTGACAACAAGAGTTCCTTGCAGGTTTTGTTTACAGTCCTTAATTTGGGCTCATAACAGGGTTTACTTACCTCACTCCATGCATAGCATAACATCATACCATTGCATACATCCTGCATAAGGACTAATCCATTTCAAGGATCTCAAGGGTTTGTGATGCAGGTCATGATGAACCAGATGTCTAGCAAGGGGCAAAGGGGATTTATTTTCCTCTAGCCAAGGTTGATAACTTGAGTCAGGGGCTATGACCCACTCGATATGGTGAGCTTTGACTCTTGAAGAAGGACCCTCAACAACATGAATTTCCTTCAATCAAGCTACCAGATTCTAACAATTTTCTTGTTTACCCCACGAGATCCTTGAAAACATCGCATGCATACATACATATCATTGCATTGCAGGTACCCTTTTGACATGTCACTTACCTTCTTCGCTGTTTATTTCAGCAATGGCTTCCCAACAAGACAATCAGGATCTTTATGCTCAAGAGACTCGGTTCAAGGCAATCCTCCTAAACCTATCCAAGGGGCAGGAAGAGCTGAGAACACTCCTCATGGGGACTTTGGTCAGGAACAGTCCTGAAGACGATAGGGACGAACGGCTGAAACGTCTACAAGCTGAGGTGGATACAATGAGAACCCAGATGTTGGGGCAAATGGCTCTTGTCCAAGACTTATCTCAAAAACAAGGAGAGCTCAGGGTTCTCGTCAACCAACTGCTTCGGGATAACCAACTGGGGCAAACATCTAAGGTTGAAGAGCAAGCCATCATTCAACCACCTGTGGGGCAAGAAGACCGGGGAAAAGCTCCTCAGTTTGCTTCAGGGTCACAAGCCCAGCATCAACCTCACCAGCGTCAACAGGGTAATCGGCGTAAGCCAAATACGTCTGGAAGACATTTCTCGGATACTGGTATACCATCATCACTGATACTGAGACGCTTGTTGGAGGTCAAGCTGATTGCTTTAAAGGATCCTCCTAAGACTCTCAACATAACCTCCCTAAAATACAATCCTGATGAAAGGTGTGCCTACCATTCTGACAGCCCTGGACATGACACTGACGACTGTTGGAGCCTGAGGAACAAGATTCAAGACTTGATCGACGGAAGGGTGCTAGAGTTCATGCCGGGTGGTAAAATGAACATCTTCTGTTGAGAATCTTCCATCTGAGATGACTAGTTCAAACTAAGAAACTTTTGTTCATTCGAATGTTCAAGTTGTATTTTTCTTTGATTGTTTAAACATTTTATTCATATCAAACGTTGTTATTTCATTAATGCATTACACGTGTCTGTTTTGAAGTAATTATTTCGTATTCACTATATTGCAAATTGCTTTCATATTTTTGTGTGATGATCAACGCTCGATTAATAATTCTAGGCCTCTTGAGGGAGGATGACGAAAATGATACCACGATCCTTATAGTATGCTTTTGAACAGACCCCGCTGATGAGGTACATGCATTATTTCAATTCGTAAACACTGGAGTTATAAGGAAGATAATCCCTCGTCGACCCCTTCGAGCCGAAGAAGTAGGAGTTTTTCTTTTCAAAATTAAAACCCTTAATCATAACCTGGGGCAAGGTAGTTCTCTCAGTTTGATCCAGGTGCACAACGAGTGGCACCAAAGAAGTCCTTACAAAACAAAAGACAGTGATGGTCCTGAATAATCATAAAGACAGGCAGTCATTATCCCTCAAAATAAACACCCAATAAGTCAAAACCTATGAAGGAGACTTACAAAACTGGGGCATCCCGCTGACTGTAATCACAAAGGAAACAGTTCAGGCAAAAAATAAGGATAACGAAATCAGAAAAGAAAGAGGTCCTACGAACCCTCAACCAAAAAAGGAATGACTTCCTATTCCAAATAAATTGTCAACATCCGAACCATCACCGGAATATCAGAGCAAAGACTCAAACAAGGTCTAACGCACGATCAATTGAGTTTAGGTTTGAAGAACATCACGAAGAGCGGGTGGGTACAAATAAAATTTGAGCCTTTATCCTTTGTTTCTTAAACCGTGAACCAGGCCACGATATAACCCTCAAAAAGTCCTAGCTGAAGCATGGGTTAGTTCGAAAGCATACTGGTACGAAAGGTATACTGACTCCTTAAGGCTTGCGGTAAAATAACGAGTTGACATCACAATTTACAAAATTCACCTTGTTTTATTAAAAACTGCATTTTCAAAAACTTCAAGACAGACATAAGCTTTGCATTTTAAATAACATTGTTTGCATATGACTTTTTGTTCGAACAACAGAGAAATTCGCACGAAGAATATCTAATGAACAAAAGCACCTCCAATCAAGGGGTATGGCATGGTCATTGTCCATCATCTGGGGCAGTTAAGTCAAGATTCGGAGAATCTCTCAAAAGGCCAACCAGCTTGGGGCAAATCTCCATTTGGATCACTTGGGGCATTGGACGATCAAACGAAGATCTTCTGGTGGTACGACAACACAATACTACTGACAGTGACAACTCCCTACATTCTGAGAGCATGGACATGATCGAAAAAATACTACGCACAATCAAAGACCCGCTAGGTTGACACACCTATGCAAAAATAAGGGCTTCCCGGCGAACCAAAAGGGTTCGGGCAAAAATAAGGGACGAAAATGAAAAAAATCTGTACTCCCGGCAAGTCGAAAACCTGAAAAGGCGGCTTGGGCAAAAAAGGGTATCCCGGTGGACTGAAAACCCGAAAGAGCGGTCCAGGCAAAAGTTAGGGATCAAAAGCGTACGACTATGTCCCGTCATCTCGTCACTTGCCTACCAGAAGAAGATTTGTCGAATCGGCAGTTGTCTAACACCTCACAAGGTATCTTCTTCTCTCACGTCAGAAACAGGGGCAATAATGAGTTGTCCAAGCGATCTAGTTGCTCTGTCAACCA
The DNA here is from genome assembly GCA_948472305.1 of Vicia faba. Lineage (NCBI taxonomy): Eukaryota > Viridiplantae > Streptophyta > Magnoliopsida > Fabales > Fabaceae > Vicia > Vicia faba. The sequence goes on along the minus strand of OX451738.1, from coordinate 448,860,756 downwards.
AAGTACCAAGGTAGGTTCGGCTGAAGAACATAACCAAGAGGCCTCCACTCCCCGGGAGTAAAACAGGTTTCAGCAATGCTCTCCCCAAGCAGAGTTGGTCTCTCATCAACTCCGAAGAGGCACAGTATCCCTAGCAAGTCAGCAACGCTCTCCCCAAGCAGAGTTAGGCTACTGTCAGCCCTAAGGAAGTTGGGTACCCCCAGAAAATCTCAATATTCCCCATCGGAGTATACAGATGTTCCTAAGCAAGCATCCCCGACAGTCTTAATATAAGATTGTTCCCCGGCGGAATACAGACACCCCAGTGGAGCCACTTCCCCAGTACAGTCTCAAAATTTTCCCCAGGAGAGTTGAATCAATCTCCCCAGTAGATTCTGGAAGCTTATCCCCTGCAGAGTATGAACGCATCTCCCCGGCTCTATTCAAAGGTTATTCCCCACCAGGGTCTAACTGGGTTATCCTCAGCTAATTACCACGGAAAGATCATCCTCGGCGAAGTTCTTCCTATCCCCAGCGGAATTCATCAAATTCCCCAACAAAATTTATCAACGGGAATCCCCAGGGGAGTTATCATCAAAACCTCAGCAAAGTATCTCTTCCCACAGAGTAATTCCCCGCAGAGTAATATCTTCATCAAGTTTATTCCCCAACGGAGTCATCCTCTCCTACCGGTTTATTCTTGCAACCATCATCCCCAGCGGAAATGAAGAACTCTACTCTTCAACCTCAACCCAAGATTCAACTTCCCGGCGTTCGTCAAGGATTTATTTTCCTAGACGAAGATACATTCATAGACATTCATCACATTATCATACACCATGACGCATGCATATACGCATCATAACACACAAATCTCATTTATTCTTGAGAACATCTTAATATCATGCAGTTCATGCATCATGACACTGCATACAACTAACGTTTTGCCTTTTCAGGAAAAGGTCAATCAAAAGATGATTGCCATCTACCTCTACAGTTCCAGATCAACATTGGTAACAAGCCAGGAAAATTCTGTGGACGACTGATCATGGGTTAATATCTGAAACCAGACAGGACAATCATCCACTTGATCATCATGAAGCAACCCCACACTGGTTCCTTCTCAACTTCAGATGTAGTTTTACACGAACTCATCATCAGGAAACCCCACACCGGTTCCTTCTTAATTTTCAGACGAAGTCTTACACGGACCCATCACAAAGTAACCCTACACTGGTTCCTTTTCTTTCAGAAGAAGTCTTACACAGACTTATCATCAAAGTAACCCTACACCGGTTCCTTTTCTTCCAGAAGAAGTCTTACACGGACTTATCATCAAAGTAACCCTACACCGGTTCCTTTTCTTCCAGAAGAAGTCTTACACGGACTTATCATCAAAGTAACCCTACACCGGTTCCTTTTCTTCCAGAAGAAGTCTTACACAGACTTATCATCAAAGTAACCCTACACCGGTTCCTTTTCTTTCAGAAGAAGTCTTACACGGACTTATCATCAAAGTAACCCTACACCGGTTCCTTTTCTTTCAGAAGAAGTCTTACACGGACTTATCATCAAAGTAACCCTACACTGGTTCCTTTTCTTTCAGAAAAAGTCTTACACGGACTTATCTCAAGATGACCTTACCCCGGTTCATCCAGAAGTTTTACACGAACTTATCCTGCAGTAACCTTACCCCGGTTCCTCCAGAAGTCTTACACAGACTTATCTCAAGATGACCTTACCCCGGTTCATCCAGAAGTTTTACACGAACTTATCCTGCAGTAAGCTTACCCCGGTTCCTCCAGAAGTCTTACACGGACTTATCTCAAGATGACCTTACCCCGGTTCATCCAGAAGTTTTACACGAACTTATCCTGCAGTAACCTTACCCCGGTTCCTCCAGAAGTCTTACACGGACTTATCTCAAGATGACCTTACCCCGGTTCATCCAGAAGTTTTACACGAACTTATCCTGCAGTAACCTTACCCCGGTTCCTCCAGAAGTCTTACACGGACTTATCCTGCAGTAACCTTACCCCGGTTCCTCCATAAGTCTTACACGGACTTATCCCGAAGTAACCTTACCCCGGTTCCTCCAGAAGTCTTACACGGACTTATCTCAAGATGACCTTACCTCGGTTCATCCAGAAGTTTTACACGAACTTATCCTGCAGTAACCTTACCCCGGTTCCTCCAGAAGTCTTACACGGACTTATCCCGAAGTAACCTTACCCTAGTTCCTCCAGAAGTGTTACGCGGACTTATCTCAAGATGACCTTACCCCGGTTCATCCAGAAGTTTTACACGAATTTATCCTGCAGTAACCTTACCCCGGTTCCTCCAGAAGTCTTACACGGACTTATCTCAAGATGACCTTACCCTGGTTCATCAAGAAGTTTTACACGAACTTATCCTGCAGTAACCTTACCCCGGTTCCTCCAGAAGTCTTACACGGGCTTATCTCAAGATGACCTTACCCCGGTTCATCCAGAAGTTTTACACGAACTTATCCTGCGGTAACCTTACCCCGGTTCCTCCAGAAGTCTTACACGGACTTATCTCAAGATGACCTTACCCCGGTTCCTCCAGAAGTCTTACACGGACTTATCCCGAAGTAACCTTACCCCGGTTCCTCCAGAAGTCTTACATGGACTTATCCCGAAGTAACCTTACCCCGGTTCCTCCAGAAGTTTTACACGAACTTATCCCGAAGAAACCCTACACAGGTTCTCTCTTCCCAAAGATGCAGTTTTACACGGACTTGTCATCAGAAACCCTACCCAGGTTTTACTTCTTCCAGGATGCAGTTTTACACGGACTCATCATCAAAGTAACCCCACACAGGTTCCCTTCTCAAACTCCAGACGTAGTTTTACACGGACTCGTCATCAGTAAACCCTACACAAGTTTCCTTCTCAGCTCTAGATGCGGTTTTACACGGACTCGTCATCAAAGTAACCCTACACAGGTTCCTTCTCCACTTCAGATGCAGTCTTATACGGACTCATTATCAGTAAACCCTACACAGGTTTCCTTCCTCCAAAGATGCAGTTTTACACGAGCTCATCATCAGTCAACCCTACACAGGTGTCCTTCTTTCCAAGATGCAGCTTTACACGAGCTCATCATCAGGCAACCCTACACCGGTTCCCTCTTTCAACTTACAAAAATTACAATTCAACAGACAACCTCCAGATGGCATCTATAAGCCCATCAACCTACCAACAGTCTCCAAATGGCATCTATAAGCCCATTCCCGACAAGGTTCTGTCACATCTCCAGATGGCATCTATAAGCCCATCCTCCTATCCACCATCTCTCCAAATGGCATCTGTAAGCCCATTCCCGACATCACATTGCTGATATTCTACTATGTGAGTGCAAATTTCTGGGCACTCTAGTGTTCAATCATCTTCCACCTTCGGATCACGAAAGGCACGCTAGCCAATCTACATCCTCAGGTCTAAGAAGATTGAACAGGGGCAACTGTTGTACCCCAAAATTTTCCCTCCCATATTCTTCAAAGTTTTGACAAGCATCATCTCAATTTACTCAAGTCTACTCAAGGGTTGCACAGTTCAAACACCCTCCTAAGCCAATCAAATTAGGGTTTTGGTTCTTGCAAGGAAGTTGAGGTTTTCAAGGGCTCAATCAATTCCCATATGCTCATATACATTGTCAAGCACCTACATGTCAAGTTTCAAGGCTCACAAGGTCAAGTTGCACAGTCAAAAACCCTAATTGCTTCACAATCAACTGTAGGGGTAAAATGGTCATTTGGTAGTCAAAAGTCAAAATTTTTGGTCAAAATCTTATTTTGAAGCCACAATCATCATTGGATCAAATCTTGATCATGATTCCACAAGAATGGCTCAAAAATCATCAAGATGCAAAAGTTTCCATTTTTGGATAGCTGAAAAGTCAACTGTAACTTGACCAAGGCATAACTTTTTCATGGTTCATCAGAAAAATCCCATCCAATTCTCATTTTGAAGGGGATGATATTTCCTACAACTCATATTCACATTCCAAGTCCAAGAAATGCTCTCACAAAAAGTTACCAATTTCAACATTATAGGTCATTTTTAAAAGTCAACAAAAAGGCATTTTAAGTCAAAGACCATAACTTGAGATTGGTAAATTCAAATGACATGGGACCAAAGGCATTGGTTATAGGACTTCAAGACCTTTCCAAAATGTCCAAGAACATGTTCATATGATCAAAATTGAGCAAGATATGCATTGGAGAAGTTGGGAAATTTTTGTGAAATGGCAAAAGTCAACTATCCTTGAAACTTCAATTTTTGACAAAAGGGCCCACTTTTTTCCACTTGATTCAGCCTTGTAATGCCACCCACGTGTCCCATGATCAACTTCAAGACCAAATAATTATTTTTCTATTTTTATTTAATTTTTATGGATTTAATTCATTTTAATCCATAATAATTCAAGTAAATCTAAAAAAATTAATTAAATGAAATCTTATGGTTTGAATAGCCTTCATGAAGCATTTGCAACCTACCAATTTCGTGCTAAGCTCATTTAGGCATGAAAATTCAAATTTTGAACAAGCTTTGAAAGGCCTTTAATGGTGGTTAAGACAAAATCCAAAGCTTAATTGCAATGGTTAAAAGCTCTTAAATGTGACTTATTCTCACTCATTACTATATATACAAGCCTTGCAAGCCTCATTCACAACCTGAACATTACACAAGGGGCCAGAGCAAAATCCAAAAAGTGTCAAAAAAAGTGTGAGATCAAAAGGAGTGTTGCAAGCATTTTCAGGCCAAAAGGAGAACGTGACTCTCTTCTTTGCCATACTCTGAAGCTAAAGCAACCCTTGCCACGTCCTAAGGTCCATCATACCACACTGTAAGTTTTCCCAGGTCCCCCAATTTCCTTGTTTCCATTTTTTCTCAATGTATTCCTGTGCAGGCTTCTAAAGGTGGTACACCATGTGCCCTGACGCTTCAGCATGCCAAGTGTCTACAAACAACAATCCAGTGGCCAGGAAATGATGAGCACCATGCTTTTCAGTCAACCATACGCACATGATTCCAGGAGTCAACGTGACTTTGTACTTAATGGGCCACAGCAATGCTAAACCAACCCCCCCTTGGTTTTGTTATTCCTTTCTATCTTTTTATTTTTCTTTTCTTTCATAATTCTTTTTATTTATTTATTAATTATTAGTATTATTAACATAATTAATATTTTCATAAAAAAAAAAAAGAACTAATATTATTATTATTATTATTAATTTCATGTTATTTTTATAAATAAAATACTAACAAGTAAAAATTCAGAAAAAAAAATAAAAAAATGTAAATATTTTATTTTTACTAATTTCACTACAAACTATTTTTGTAAATAAGCATTAAATCAAATTAATTAGTTTAATTAGTTTAATTTTCACCTTTTCTATAATAAATAAAAACAATTTAGAATTAGGTTAACTTTTAATTTTAATTCCTTTTATTTTCATTAAAAATATAAAAAACACAAAAAAAACAATTTTTTAATTAATTAATTAGTTTAATTATTAGTTTTAATTTCATTAATCACAAAAAGATGACAAAAATTCAATTCTTATTCAAAAGAGGGTCAAAACCCTTAGGACGTTCCCGATTAAATTTCCATTCGCGCGTATTTATTCTGATTATATTTATGTATCTGTACAGAGGATGTAATAGTAATTAGGATTTTATTGCTTTCTTTAATTTTCTGCATTTACTTTTCAAAAACGGGTTTTTGTTTTTGGCGATGTATAGACCCGCACCTTGTAATAGTTAGATTTATCTTTCCGCAATTTACTTTCCGCACTCCTAACTGTTAAAAAATGCCTGCAAGAATGTATGTAAATAAAATCAATCCGTAGCTCACAAATAACATGTACAAGACAACATTAACTGAAAAAAAACACACAAAGCACACGCCACTTCTAGGTTACGCCTCACTGGTTGCCTCGAACGTGGTCATCAAGTATAGGGTGTCTTAGAGGTCGCCCTTTGTCTAAAGATCCAGTTGCCTCGAAACGGTTGCCTCGGATAAAAGGATCTAGGACATTAGGGTTACTTCTAAGCTGTCCTACCATTGCCTTGGTGACCACACATGTCCCTATAATCGAATTGACCCGAACAACTCCAACGATGGTGCTACCTACCCCTCAATGGTGGGATAGCACTATCTAAAGGACTCTTACACAGCTTAATTCCTTAGAGTAGGTAGATTTCTCTTAGGTACTTGCTCTTTTCAAAACAAACAAAAATACTTTTCACAACTAAACTTTCTAAACGTTTTCAAACAAATTTTTCATACACTCTTGAGGACAGATACAAGAGTTACTTAGAAATCTTTCAAACGAAACTTTTTCAAAACCCACACATACTTGAAAAGCAAACAATTTTTGAAAACATAAGAGCAAGTACCTAAGAGCCCATGGATAACCATGGATAGAAAGGGTGCTAACACCTTCCCTTTCTATAAATCTACCTCCCGAACCGAGAAACATTCTCGAATAAGGAATTTTGCTGTGCTTTTGTCCTTTCTATGTTGGAGAACATAAAAGACGGTGGCGACTCTTGCTTACCTCGACATTTCGCGAAACCACCTTAAAAACAGTCAGTTCTATTTCCACCGATCACATAGACCTTTTCTCAATTTACATTTGGATAAAGAAGGTAGTGTAATGTAACTCATCCTTTAGTTAGAGGAACATCACCCATGTGTACTTGTTGTAGTCATTTTTTTAGTAACTAATCCATACTTCTTTCCTTTGATTGATATAGTTTTTACTAGATCAAACAAATCAATATGTAGAAGTTCCAATGGTTTAGAGAAGGAAACAACATTCTTTTTCTTTGAAAGAATTTTTTGAAAACTTTCCCTTCTGACATGCTTCATAAAGAGAATCTGAAGGTAACTTCAGTTTAGGAAGGCCACTAATAATTTCAAGCTTGTTCAACTGAGAAATCTTTCTCAAGCAAACATAACTTAAACATTTGTGCCACGTCCGCTTCTCCTTATTAACAAATATGAGACATTTTACTTTTATTTATATATGGTCAGAAAGTCCTATCTTATAAGTTTTGTTTCTCTTCCTTTCATTAAAAAGGATATAGCCATCCTTTTGACTAACAACAACTGTTTCAGAGCCTATGCTCTTCCCTTTTTGATCACCTCCATAATCCATGACATTTTAAGGCTTGAGTTCCAAGTTTTGGAACGTATGCCTTTTTCCCATCATGTGTTGCAAGTAGCCAGAGTCCAGGTGCCAAGATAGGTGTTTCAATGGCACTACTAAGGATGTCTGCAACATAGATTATCTTATCCTTTTGTACCCATAATTTCTTGGGTCCTTTCTTGTTAGTTCTACCAGAGTTATTGACAACTTTGGTCTCAACATTAGGATAATCATATTTACAAGAGCTAAAACTATTTGGTTTAGAAAAATTGATTTTCATTGAATTCAGAGTCAGATTTCTCTTTATCTTTTCCATCTTCTTTTGGCACAAACCCGACAGACACAAAATGGGAGTTTAATATGGTTGGTATTTTTTCCTTATTAGGTTTAGATTTATCATTAGGATCATAACCAATACCTTTAACTTCATTTCCGCTTATACCATAGATCATAGAAGCTAGCACGCTTCTCCCTATGCTCTTAGCTAGAAATTTTTGGAAGGCTTTGTCATATTTCTTAATGACATCATCAGTACTCTCAGAGGCTTCTGGAAGAGTTCCCGTGCCTTTAAGGGCAATGTTTTTATCTTTTAATAAACAAATTTCTTCTTTTAAAATAAAAAATCTTCCTTAAGCTTATTGCTTTCAACAGATACAGATTCATGGGTCTTTTTAAGATCCTTGAATTGAATATTGAGTAACTCATGTTTTTCTAGAATTTCAACTAAGGAATATGTTAATTAAATATGAGCAAAAAATTAGAGAATACCTCTTTATAGAATATTTCTTCTGTTTCTGAATCAACTTCATCTTCTGGAGGGATTTCTTCACTTGATGTTCCAACATGAGCCGTCAGCGCCATGTTAGCATGTTCTCCATCTGAGTCGTAGTCAGAAGAGTCTCAATCATCCCATGTTGCCATTAGCCCCTTCTTTTTGCCTTTGAGAGATTTCTTATTCGATATTTACTTTAGAAGCTTAGGTTATTCATACTTGTAGTGTCCTGGCTCATTTCATTCAAAACAAATGACTTCATTGCCACTAGAATTCCTTTGACCAAAAGTTTATTCGAAGCGACTTCCAGACCTTCTTGAACTTCTAAAACCGTTGACTTGATTTATCTTTCAGAGACAATTAAGCCTTATGGTTAGTAGAGACAACTCATCTTCTTCATTATCAAAATCTCCTTCTGAATCCTCAATCTCTTCTTCCTGAAGAGCTTTGGACTTCTCAGATTTCTTGACAGACTTGAGCGCAATAGATTTTACCTTTATTCGAGGTTCATCTGGTTCTAGCTCAATCTCATGGCTTCTCAAAGTACTTATAAATTCTTCTAGAAAAGTGTTGTTCACATCATTTGCAAGCTTGAGTGTAGTTACCATATGCCTCCATTTGGATGGCAAGCTTCTAATAATCTTCTTCACATGATTTACCGTTGAATAGCCTTTATTTAGAACTCTCAGTCCTGCAACCAAGGTTTGAAATCTTGGAGGATCGTCTCAATACTATGGAGATCCAGAGGGTACCCGGGATGGATTTTGAAGAGCTAGGACTGGTCTCAGGGGTGGTCATCCTGCATAAATTCAAGGTCCCCACATTTTCTAAGTACGACGGCGTCTGCTGTCCTAAGCTACACTTAAGATCATATGTCAGGAAGATTCAACCCCACACTACTGTTAGGAATCTGTGAGTACATTTCTTCCAGGAAAGTTTGTCAGGGACGCAGATGGAATGGTTCTATCAATTGGAGGGAACCAACATTCGTAATTGGGAAGACCTGGCTGTTGTTTTTTACAAGTAGTACCAATATAATGCTGACCTCGCTCCAACCCGTACACAATTGCAAAGTATGTCTATGGGTTTCGACGAGGGTTTCAAAGATTATGCCCAAAAGTGGAGAGACCTTACGGGAAGAGTCCAACCTCATCTGTCTGATAGAGAGATGGTAGACATGTTCTTAGGCACTTTATACGGTCCATTTTCAACCATCTGATTAGAAGCTCTTCAGCTGGGTTTACTGAGCTGATTTTGACTGGTGAGCGAGTAGAAGCTGGTATTAAGAGTGGTAAGATCCAGAGAGATGCATCCTCCAGTACAGTAAAGAAACCCTTCATTGGAAAGAAAGATGTCAGTGCTGCTTATGGCTAGAGAAATTAAAGTAAAACTGAACGTCGTCCGACGGTAGGGGCTGTTATGATCTCCAATCTTGCATGAAATTAACAATGAAAAAATCAGCGTAGGTTGGATACGCCCATAAGACAGTTCACCCGGATCAACATGTCTTTATCCCAGGTCTTGCCACACCCGTTGAAGTCCAATATGGTAACTCTAAAGTAAGCTCCTAAGAATCCCAATACTGCATCTCCCCGCTACAACCCAAATGCTCGATGTGCCTATCATTCCGAAAGTCCGGGGCATGATACAAACGATTATTAGGCTCTGAAAAATAAGGTGCAGGATCTTATTGAGGAAAAGGAGATTGAGTTTGATCCTCCTAATACCCCCAACGTCATAACTGCACCAATGCCCAAGCATGAACCGGGAGTCAGTTCCATTGAGGTTGTTTCCGCTACAAAAGATGCTGACAGTGATTGCGACATGGACAAGTGGATCTTCCCAACTATCAACGGTGGACTCAACAATTGGGAGGCCAAGGATTTTATTACTTTTATTCAAGAGTAATTGTCTTTTAGTTTTTTGGGATATGTAATATTTGAACAATTGAAACTTTAAAGCCTTGTGTCTTACCCGAGGCACAATGACCTATTTGTGAGGGTTATTACTTCATCTTCACATGTCATTAATAAATCATTGGACGTTTTGCATGTAAATTTTATGCTCCTTGTCTTTCTTTCCTACTTTTTACTTTATAAGAAATAGCTATGCTCTCTTACACACACCCACATATCAAACTGCAGATCCACATCCACTCTTGATCCCATTGATAACGGTTCTGCTAATACTAACTATGACTTTGAAAATCCGATCTACCAAGCTGAGGACGAAGGTGAGGAAGATTATGAAGTACCAGGAGAACTTGCCAGACTGTTACAACAGGAGGAAAGGGAAATATAGCCTCATGAAGAGCCGGTTGAGACATTAAACTTGGATACTGAGGAGGATAAGAAGGAAGTCAAGATAGGTGCCGATCTGGAGCATAGTGTCAAAAAGCGGTTAATTCAGATGTTACATGACTATGTTGAAGTCTTTTACTATTTATACGAAGACATGCCAGGGTTGGACACTGATATTGTGGTTCATCATCTACCGACAAAAGAAGACTGCCCTCCAGTGAAACAAAAGGTTCATCGTATGCGTCCTGAGATATCAAAAAAGATCAAGGCTGAAGTCATGAAACAATTTAATGCAAGTTTCTTAGCTGTCACCTCTTATCCATAATGGGTTGCTAATGTTGTGCCAGTACCTAAGAAGGATGGTAAAGTACATATGTGCGTGGATTACATAGACCTGAATAGGGCAAGCCCCAAGGATGACTTTCTGCTTCCCCATATTGATGTTCTAGTTGACAACACCGTACAACATAAGGTATTCTCCTTCATGGATGGTTTCTCTAGGTACAATCAGATTAAAATGGCGCCTGAAGATATGGAGAAAACAACCTTCGTCACACAGTGGGGCACTTTCTGCTACAAAGTTATGCCATTTGGGTTAAAGAAAGCCAGGGCAACATATCAGCGTGACATGGTAGCTTTGTTTCATGATATGATCCATTACGGGATAGAGGTATACGTTGATGATATGATAGCCAAGTCTCAGACTGAAGAGGAGCACCTTGATTACCTGCAGAAGCTGTTTGAAAGGCTGAAAAAGTAAAAACTGAGGTTGAACCTGATTAAGTTCACCTTTGGAGTAAGATCCAGTCAGCTTTTAGGCTTCATTGTTAGCAGCAAAGGTATTGAAGTAGACTATGAAAAGGTTAAAGCTATACAAGAAATGCCAACTCCTTGCACTGAGAAGGAGTTTAGGGGATTCTTGGGACGTCTAAACTACATTGCCAGATTCATTTCTCATCTAACCACTACTTGTAAGCCAATCTTCAAATTATTGAATAAAGATCAAGCAGTGAAGTGGAATGATGATTGCCAGATTGCCTTCGACAAGTTCAAAGAATATCTTCAAGAGCCACCAATTCTGATGTCGCTGGTTGAAGGAAGACCTCTGATCATGTAGTTAATAGTGCTAGAGAACTCAATGGAGTGTGTGCTGGGGAAACATGACGAGTCTGGTCGAAAAGAGCATGCAATATACTACCTTAGCAAAAGTTTACCGACTGTGAAACAAGATACTCGCTGCTCGAGAAAACTTGTTGCGCTTTGGCATGGGCTGCTCGCTGACTAAGACAGTACATGTTGACTCACACTACCTTATTGATATCTAAAATAGATCCTATCAAATACATCTTTGAGAAGCCCGCTCTCTTTGGAATAATAGCAAGATGGAAAATGATCTTGACCAAATACGACATTTAGTATACAACCCAGAAATCAATTAAGGGAAGTGTATTAGCTGATCATTTGGCTCACCAGGCTGTGGACGACTACCAATCCATGAATTTTGAGATCCCGGATGAGAACATCATGTTAGTAACTGATTGTGAAGAACCTGGACCAGATGAAGGACCTGAGAAAAGATGCCGATGGACTATGGTTTTTGATGGAGCTTCTAACACACTCGACAATGGCATCAGTGCTGTGATCATATCTCTCGAAGGCTGTCATACTCCTTTCACTTCCAGGCTATGTTTCAATTCTACCAACAACATGGCCGAATATGAAGCACGCATCATGGGTCTCAAAGTTGCTATCGACTTAAGGATTAAATTCTTGAGTGTATTTGGAGACTCGGCCCTAGTAATCAATCAAATCAAAGGAGAATGGGACACGAAGCATCCTAATCTCATCCCTTATAAAGAGTATGTGTTGACACTGATTCCATACTTTGAAGAAGTTACCTTTGAGCATTTTTCACAAGAGGAAAATCAACTAGCGGACGCGCTAGCTACGATGTCATCCATGTTTAAGGTCAAATGGGATAATAAAGCTCCTCAGATAACTATTGAGATAATGGATGAACCATCGTACTGTCATGAGATTGATACTGAAGAAGTAGTGGACAAACCTTGGTTTCATGAAGTCAAAAGATATCTCAAAGCCCAAGAGTATCCTGAGGGAGCTTCAGTCAATGATAAGAAGTTCCTAAGAAGATTCTCTGCCAAGTTCTTCCTCAGTAATGGAATCCTATATAAGCGCAACCACGATTCTACTTTTCTCCGGCGTGTGGATAAAAGTGAAGCAGAAAAGATTATGACATATTTTCACGAAGATACCTTTGGCACCCATTCTAGTGGGTACACAGTGGCTAAAAAGATCCTACGGGCAGGATACTATTGATCCACTATGGAAGCAGACTATTATCAGCATTCACGAACTTGTCATAAATGCGAAATCTATGCTGATAAAGTACACATGCCTCCGGTTCCTCTAAACGTCTCGACTGCTCCATGGCCATTCGCAATGTGGGGCATCAATATGATTGAAGAGATTATACCTACAACTTCTAATGGGAACTGCTTCATCCTGGTTGCCATTGATTACTTCATAAAGTGGGTTAAGGAAGCCTCATATGCTTCTGTTACCAAGAACGTTGTGGCCCGATTCATTAGACATAACCTTATCTGTCGGTATGATATTCTAGAAAGAATCATGGTATCAATCTCAATAATACTATGATTACTGAGCTCTGCATGCAATTCAAGATCCAGCATCATAACCCTTCTCCTTATCGGCCGAAGATGAATGGCGTTGTAGAAGCTGCTAATAAAAATATCAAAAAGATCATACAGAAGATGACAGTGACATACAAAGACTGGCACAAGATGTTACCATTTGCTCTTCATGGTTACCATGCCACAGTGCATACATCAACATGGGAAACTCCTTTCTCTTTGGTATACGATATGGAAGCTGTCCTACCCATCGAGGTCCAGATCCCTTCCTTGATAATCATGAAGGATGCATGTTTGAATGAAGACGATTGGGTTCAGACTCGACTTGATCAATTGAACCTAATTGACGAGAATATGCTCGCGGCTGTCTGCCATGGTCAGATGTACCAAAAACGTATGATTAAAGCTTTTAACAAGAAGGTCAGATGTCAGGTATATCAAGCTGGTGACCTAGTAATCAAGTGCATCATACTGCCGCAAGGTGATCCTAGGGGAAAATGGACTCCCACACACGAAGGGCCATTTGTGATTAAGAACATATTTTCTGGTGGAGCCATGATCTTAACCACTATGGACGGTGACGACCTTCCGCACCCTGTAAACACAGACATAGTTAAAAGATACTACGCATGAACAAAGACCCGCTAGGTTGACTGGCCTAGGCAAAAATAAGGGCATCCCGGAGAACCAAAAGGGTTCAGGCAAAAATTAGGGATATACATATGGAAAAAATCTGTACACCCGACAAGTCGAAAACTTGAAAAGGCGGCTTGGGCAAAAAATGGTATCCCGGTGGCCTGAGAACCCGAAAGGGAGGTCCAGGAAAAATTTAGGGATTTGAAGCGTATGATTATGTACCGTTGGATCACCTTACAGCCAATCTTCGGTGTAACAACTATCGAGCTCAAGTGGTACTAATCAATCCAGTCAGCTTCAGACAAGCAACAAAGAGATGAGATGCTCAAAGACATAAAGGCCATAGCAAAATGGGAAATCATTGGGATCATTTCACATAGATGTTTTTCTTTGTATACTATTTTGTATAGTTTTAATTCTTACGACGACATTCTCTTACTAGGATGTTTGTCTCCTTGTACAAAAAACAATTTCTTCAAATTAATACAAAGCTATCCCTTTGAAAGTGCAAAACTATTTGTTTTTTTTATCTTTCTGTTTTGTTTGCAAAAACTTCCAGTGTTTATTTTTGAAAATATGCAGTTGAATGTGATTACTATTTCCGAATACACGCATAAAAAATAGAAAGACAGTTACTAATGGCTTTAAGAAACGGGACAATGTCTAAAGTCCATCCACAAAATCCCCACAGATACTTTCTCTAGCAGGTTCCAGAGGCAAGGGCATCCTACTATAGAGTCACTGCCATATCCTCAGCATACAGCCTAATGATGTCAGGTGTTCTTATATCCTCGGCGGAGCAAGAATCTCCAATTACTGCCCCGACATCATAAAAAATTCCCTAACCTAGTTCTCAAGCTTTTCAGGATCCCCCAGTAGGATTTCAGAAAAAATCCCCAAGCAGTTCATGGAGCTTCCCTTCCTCAACAGAGTTTATTTCTCTAAACAAGGAAAATCCATCTCCCAGCAACTAAACTTCAACAAAATTTGAAGACTTACACTCTTCATCCCCAACAATAATCAGGGATTTATTTTCCCTAGTTCAACAATACATCAATAGAACGACTGACATGTTCATAGATTGCATTCGTACACCATTTTACGAGCGTCATAACATATGCAGCACGAATGCAGATATCACAATCTCATTTATTTTGAGAACATCATTACCCGATGCATCTCATACATCATGACATTGCATATAGTTGACTCTTTACCTTTTTCAGGAAATTTAGCAGGTAGACAAACATCATCACTAAGTTTTAATAGTTCCAGATTAATACCTGAAACAAGACAGGACATCTATCTATGAACGACTGATTGGAGATTAATACCTGAAACCAGACAGGAAAACTATCTACACGAGCACATTGAAGATTAACTCCTGAAATAAGACGGGGAAACTATCTTCCTTTCTCTTAGGTCATAGATTAATACCTAAAACCAAACAGGATAACTATCTCAACGACCGACAAAAACAAGTTCCAAATTAATACCTAAAACAAGACAAGACAACTATCTGTGAACAACTGATTATAGATTAATACCTGAAACCAGACAGGTGTCGTACCCCAAATTCGTCCTACCTCGACGATCGTATTTTCAAGATTAAAATAATAAAGAAACATTTAATTAAGGATGGTACAACAAAATATGATGGTCCACTCTTAAATTTTAAGTCAACCGGGGGGTGTATTTTAATCCAGGAGAGTGGGGCTTTCTAAACTAGAAAGACTCATAAATCTGTTCGCGAAGCATGTTGGCCAATGGCCCATGCAATTCGAAAAAAAAACATTCAATTAATTACTAAGGGGACTTAAGCCCATTTAAATGTTCGTTGCTGTCAGTAAAAATAAAGGGTGCAATTACGAATGCTAAGCCCATTAAAGGTCTTGTTAAAATTTACTATTTTTGTTTCAATAGGAAAAAAATGATATACAAAAGTAATAATATTGATAAAAGGCTGTCTGTTGTTTTAAAATAAATATTTAATGTTCGTTTCAAGAAAAGAGAATGTAATGTTTTTGCTTTTTTTTACAGTAATGTTCTAAAGTTTGTTATTAAAAAAAACAGCGTTGGGCTGAAGGTCAATTGGGCCTGGGTTAAGAGAAAACATTTTTTGCTGCAATGAATTAAACAAAAAGAAGAAGTTTTGCTGTAACTAAAAAATGATGTTGGATCAAAATTGTTAAAAGGGCATTTAGGCCCAATTGAATTAAAAAAGAAGCTTTTTGTTGTAATTAAAATAATGTTGTTGGGTTGGACTTAATCGTGCAAGGCCCAATTGGGTTAAAGATTTTTTCAGTAATGAAAAACATGCTATTGGGTTAAATTAACGGTTACTAAGGCAAGGCCCAATACGCACCAGTAAGGGAAAAATAACGCAAGGCCAGTTCAGGAAAAACTGTTACTGTACTAACTGACCAAGATTCATGCACGTTTTGTATCACAAACAAATACTGTTCAAATTTAACTCATATCTTTTTACAGTACAAAACTAAAACAAGTCTGAAAAACAACCAAATCAAATCTCAAAAACTAAACCAAATCAAATCTTATTAAAGTCCAATAAGTCTTTTACATAAAATTGTAGAGAGATATATTACAGCATATCAAATCTCAAATCTATGAATCGTACAGAATCGCAAAGCTTTAAATGTACAAAAACAAATTCAGCACAAACTACATATTGAAATCCGGAAAATTACAATAAAGAAAATTCAATGTATTCTCAATCAATTTACAGCATCAATCAATCCCTAAATTGACTCTAATTTCCCTAATCTAAGATTGAAACGACAAATTATCCAAAACCCTAATCTAATACCTATAAATACAGAAACATATTAACAGAATAGTGGAGGATGGACTAAAAAAAACATAATACATGGACGAAGACAAAGGGATTACAGTGAGAAATTGTTGGAGACGAAACCGCGAATTTGAAAGAACACGAAGGAGAAACCAAGTGTCGTTGAACAAGAAGGTTGATGCGATTGGGGTTTCGACATCCAAAACCCTAACCGCTATTGATAAGCCTTGCCACTGCGCCCCACCACTATCAGCCGCCACCTTCAAAACCTGTGAGCAAGAAGCAGAAAGGAGAATAGCCAATCAGACGGAAACTCAGAAATCAGAATGAAGAAATCACGAAAGGGTAAAATATCTTAGATTTTTTTTCTTCTGATTGTTCTTGTATTAGTTGGAGGGCTATCAGGTATGTTGAAAGAAGGGAAGGGATTTGGCTCAAGGTGTTGCGTCGTCACAGAGCTAGTTTTAGGATGGTTGGTTAGGGTTTGAAGGAGAAGAAGACAAAGGGTTAAGAGAGAGGCAGAGAGGGTTACTATGAGTAAAAAACAAAAATGGATGGAAATAAGGAAAAAAAAACTAATATGCTGAACTGATTCCATGCATGCGCGCCTAGGATAATTATCATGCACCCTTTCAATCTAGTCCGTTTGATCATACGTGGACGTCCGTAAGGCCAAGTCCACCATAAGTTCCATACGCCTCACAATACTCAATCGCTCTGGCCTTCCCTTCAAACTCGTTTGGGCTTAAGCCCAATTGCTTTAAAACCCCCCTTCGCCCTTAATTGCTAAAATTCCAAACAAAAATGCACCCCCTTTCAAAAACAGTATTTGGGCCTTGCCCAATATTCCTTTAGACACCCCTGCTTTTACTGGCACAACTCAAATTACACCCCCTGGTTTTAATTAAACTATTATATTTTTTTTACTTTTAATTCCATTTTCTCATATTATTTATTTTTCTATTTATAATTATTATTATTAGTAATATTAATTATCATATATTTTTATTATTATTATATTATAATTATTATCTATTAATTTTATTTTCTATTTACTATTATTATATTTTATTTTCTATGTAAATATTATTTATTTCTTATGAATACTTATATTATTATTTATTATATCATGTAAACTATTTTATTCAAAAAATGCATATTATTTTCGTATATTATTTGCATTAATATTTTTTTTACCATACATTAATCAAGACTTCTTCGCAATTAACACAATAAAAAATACTAACAAATCTCAAACTATTTTTCGCAATCAATTAAGCTAATCAACTGTTTTTTGCAAAATGGTTTCAAACGGATTTTGACTAATCGCGCATTTAGCCAAAATCTCCACAATCACTATTCCCGGCCAAAATGCGAGGTGATTCAAAGTACGTTTGCAACCCCTAAAAAACACTAACCCATACGAACTACGAATTGGGACTCTGATTCCTCATAAGAGGTTACGTAGGCATACGATCAAGAATCGTAGCGATTTCCCCTATAAAAATTTAAGACTCTTTCTCCTATAAAAAAATTAAACCCTTTCCCCTAATAAAATTTAAATCCTGTTTTACCCGAACCTAAACCTAAAACCTAATATCCTTGTGAGTAAGGTAGATGAAAGGTGCCTAACACCTTCCTTTCGTCTAATGAAATCCGAAACCTAGAATATCTGTCTTCGAATTAGGGTTTTCTGTTAGATTCTTTTCCCTAGGATAAAAAGTAATAGTGGCAACTCTAATTAAAACTCCAGTCACAACAGCTGTCGACTCTGCTGGGGACACTTAACTTTAGGTTAGGATTTTTACTTTAGGGTTTATTTATTTATTTATTTATTTATTGCATTATTTATTACATTATGTATTTATTTCATTTATTTATTTATTGTCAATTCTTAGAAAGAAGGTTCGTCTATTATCTTAGGGGATACATTATCCCTGCGAGTTTATGTGACAACTTCTCCTAGAGTCGGTGAACTTCCGAAAAATGAATACTTATCGAGAGATATCCTCCTGACAAGTAGGACTTTGGAAGGTCACCCATGACTATTTATAACGACCTTAACCTAAAATTTCATGACGAGACCTTTCACGACTTTGAGACGGAAGACTCGGTCCGTAAAGAGGCTCCACCTAAGGGAGGCCCTTGTGCCTTTTCCCTCTGGTGTTATTCATGATACCCTTAAGGAAACCACCTTCTGGGAGGGTAGATCAAACACAGTTCAAAATTAAGGAGCCTACCTTCTGAGGGAACCATACATCAAAACCCTGCCACTAAGCCATACATTCATGCATTCATATACATCACATATTCATCATTTGATTCTTTTATCTGTCTTATTCACAGGGTGTAAAACAAAAGATAATAAAATTAATATTTTCGGTGACTGTCTTTAAAAAATGGATACTAGAGGGAAACAACTTGTCCGCGTCAATGCCTTCCAGCCCGACATTTCTAAAATCAAAACTATAAAGGGGAAATTATCTGAAAGAGCTCTGAAGATGTACGCCCGCCCCTATGGGGATACCCTTGACTTGACCAAATTAGAGGTTCAAATGGATGTTGTTTCTTCCCTCATTCAGTTCTACAACCCTCCACTATGATGTTTTACCTTCAAAGACTTCCAGCTAGCATCGGCTCTGGAAGAATTTGACAGAATTATGAACTTTTCCAAAGAGAAGGCCTATGTAGGTATCATACAAACTGTTGAAGTCAAAGCTTTAGCAAAGGGCTTAGGGATCCCCTACCCAGAGCTAATGCAAAATTATCGAAGAGAAGGTCCGATACAAAGAATCAAACGGATATACTTGGAAGCTAAGGAACTTGAATTTTCTAATTATAAAGAATGGAAATCTTATGTCGATTGTTTAGGGCTACTGGTATTTGGTGTAATTTTATTTCCTCGGACTGTGGACTATATTGACCCTGCGACCATTAGCATATTCTGGGGTGCGAAAGTCTTTAATATGGATCCAACTCCCGCTTTAATGGCTAACATTTATTACACCTTGCATACGATGTACGAAAAGAGGAAAGGCATGCTAAATTGATGCATCCCACTTCTATATACTTGGTTCATGACTCATCTTTACAAAGAAGACCATTTGATTCCAAACTTGACTAGACGCGAGTGGCCACAGAAATTAAGGTCTCTCACTGCAAACTCCGTATTATGGTATGTGTTATACCCCAAAATTTTCCGTCTTATTTATCAAGAATTTACTCACAAGATTTCCTTTAGCTCAAGACTGCACTAGGGTTGATCAGCTCAAGATACCTCCTTAAGCACTGATGACCAAAATTAGGGTTTGAGATTTCACATGGATATTTGAACTTCCAATGCCCCATATGACTTTCATGAACCATTATGGACCCTCAAGATTACTCATGTCAAGTTTCAAGCTTTGGATCACACTTTTGCTCAGTCAATTGAACAATTAATCTAAAAATCAGTTGTATTGGGGAAAAAGTCAACTGTGGCCAATTTACAGTCATACTTCATAATTTTTGATCCACATAAACACTTTAAACTTATATGTATCATTAGATCAAGTTTGGATCACAATTCCTCAAGAAATTTGATCAAATCTTCAAAAGGGCAAAATGGTCAAAATTATGGTTTTGACTAAGAAAGGGCAATTTCTGATTTTTGACCTAGCAAATGATCAATTAGTTTAAGACATAATCTCAAGAGTCCAATTGCATAATTTTGACCTAATGACATGGCTCAAAACATTGCTCAAGCCCAATGGATTGGCGAATGAATTTTTAGTTAACTGATCAAAAGTCAGCTGTATACTGAAAAGTCAAACTTTGACTTTTTGGTCAAAATCAAATGTCAAAGATAAAAATTCATCAAAGAATGTCAAATTATTAAACTTATTCATCAAGAAATCAAAAATTCAAGATTTCATTTTGAAAAGTTAAAATTTCTAAACTTAGAAATTTTTCTAAGTGTTGGAAATTTCTTATTTTTTCACAACTTTGAGCAAAATTTTCACCATGATTCAAGAGAAACTTTCAACATGAAAGTTGTAGATTTCCATGAAATATACAACATTGCTTTACACAACTCCTTCCAAAAGTTCTTGGATCTCAAGTTATAATTTTAAGAACACATGGTCATGAAACAAAACACTTAGTGAAATTTTGCCCTAATTTGGTCAGGATTTTGACCTAACTTCATGGCACTTTTTCATATAGTTACAAAGGGAATTTTCAAAAGTGTTTCAAAGAGGGTTTGTAGATCACATTACAGGCTTTCCAAAATGTCCAAGAACTCCTTGATATCATTTTTGAGTAGGGAGAATCGAAGAGATGAAGTTAGGGTTTTCACACTTGAATTACAAGTCATTTTGTGATGAACAAATTCAAAATTCAAACTTATGATGCATAACCTCTACTTTGTAGGCCTCAAAATTCTTAGGCACTCCATAATTAATTTCTTGAACAGCTGTTAGAGGTCTCAGTTCAAGCATTCAATGCAAGGCCATGCTTTATATCCATTTTGGGAAGAAAGTGCACAATGCCATTTTGATAAAGTAGTTTTTTGCATAAAACTTGTTCTTGAGCCTTGCACTTGTTCTCTTCTGATCATACATGTCTTATAACTCAATAGAAACTTGTTAGACACTTACAATCACTCAGCCCATGCTTGTACTTCCTCTTGAAACTTGTTTTCCCACTTTTCTTGAAAATCAAGTAACATAGCAATTAGCTTGTAACTTGTACTTCTGACTATCCAAAGCACTCAAGTCCTCTTGCTTATACATACACAAGTTATTTGCCACAAATCCCATGCATGCTTAAGCCCTGAAAACACCAAGAACACATAATCCCCAAAAATATTTCAAAACTTGCCATTTTTGAGTTTTGAATCGAATCTCCAAATTTGCTCGTGCGTTTCTTGGCCTTTTACTTTCAAAAGCTTCTAATCAACATACAAAAACAATCCCAACACCTGAAACACCACTGTAACACCTCCATCATCATCCACCATTTTCAAAAATAGCACCTTGCACCTTGACTTCTACAGAACTCCTCAGGCACTTTCAGCTCAAGCTAAGCATCCCATTAGCTTCCTGGGAACTTGAGGAAGCTAATCCAATCATTGGAACTCACTAAAAGCTACTTAAACTCCAAACCCGATACCCTCTTGCAGGGTAAGTTTTCCGACTTTTGAACTCTTCATACAAGCATCATTAATGGTTTATTTGTGAATGAAAAATGTAGATATCATTGCCCTAAAGCTAACCATGTCCATAGTTTTCATTAATTTTGTTTGAGCTTAGAGAATTTTAAGATTGAAGTTTTTGAAATTTTTAGGGTTTAGATTTGGGTCATTAAAATTCATGCTTATCGTTGATCTATAATTTTATTGCTTTGCATTTCTGAAATCGTGAGGAAATTTGCTACAAGTTTCCTGTTTACACTTTTCATTTTTGTTGAGAATTGAATGAGATACAGAGGTTCAGGCTGGGCGTGAGGTTAAAGATGAAGTTAGCCATAAAAATGTGTTTACCATATATATTTATGGTTTGATTTATATAAACGGATGTATAGTCATCCCAGTGGTAGAAGCATACACCTGTGACTATAGGGACCTGGGTTCGAGCCCGAGTGGTACCCTTTTGGATTTTTTCATATTTTTCATGTTCTGACCCCTTTTTTTGGCAGCGCTGGGCCTCATCTCCTTGGGCTTATGTTTTTTTCCCACTTCTGACCCCCTTGTTGGCTGTTCACACCGTGGCCCATTTCATTTTCTTTTTTCGTTTTTATTTATTTTTGTCTTCTTAAATATATTAGGTAACACTAAAAAAAAAATAAAAAATAAAAACTTTAGATTTATATTTTGAAATAGTTTATTTATTTTTTACACAAGAAAATTATTTTTATTTAATCATACTTTATTTTACTTTACTTATTGATTTGTAAATTTAATTAGAAATTAGGTTTTATTTATTTATTTTATTTTACACAATTTAAATATATTATTTTAATATAAAAAGACCAAAAATATTTTATAATACTATAAATTATTTTTAAGAAAAAAGTACCAATAATATTCTTCTTATAAACTTTATTTCTTTTTTAATCAATTAATAAATTAGGGTTTTACTTAAAATTCTTTTCCTAGTAAATTTAGGTTTTACTTTTTACTAATTTAATTAATTATTTTTATTTTAGTTAATTAGGTTAAAACCAAAACCCCTTTTCTCTAAAAAATCCAAACAAAAATCCATTTTCTTTACATTTACATATATTTATTCATTTTGTACATTATTTATTTCAATTCTTGTACAAATTCAATATGATTGTAATAGATAATTAGGCTTTATTTTCTTGCAATCCCCATTTATAATTTGTACACCCCCTCCCACAAGTATTGTAATAGCGTAGTAATTTTAAATTCCATAATTTATCGCTTTTATATAGAAATGCTAGTAATTAGGGTTTGTATGGAAAGACTTAAACCAATCAATTAGAAAACCCTAGTCAAAGACAAAATCAAGCATGAAAAACAATACACTTGCACACAAGCACCCTTAGGGTAAAATCCACTTGGTTGCCTTACAAAATGGCCATATTACGCATGTGAGGTATCTTAGCAAAAACAAGCAAAATACAAGATCATAGTCCCTCGATGACGCTATCTATGTTGCCTTTCAAATGATCTTAGTCCCTAAAAGTGAATTATAAGATACCTTGCAACATTTCTAATCATGGTTATACGATGACCCACACTCGTCCCGTTTACATCCAAAGATAGGGTTACTGACCAAATCAATGGTAAGATGAGAATGTCAAAGGAAAGAGGAAATGAACATGAAAGACTTTTGAGTAGGTAGAATGCTCCTAATTACTGGCTCTATTTCAAAACAAAACATCCTTGCTATTTTCAAAAACAAACACCTACACTTTCAAAACATCTTACAAACTTGAAAATATTTTCAAAAGATCAACATCTTTGTATACATTCTTACGAACGAGAATCATTACAAAGTTTGCCTAAACAATGACCTCTTTACAAAATACTTTCAAAAACTACACAAAAGCACAATTTCAAACAAAAGCAAGTGATCTAGCAAGTAACTAAGAGCCCATGGAAAACCATGGATGAGAAGGGTGCTATTACCTTCCCTTTTCATAATCTACCCCCCGAACTCAAGAAACAATCTCAAAGGTATTTCCTGTGCTTTTTCACCTTTCCTTTTGGATAAAAGAAAAATCGGTGGCGACTCTTGCTAACCACAACATTTGCGATCAAACGCAAAAAAAAAACCAAGTCAGTTCTCCCATCGTATCACAGAACTGGCGACTCTGCTTGGGAAAATTCTATAAGTGGGGTTACCTTAGGGTTAGATCATATTTTTACTTGCTTTCATTGTTTGACTTGTTTGCTTTACATTATGGTTCTTTGTTTGGGTTTAAATCCTCTACCTGGATTTGGGATACCTTATAGGTAAGTAGAAAAACATTGTGGAAGCTGTGCGGGGTATACCGACATGGTCTAAGAAATAGCTATGTTAGTGCGACATATTTGTGGGTATCGGTAGACCTTGAGTTAATCAAGGAGAATATGGGGCCTCTGAGTGATGTCATGAAGCACTAATAAACTTTTAGAACCTTTACTTGACCAACTTAGCCTTTAGGACGTAGTGAGATGACCGACTTTGGTGCAGTACGAAGTTGGTAGATACTCGATGCTACACTCATTGAGGTTTGGTTTTTTGGGATATTTCGGTCGCCATTAAAGAGGCTTGTGCTGAAACAATGACCAAGGAAACAAACCAGTGATTATGAGCTCCTTATAACCCGGTTACTATTACTAGGACAGGTTTGAGCCAACTAAACTTCAAGAGGGTACTTACCTATAAGACTCCATGCAAGCCTAAACGTAAGGACTTTTTTGCTTTGTTTGTGTATATTTACTTGTATATAACATCATGAATATCATAACATCATATTCATTCACTAACCATTTCAAGGATCTTGGGATTTATCTTTGTTCTGTTTTGTAGGACATAGATTCTATTCGCAGGAAATCCATTCAAGTCAATCTTGTAAGGATCCCTCCTCAACTTAAGGAGCTAGCATCAAGGATTCCTGAAAACTATCCATTTACCAAAAGACATGGTCGCCTACTAAACTTGGTCACCTCCAACACTGATAAAGACATGTTGAAGGTGCTATTTCAGTTCTTTGATCCTTTACACCATTGCTTCACATTTCTCGATTATCAACTTGTGCCAACTTTAGAAGAATTCTCCCAACTCTTGAGGATTCCTATTCTCAATCAACCGCCTTTCAACGGTACAGAAAGAGATCCAAAGCCAAAAGAGATTGCTCAAGCTCTACACTTGCAACCATCTGATGTCACAACCAATTGGGAAACAAGGAGTGGTGTCAAGGGTTTTCTAGCAAAGTTCTTGTTTGAGAAAGCGCAAAGCTATTGAAACTCTTTGGATCTGTAAGATTTTGAGGAAATTGTGGATCTCCTCATCTATGGGATGGTTTTGTTTCCAAATCCTGACCAACTCATAGACGTGAACGCCGTCAAAATCTTCATATCTCATAACCCAGTGCCTACTTTGCTAGGGGACATCCTACATTCTTTTCACACTCGCACTATGAGGAAAAGAGGTATCCTTATGTGTTACACTCCTCTCTTGGTGTTCCCGATCCATAGAGAATGTTACTATTATCGACCGTTATGGAGAATTCCCTAATGTCCCTTTACTTGGCATTAGGGGAGGTATCACCTACAAGACAATTTGGTTACGCTCAAAGGGATGGCCCACATGAGATGCTCATTCAAGGTTTGGTATTTGACTACGAGAACGAAGATTAAGGTCATCGCCAAAGATTTATCCGAGCTTGGAGGATGTTGAACAAGGTAGATAGCAAGACATTGGGGCATAAGAATTCCATCCCTCTTGAGCCTTACCTCAAATAGGTACGAACTCGTGCTCAGAGTCTTATGATGCCTTATCCCTCCATTCTCCCGGTAATCATTGAGCCTGTTACGGAAGGGGGTATTCCATACACTACCCTGCATCCTGACATGCTCACCTCTCTTGAAGACTTACAAAGAGATTGGATACAACTCAAGGGGGAGCGAGATAATTTCGAGGCCCAATTATACGCTAGCGAGAAGAAGGTTTTGGAACTCACTAAGAAACTTCATGAGGAGCGGACTCTGAATGCCTACATCGCACCAAAAAGGATGCGTACAACCTTTTTATCTTAGAGTTTTTGTATTGTTTTACCCAAAGAGGCATTGATGTACTCAAGCTATAATTTATTAATATAATGTGTGTTTCCTTTTTGTCTAAAACAAATTTGAATATTTAAAATCCTTGAAATCATTGCATATGCATTTACCATTCATCATAACATAAGAAGGTTTCTTGCAACAAGTCTCCTCATCTTTCTACTGTTTATTTCAGTAAGATGGATATCGAGCAAACGGTGAAGGACCTCCAAGCACAAAATGCTCAGTTTCAATAGATGTTCTTAACTCTATCCAAAGGACAAGAAGAGTTGAAGACCTTGCTGGTTGAAGAGAAGAAGAAGAAGACAAAGAAAATAACCGGAGTTCTAAATATGGGAAGAAGATTTCAATGTCAGGCAAAAAGGACCCTAGACTTTGCAACGTCATCTAGTGAGAAAGACAATCAAGACGGGAAAGGAAAGGAAGCAATTGTCCAGCCAGATTCAGAAGAGGAAGAGGAAGAAGAGGATTATTCTGAAGAACAATATCCTCCAGCCGATGACAAGTATAAGCATCTGGAAGAACGGTTAAGTGCAATGGAAATCCAAAAAGTGCCTGGACTGGACTTTGAGGAATTGGGGTTAGTATCTGGGATTGTCATTCCTCCAAAATTCAAAGCATCGGTGTTCGCCAAATATGACGGAGTTTCATGTTCCAAAATGCATCTCCGGTCCTATGTGAGGAAAATACAGCCTCACACCGCTGATAAGGATTTATGGGTACACTTTTTTCAAGACAGTCTGTCTGGAACTCAACTTGATTGGTTTTATCAGCTAGAAAAAGCTAATGTTCATAATTTGGAAGATCTTGCCGCTGCCTTTTACAAACAATACCAATACAACGCTGATCTTGCTCCCACCCGTACTCAACTCTAGAGTATGGCCATGGTTTCAAGTGAAGGCTTTAAAGACTATGCACAAAAATGGAGGGACTTAGCAGGAAGAGTCCAGCCTCCCCTATCTGAAAGAGAGTTAGTAGATATGTTTTTGGGCACTCGATTTGGTCCTTTTTTTAATCACTTAATTGGGAGTTCATCGACAGGTTTTACCGAATTGATATTGACCGGAGAAAGTGTGGAAGCCGAGATAAAGTGAAATTCTGGTGTATGCCAGAATTCAGATGTTATACTCAATGTCTGGACATCTGATATGACATAATAAGAACACTGCAATGTAGATACCCAATTTTTTTTGATTCAGTATTGAAGAGAAACAGAAGCACAGTTTAACCAAGCTGTGCCAGATATACTTTGAAGGTGCAGAGGATAGAACAACGATGAACCTAGTTCTGTTCATCTGTTGCACATGATCAGTAGAGAGCGAACATCCTTCACAGTTCTGTTTCTTCTGCACAGATATCAGCATGATGTCTTAACATGTTCTGAGACATTATCTGTTACAACATTACAGTTTTACCTTGATATATAACAGTCAGAATTATAAAGTGTTGAAGGTAAAAACACAAATCAGTTGTTGACCCAGTTCGGTGAAACACACCTACTCTGGGGGCATACCAAGCCAGGAAGAAGATCCACTATCAGCAATATTAATTCAGGACTAAACTTCACAAGTTCCCATCCTTCACTTAATCATCTACCCAGTGCAACCTATACCTAGGAACTCCTAGATAGAAACCTACCAGTTTCCATTCCTATTGCCGCAGCAACAGAAGTCTTACTCCTACTCAAGAAGTAGAGCCTTCCCACTTGATTTCCTACATTACAATGTATATGAAGTAATGCAGAAACACTTAGACTTGCTTCATAGCTTCGTCCAAGAACACTCAAACCCTTACCTACAGGTATAGAGTTACACACATGGTAACCTTGCCACAGACCGACAGGTTTACCTAACAAAACACCCCCAATGTTACATTATTTGAGAGTTACAAACCCTAGGTTACAATCAGCTATTTATAACCTATTACCCAACTGGATTTGGGCCTTCAAAAATCTCAGCAAGTTTTTCTCCTTGCTGTTACAACTCAGCAGCAAACTTCTCCTATAATTAAGGTCTTCAATCTTCTAGTTCCTAAAATATCTCCATATTTAGAAACAGTATTTTCTTCAAATATTCTGATTGATTCTTGATTGATCTTCAGATTCTCCATAAGAAACGCCACATATATTCTCAGAGTATTTAAGTACCAGAACTGTAACTGAATTATCAATTCTGTTGACGTGATGTCAAGTCAGATGTCATGACATTACATCTAACATGTTTTCCTAGATGTTGAACTTCTTCAACACAACAAATAACCTCTTTCATAATTTAGATCACTTAGAATAGTTAGGTTACAAGTCACAGCTGTTACAAACATTCAACATATAACATAGTTACTTAATTAGTACTTAATTTCAGGCGCGATGTCATATGCTGATGTTGTGACATCTTACATAACATGTTGGTCCAGATGTTGAACTTCTTCAACCCCACATATTAAAACAACAGAGGGAATATGGGTAAACTTGCTTTCTTATTTGTTTTACAAATGAAGCCAACTCTCCAGCCAGGGCACTTACAATCTCCCCCTTTGGCAAATTTTGGCTAAAACAAATAAGTGCAAGTTGTATTTTGGGACCAGGCCACAACACAGTTGAGATGTTACAACATCTTGTCCAACATCTTCTTTGTAGAGGCTGATGTCCTTTGAGCAAACAACAAACCTCTATCCCTCAACTGTGAGCCACTCCAAGCCATCGATGGCCCAAGAGGATTTCTTTTCTCAAGATTATTGTTGATAATCTTGATACTTATTACTTGTGATCATGTAACTCAGATCACAAGTCACAACTATCCTCTTAACTCAGAACACAAGACACAAACAAAGTCACTTACTTAGGGATCATGTTGCTTTCACCTGAGTCTCGCTGGACATTGCCGTGTGTTGCTTTCACCTGAGTCTCGCCTGAGACTGGGTCCCTATCTTTCTCCCCCTTTTTGGCCAGAATTTGACAAAGACTGCCCATACAGATCCATACCCATGCACAATTTTCCCAGATGCTAACAAACTTCATATTGCTGAAACCCTCTGATGAAGAGAAAGAATAGAGAGAGTCTTCATAAATAATGCAATTTTGGCATAGATAGTAACGATCTTGGTACTTTACTCTGACAGTTTCAGTACCCTAGGACTGGTTTTAATGCAGGTACCTACCCTTGGGTTTGACCCTTTGACCATTGTCAGGATGAAGTATGTCTTGTCCTTTTTAAAACAGACATTTGTCTTTTAGAACCGACTACTCCTTTTAAGTATTTGTCCCCTATCCAAGAAACATCGTTGTCTCTGCCTCAGTTATATAATACCTTTATTAGATGACAAGTTATTATCTAAACATTCCAGCTCACTAAACAGCTCCATAATGAGACACAACCGCCCTGTTTTCTTAGCAGATGAAAACACGCTCAAATCCTATGTTTGAAACCATTCCATTTTTCATTAAGAGGATGGTTACTCCCTCTGAGTCATACAGCTGTACACACATGGGTTTATTAATAACAATCCACACTTCATCCAATTTTCCTCCTGTCTGTAGTTTTAGGGGGAATTAGGAACAATGTCATTACCAATGTGATGACATTCGGTCAGACATAGTGCTCTTCAATCTCGAACACATCATCCCAATAGTTAATAAGGTGCCACACTTTATATCCTACGAGTTTGATGAAGACCTTTCGTACAAACCAATACTCCCCCTGTTAGGGACAATCACTTATCTTCATGGAAACAAGTAGGTCACATTCAATACTCAGTTGGACCTTCAAGACAACTTCTGATTCAAGGTAAATAAGACCCCTTGATGAATGGAAAACATAAGACGCATCTTCATGTCTTCAAGAGCGCACCCTCTGTTCAACAATATTGGTTAAACGTATTCATACTGTGAATCAAACTTTCTCGATAATAATCAGCTGCCACATGTTGATTATCTTGATTCTCTGAATCCACTGCTGAGATAGACCAAATGCCACTGTTTGATTATCTCCATGTTTATCAGACTTCTCCCAAAGATGTTCTGACCTTCCAATTGAAATTTGAACTTCAAGCTACAAGTTATCACAAAAGGCTTAGATACACTAAGACAGAAACATGTAACATCTTCTCCACCCAACAACTCCAAAGGGCTGCAAAGAGACGATCTTTTTGAAGGATCTAATCTTCAACTTCGTAGATCATCCTATCTTAAGTTGATGTGCCACTTCAAGAATCTGATGTTGAACCAAATGTCACAGCATTATGTTATAACATCTAGTTGTTGAATTCAGCTCCAGACTGATCCAAGTGACCATCATCAAGATTATGATGTCTTCTTCTTCTTGTAGCTTTAAGTCTGAACATGTTTCCAGGAAACCTTTTCAAGGATCAAATGATTTTGCTGTCACCAAAGAGATAGCTCTAAAGCATCACTCTTTCTGTGATTCTTCACAGGGTCTAGAAGAAGGAATGTTCCCACATCTTTAAGAGCATCAGTTATCTTGAACTCCAAGGATAATCAATTAAATACTTGTACTTGTCACAAATAGCAATTGATCATAAATCCTTCCCATTATTCAGTAAGATACTTTCATCATTTGAATACTTTGACATACTCTTCGTGTGTTAATATCTTCTTCTTGCAAGCTCTTTCTTTGAGAGACCAAAGAGTTGAGATATCTAGGTTGCCACCCTTGTCTCAAGTAAATAGAATTTTCTCTGAACAAACTATACTTAATTCAACAGATTTGAGACTCCTACCAGATCAGATTCATCCTTAGGAATGAGAGAGATGAATCCTTCCTTGCAAATATGTCACACAACACCCCGAACCCATGTGACATAGGTCAACAGCCAGCTAAACACCAGGCTGAACTAATGTGTGGAGATTAACCAAATCTCCCCCTCAAACTACCAGTCATGGAAGCTCCACACAAAATATCCATGCATTGTGCACAAATGTCTCGACATGACATATGACATCCCTACCAGATTTGAGTAACTCTAAGAGCTATACCTGTTCATACTCCAATTACACCAATCAGACTTCAGCTGACCTTAAGTATTTCAGTGAAGACAACAACACCAATCATCAACAGATATGTATTGCCAGAACATACTACCTTAACCAAACTCTGAGTCTTCATATTCTTGAAAGATCTTCCACTTTTAATCATGATGTTTAAATGACAAGACTCATGATCCCAATCTACTTTTATGAAGGAGCAATAATGCTGCACCATCATTGACTTTTATTAACCAATGGGCTTGTCTTTCTTCACACCATATTACTCCAGGGAACAACTGCTCAGTCCTGATCAATCTTCAGGAATAAGCCCACCAATAGGGGTTGCACAATGTCACATCTCAACCAGCTCTACTTCTAGAGTTCTGACTTCTAAAAGTAACCTTCGGGAGCACACAGACATAGTTGACTCTACCATTGTCAACTTTGCACACACAGATGTCTCCTCTTCCAGGTCAGGAGTAGGTTTCAAACAAAAGTATCCCTTTGTTTGACACCCGAAACATATGCTTTTCAACTAGTAGCTGCATACTTGTTGAACACATGTTCCACCGTCGCATAGAACATCAGTTCCATCACCTTGAAATGAAACCCTCCTTGAAATTCTTCAAGGTCTTCGTATAACACTACTCAAGAGAGTAAGGGAATTAGGTGATTCTTACCATCCTGAACGAAGAACGTCTTCATGAGTGGTCTTGAGAGGACTTCAAGTATCTGTGACATTTTCAATAGCTTACGTTGAAATCTTGAATACAGTAGCCTTCAATCCACAAGAGGGGAAACACAGCAGAACTTGAGTTTTCCAAGTATTATGCAGCGGAAGAACATAATACAACTCAATCTTTGCACACACACTACTTCAGGCGTACACAAATCCTAGGTTTGAAAATAAATCAAACCTAGAGCAGCTACCACACAACCAGGCCAAATGCCAATCACAAAGACATGTACACACAGTTCTTGTCATGAATAGTCCATCCTCCCACTTTAAGGGATCATTCAGGGAAATAACAAACCTTTCCAGGTTACAATCTCCAGTACTAAGATTGACCTTGCAGATACCAGAAAGTATCACCCATGGATCTCATCCAGAAGCAGAACAGGATGCCTGCTCTGATAGCAATTGAAATTCTGGTGTATGCCAGAATTCAGATGTTATACTCAATGTCTGGACATCTGATATGACATAATAAGAACACTGCAATGTAGATACCCAATTTTTTTTTGATTCAGTACTGAAGAGAAACAGAAGCACAGTTTAACCAAGCTGTGCCAGATATACTTTGAAGGTGCAGAGGATAGAACAACGATGAACCTAGTTCTGTTCATCTGTTGCACATGATCAGTAGAGAGCGAACATCCTTCACAGTTCTGTTTCTTCTGCACAGATATCAGCATGATGTCTTAACATGTTCTGAGACATTATCTGTTACAACATTACAGTTTTACCTTGATATATAACAGTCAGAATTATAAAGTGTTGAAGGTAAAAACACAAATCAGTTGTTGACCCAGTTCGGTGAAACACACCTACTCTGGGGGCATATCAAGCCAGGAAGAAGATCCACTATCAGCAATATTAATTCAGGACTAAACTTCACAAGTTCCCATCCTTCACTTAATCATCTACCCAGTGCAACCTATACCTAGGAACTCCTAGATAGAAACCTACCAGTTTCCATTCCTATTGCCGCAGCAACAGAAGTCTTACTCCTACTCAAGAAGTAGAGCCTTCCCACTTGATTTCCTACATTACAATGTATATGAAGTAATGCAGAAACACTTAGACTTGCTTCATAGCTTCGTCCAAGAACACTCAAACCCTTACCTACAGGTATAGAGTTACACACATGGTAACCTTGCCACAGACCGACATGTTTACCTAACAAAACACCCCCAATGTTACATTATTTGAGAGTTACAAACCCTAGGTTACAATCAGCTATTTATAACCTATTACCCAACTGGATTTGGGCCTTCAAAAATCTCAGCAAGTTTTTCTCCTTGCTGTTACAACTCAGCAGCAAACTTCTCCTATAATCAAGGTCTTCAATCTTCTAGTTCCTAAAATATCTCCATATTTAGAAACAGTATTTTCTTCAAATATTCTGATTGATTCTTGATTGATCTTCAGATTCTCCACAAGAAACGCCACATATATTCTCAGAGTATTTAAGTACCAGAACTATAACTGAATTATCAATTCTGTTGACGTGATGTCAAGTCAGATGTCATGACATTACATCTAACATGTTTTCCTAGATGTTGAACTTCTTCAACACAACAAATAACCTCTTTCATAATTTAGATCACTTAGAATAGTTAGGTTACAAGTCACAGCTGTTACAAACATTCAACATATAACATAGTTACTTAATTTCAGGCGCGATGTCATATGCTGATGTTGTGACATCTTACATAACATGTTGGTCCAGATGTTGAACTTCTTCAACCCCACATATTAAAACAACAGAGGGAATATGGGTAAACTTGCTTTCTTATTTGTTTTACAAATGAAGCCAACTCTCCAGCCAGGGCACTTACATAAAGAATGGGAATATTCAAAAAGATGCATCCTCTGCTGCTGTAAGAAAACCATTCATTGGAAAAAAAGAAGTTGTTGATGTATATCCTCAGAGAAATCAAGATAGGGCTGAACGCCGTCCAATGGTAGGGGTTGTCATGATTCCTAAACCCGCACTTGCTCAGCAAAGAAGCAACCAGCCAAGAACGTAAAGACCAGTCAGACAGTTCACCCTAATTAACACGACACTATCTCAAGTATTGCCACATTTGTTGAGATCCAATCTAGTGTCTTTGAAAGAAGCTCCAAAGAATCCTAACACAACCTCTCCTCATTATCATCCTAATGCCCACTGTGCATACCATTATGAGAGTCCCGGCCATGACACTAACAACTGTTGGGCTCTGAAAAACAAAGTACAAGACCTTTTTGAAGCCAAAGAGATTGAATTCGATGCACCATAAATTCCCAATGTAATCACTGCCCCTATGCCCAAGTACGGCCGTAATGTCAACGCCGTTGAGGAAGATATGTTTGTTACTTTTGGTTGATGAACTTGTGACCCCACTCCTGACTATCAAAAAGAACTTGTTGAATGCCAGTGTATTCCCAGGCTGTGATGAAATCTGTCATTTTTGTTTATCCTCACCAACCAACTGTCATTTGTTAAAAGCAGGCATTCAATGCCTAATAGATGACAAGGAGATTTTGTTCGAGAAGACTTCTACTCCAACTGTTTCTTATAATGATGTTTCCATAGTGACCATTTCCGACAATTCTTCCATGGTCTCCACCAAAAGACCCGTTAGAATTACATCAGTTCCTAAAGTAGCTCCGTTGATAATTACAATGCCTGGACCAATCCCGTATTCGTCAGACAAAACCGTCCCATGGAATTATTGAGGTGATGTCTATTATCACGGTATCGAGCAAGATTGGCCAGCTGTTGAAAATTCAAGTTCCGAGAAAGATGACTCCGATATCAGTAACATCGTAGGGACTAGAAAGATAACCCGGAGTGGAAGGGTATTCTCTCCAGAAATTTCCCCTCCCAAAGTTATTTCCGGACCTGTAATCAT
The DNA here is from genome assembly GCA_948472305.1 of Vicia faba. Lineage (NCBI taxonomy): Eukaryota > Viridiplantae > Streptophyta > Magnoliopsida > Fabales > Fabaceae > Vicia > Vicia faba. Next base: position 448,826,526 of record OX451738.1, on the reverse strand, counting down.
TCTTGTTGTTGTTGCACCTCCAAAAGCTATTCCCAGTCCTGCAATCATCTCTGCTGATACGCCTGTTGGAAAAACTGTTGCAGTCCCTATTATCACCCCTACTGACATTCCCACTTCCAAGTCACCCAAGACTCGAGGCAAAGGTATTCTGTTTGAGCCTGTCCGGACGAAGGCGCAATCAGTAGCTATCCATGAGACCTCCCGAAAAGATATGGAGGAAATTCTAAAGATTATAAAAAGGAGCGACTACAACATAGTCGAGCAACTGGGGCAAACTCCATCAAAAATTTCCATGCTGGCTTTATTGTTAAGTTCCGAGGCTCACGCAAAGGCCTTGGTAAAATTCCTTAAAACTGCCCATGTACCCCAAGAAACATCTGTCGATCAGTTCCAAGACTGCATAGCCAGCTTGACCGCAGATAATGGTTTAGGTTTTTTGGATGTTGATTTAACGCCAAGGGGGAGGAAGCATAACGAGGCATTGCATGTCTCAATCGAATGTAGGGGCACGACTTTAGCTCATATCTTCGTTGATACCGGTTCGTCTATGAATGTTTTACCTAAAAAGGCTCTTGATAGGCTTGATTGTGAAGGATTGACCTTGAAACCTAGCAACATAGTAGTGAGAGTCTTTGACGGCTCAAAAAGGATGGTGCATGGGGAAGTGGACATCCCCATAAAAGTTGGAACCCAAAAATTTGATTCAACTTTTTATGTAATGGATATTCGTCCTTCATATTCCTGCTTATTAGGTCGACCGTGGATCCACAATGCTGGTGCCGTTACCTCTACGTTGCATCAAATGCTGAAATATCCAATTCAAGGGAAAATCATCACTATTCATGGAGAAGAAGAGTATATGGTCAGTCATCTAAATTCCTTCAGATATGTGGAATTAGATGGTGAATTTATTGAAACTCCATTCCAGCACTTTGAAGAAGTCCCGCAAACTGTGGCAGTAACCAAAGCTGTTTCTCAAGTCCCAAAGATTACAAGGCCTCCGCTCAAGATGTCCTCTCTAAAAGATGCCAAGGAAGTGATAGAAGAAGGTGGGTGAACTATTTGGGGCCAACTCCCAAATATCCCATACAAATCTGGAAAATTTGGTTTTGGTTTCACTTTAGGAGCCCAAAAAGCTATATGCCGTGCTCGTGTCGGAGGACCACCCTTGAAGATCAGAAACCACCAAGCCAACATAGTGGAGGATGATGAAGAGAACTTTAACCTGGAGGATTGGATTTTTCCAACTGTCAATGGAGGGCTCAGCAACTGGGAAGCTAGACATTATATCCTGATCACTTTTATCCCACAATAATTTGTCTTTAAATTTTGTCAGATCTGTAATATTAAACAATTCAGACTCTTAAAACCGTGTGTCTTACCCGAGGCACAATGGTCCATTTGTAAGGGTTATTATCTCATTTCCATATGACATCAATGAATCATGGACGTTGTTGCATACAAAATTTGCGCTCATTGTTTTTCTTTTTTTACATTTTCATTTCTTTCAAAGATAGCTATACTCTTACACACACTCACATTCAAATTGCAGATCTACATCCATTCGAGATCCCATGGGTAACGATTCTGCTACGGCCTTCTGTGATTCTGAAAATCTAATCTACCAAGTTGAAGACAAAGGTGAGGAAGATTGTGAAGTGCCAGGGAAACTCGCCAGGTTACTACAATAAAAAGAGAGGACCATTCAGCCTCACGAAGAACCAGTGAACACAATTAACCTAGGTATCAAAGAAGACAAAAGAGAAGTCAAGGTAGGAGCCAATCTGGAACCCAGTATCAAAGAGCGTCTGATTCAGCTACTACACGATTATGTTGAGGTCTTTGCCTGGTCGTACAAAGACATACCAGGACTGGATGCAGACATCGTAGTACATCGTCTACCTACAAAAGAGGATTGCCCTCCGATAAAACAAAAGGTCCGTTGCATGCGACCAGACATGTCAGAGAAGATCAAGGCGGAAGTCATGAAACAATTCAACGCCGGATTCTTGGCCGTCACCTCCTATCCACAATGGGTCGCCAATGTTGTTCCCGTACCCAAAAAGGACAAAAAAGTGCGAATGTGCGTGGACTACAGAGATTTGAATAGGGCAAGCCCTAAGGATGATTTCCCACTTCCCCACATTTATATTCTGGTTGACAATATGGTATAACATAAAGTGTATTCCTTCATGGGCGGTTTCTCAGGCTACAACCAAATCAAAATGGCGCCTAAGGACATGGAGAAAACAACCTTTGTCACACAGTGGGGCATATTCTGCTATAAGGTTATGCCATTCGGGTTGAAGAATGTTGGGGAAACCTATCAGGGTGCCATGGTAGCCCTATTTCACGACATGATACATCACGAAATAGAGGTCTATGTGGACGACATGATAGCCAGATCTAAAACAGAAGAAGAGAATCTTGACCATTTACAGAAACTCTTTGAGAGACTAGATAAGTACAAGTTGAGGTTGAACCCGAATAAATGCACGTTTGGAGTGAGGTCTGGTAAACTCCTAGGCTCTGTCGTCAGCGGAAGAGGTATTGAAGTAAATCCTGCCAAGGTGAAAGAAATACAAGAAATGCCTGATCCTCGTATCAAGAAGGAAGTCAGAGGATTCTTGGGACGGTTAAAATACATTGCCAGATTCATTTCTCACCTGACAGCTACTTGTGAACCAATCTTTAAATTACTGAAGAAAGATCAAGTAGTCAAATGGAATGATGAGTGCCAAACTGCCTTCGACAAGATCAAAGAGTACCTGCAAGAGCCTCCTGTTTTGATGCCACCAGTCGAGGGAAGACCATTGATCATGTATCTAATCGTTTTGGAAAATTCAATGGGGTGTGTGCTGGGGCAGCATGACGAGTCTGGCCGAAAAGAGCATGTTATTTATTAACTGAGAAAAAAGTTTACCGACTGTGAAACAAGATATTCACTGCTCGAGAAAACTTGTTGCGCTCTGGCTTGGGATGCTCACCGGCTAAGACAGTATATGATGACCCATACTACCTTATTGATATCTAAAATGGATCCAATAATATACATCTTCGAGAAACCTGCCCTCTCTGGGAGAATAGCGAGATGGCAGATGATCTTGACAGAATATGACATACAATATACTACCCAGAAAGCAATAAAGGGCAGTGTACTAGCTAATCACCTGGCTCACCAAGTTGTGGAGGACTACCAGTCCATGAAGTTTAAATTCCCATATGAAGACATCATGATGGTAAACAACTGTGAAGGATTCAGACCATATGACGGACCTGAACAAGGATCCCAATGGACCCTGGTTTTGATGGGGCGTCCAACGCACTCAGCAATGGTATAGGTGCTGTACTTATATCTCCTGAAGGATGTCATACTCCCTTTACTGCAAGACTCTGCTTCAATTGTACAAACAACATGGTAGAATACAAAGTGTGCATTTTTGGTCTCAAAGCCGCCATAGATTTGGGGATCAAATCCTTAAATGTATTAGAAGATTTAGCTTTGGTCATCATCCATATCAAATGGGAATGGGACACCAAACATCCTAACCTTATCCCTTAAAAAGAACATGTGTTGACATTGATCCCACACTTTCAGAAGATTACCTTCGAGCATTTCCCGCGAGAATAAAATCATCTAGCAGACGCACTAGCCACAATGTCATCCATGTTTAAACTTAAATGGGATAACGAGTCTCCCCAAATCACCATTGAACGAATGGATGAACCCGCTCACTGTCACGAGATTAATACTGAAGAAGTAGTGGACCAACCTTGGTTTCACGAAGTCAAGAGGTATCTCGAGAATATCCGGAAAGGGCTTCAGTCAATGATAAGAATTTATTAAGGAGATTCTCTGCTAAGTTCTTCCTTAGTAATGGCATTCTCTACAAACGCAACCATGACTCTGTTTTGCTCCGTTGCGTAGACAAGGTTGAGGAAGAAAAGATCATGGCTGATCTACATGAGGGCACTTTTGGCACCCATTCCAATGGGCATCCGATGGCAAACAAAATCCTACGAGAAGGTTATTACTGGTCTACCATGGAAGCAAATTGCTATCAACACTCTCAAACCTGCCACAAGTGTCAGATTTATGCTGACAAGGTACATGTACCTCTGGTTCCTTTGAATATCTTGACGGCTCCTTGGCCCTTTTCTATGTGAGGCATCAATATGATTGGGGAAATCAAACCAACAACCTCTAATGGACACAGCTTCATCTTGGTGGCCATTGACTATTTTACAAAGTGGGTTGAGGCAGCCTCTTTCGCTTCCGTTACTAAGAACATTGTAGCCTGGTTCATTAAGAAGAATCTTATCTGTCGATATGATATCCTGGAGAGGATTATCACAGACAATGGTACAAATCTAAACAATACTATGATCACCACCCTGTGCGAGCAATTCAAGATCCAGCATCACAATTCTTCCCCTTACCGGCCAAAGATGAATGGTGTTGTCGAAGCCGCGAATAAGAACATCAAAAAGATCATACAGAAAATGACAGTCACGTATAAAGAGTGGCATGAGATGCTACCATTCTCTCTCCACGGGTATCGTACCACAAAGCGCACATCAACCGGGATAACACCGTACTCTCTGGTATACGGCATGAAGGCTATCTTGCCTATTGAGGTCCATATCCCTTCTCTGAGAATTATGAAGGATACAGGGCTGAATGAAGAAGATTGGATCCAGACTCGACTTGATCAACTGAACTTGGTTGATGAGAAAAGGCTTACTGCTGTCTGTCATGGTCAAATGTATCAAAAATGGATGATCAAGGCTTTTAAAAAAAAGGTCAGACGCCAAGTATATCATGTCTGGGATTTGGTGATCAAACATATCATACTGCCGCAAGGCGATCCCGGGGGCAAATGGACTCTTACATATGAAGGACCATTTGTAATCAAAAGCATATTCTCTGGTGGAGCAATGATCTTGACCACCATGGATGGCGACGACCTGCTGCACCCTGTGAACGCAGATATAGTCAAAAGATACTACGCATAAGAGACTAGCTAGGTTGACACATCTAGGAAAAACAAGGGCATCCCGGCGAACCAAAAAGGTTCGGGAAAAAATTAGGGATAAAACAAAAAAAATTGTACACCCGACAAGTTAAAAACCCAAAAGGGCGGCTTGGGAAAAAAAGGGTAACCCAGTGGACCGAAAATCCAAAAGGGCGGTCCAAGCAAAAGTTAGAGAATTAAAGCGTATGACTATGTCCCCGTTGGATCACCTTACAGACAACCTGCAAACTTGACGGTTCTGATCAATTCAATCAGCTTCGGACAAGGCAACAAATAGATAAGATGCTCGGAGACGTGAAGGCTATAGCAGAATGGGAACCCCATGGGTATATTTCACATAACTATCTTTTCTTTTTATCAAATTTTCATTTTCTGACGGTATTCTCTTACTAGAATGTTTGTCTCATTGTACAAAAATACTTACTCAAAGTCAATACAAAGATGTCCCTTTGAAAGTGCAAAACTATCTATTTTTCTTTACTCTTGTGTTTTGTTTGCGAAAACGCCCAATGATTTATTTTTGAACATATGCATTTGAACGTAACTATCCGTGATATAGTGGTAGAACTGACTTGAGGGTTCTGCGTTTTATCGCAAATGTTGCGGTTAGCAAGAGTCACCACCGACTTTCTTTTATCCAAGAGGAAAGGTGAAAAAGCACAGGAAAGACCTTTGAGATTATTTCTTGAGTTCAGGGGGTAGATTATGAAAAGGAAAGGTGTTAGCACCCTTTTCATCCATGATTTTCCATGGGCTCTTAGTTACTTGCTAGATCACTTGCTTTTGTTTGAAATTATGCTTTGTGTGGTTTTTGAAAGTAGTTTGTAAATAGGCCATCGTTTAGGCAAACTTTGTAATGATTCTCGTTCGTAAGAATGTATACAAAGTGTTTGATATTTAGAAAATGTTTTCAAGTTTGTAAGATGTTTGAAAGTGTAGGTGTTTATTTTGAAGATAGCAAGGATGTTTGTTTGAAATTGAGAAAGTAATTAGGAGCATTCTACCTACTCAAAAGTCTTTCTTGTTCATTTTCTTTTCCTTTGACATTGTTATCTTACCATTGATTTGGTAAGGAATCCTATCTTTGGATGTAAACGGGACGGGCGTGGGTCATCGTATAACCATTATTAGAAATGATGCAAGGTATCTTAGCATTTTCTTTAAGGGACTAAGATCATTTGAAAGGCAACTTAGATAGCGTCATCGAGGGACTATGATCTTGTTTTGCTTGTTTTTTGCTAAGATACCTTACATGCGTAATATGACCATTTTGTAAAGGCCACCAAGTGAATTTACCCTAGGGGTGCTTGTGTGTAAGTGTATCATTTTCATGCTTGATTTTGTCTTGAATTAGGGTTTTCTAAGTATTGGTTTTAGTCTTTCCATACAAACCCTAATTACTAGCATTTGTATATAAGAGCGATAAATTGCGGAATTTAAAGTTACTACGCTATTACAATATTTGTGGGAGGGGGGGTGTATAAATTGTAAATGGGGATTGCAAGAATATAAGCCTAATTAATCTATTACAACCATATTGAATTGCTATAAATGTACAAGAAATTAAATGAATATAAAGTACAAAATGAACAAATATACAAGAATATAAATATGAAGAAAATAGATATTTTTTTTGGATTCTTTTAAGAAAAGTGAATTTGTTTTAACCTAATTAATTAAGAGAAAAATAATTAATTAAAACAATAAAAGTAAACCTAATTTAATTAAGAAAAGATCTTAAATAAAACCCTAAGTCTATTAATTGATTAAAAGGAAATTAAGTTTAAGAAAAGTAGTTTTGTATTTTTATCTTGAAAATAATTTATAGTATTATAAAATATTTTTGGCTTTTTCTTAATATTAAAATAATATATTTTAATTGGTGTAAAAGAAAATAAACAATAACCTAGTTTTAATTAAATTTACAAGAATAATTAGTAAAAATAAATAAAGTATGATTTATAAAATAATTTTTTGTGTGGTAAAAATAAATAAACTAGATCAAGATAAAAATCTAATATTTTTTGTATTTTTTATGATTTTTTAATATTAGAAAATATATTAAGAAAATAAATAAAATAAAAATAAGAAAATAAAATAAACTGGGCCAGGGGCGTATAAATGAAATAGGGGGTTAGCTAGGAAAAAAAAAAACCAAGCCCAAAGAGGCCCAGCGCCCTGCAAAAAAAGAAGAAGTCAGCCTTGCAAAAATATGAAAAAATCAAAAGGGTACCATTGGGGCTAGAACCCAGGTCCCAAAGGTTACAGACGCGTGCTTCTACCATTGGGGTGGCTATACATCTGTTAACATAAGCAAAACAATAAATATATGATACAAAACGTGCCCTGATTTACACTTCATCTTCAACCTCCAGCCAGACCAACTGTAACTTGTTCATTTCTCAACAAAAATGAAAACCGTAAACATGAAACTTGTAGTAAATTTCCTCACGGTTTCAGAAATTTAAAGCATTAAATCTATAGATCAAAGATAAGCATGAATTTCACTGGCCCTAAACTGAACCCTAAATATCTCAGAAATTTCAATTTTAAAATTCTCTAAGCTCAAGCAAAATTAATGGAAACTATGGACATGGTTAGCTTTAGGGCAATGATATCTACATGTTTTGTTCACAAATAAATCATTGATGATGCCTGTATGAGAAGTTCCAAAGTTTGAAAACTTACCTTGCAAGACGGTATCAAGTTTGAAGTTTGAGCAACTTTCAAGGAGTTCCAATGGTTGGGTTAGCTTCCTCAAGTTCCCAGGAAGCTAATGGAATGCTTAGCTTGAGCTGAAAGGGCCTGAGGAGTTATGGAGAAGTCCAAGTGCAAAGCTCTGTTTTTGAAAATGGAGGATGGTGTTAATGGTGTTACAGTTCTGTAACAGGGTGTGGAATCAGTTCTAAATGATATTTAGAAGCTTTAGAAACCAAAAGGCTTGAAAACGCACGAGAGAGTTGTGAGTTTCAAGTTTTTGGTCTGTTTATGTGAAAATGGAGGTATGGAATGTGATTCCTAGTTCAAGCTATTTTCAGGGCATGGGCATTCGTGTTCTTGATGCAAATAGTTTGTGTATCTATAAGCAAAAGGATTCGAGTGGTTTTGACAATCAGAAGTATAAGTTACAAGCTTTTGGCTATGTTACTTGATTTTGAAGAAAAGACGGAAACCAAGTTTCAATGTGTAGTACAAGCATGGGCTAGGTGATTGTAAGTGTATAAACAATTTCTTATGAGTTATAGGACTTGTGTGATTATAAGAGAACAAGCGCAAGGCTCAAGAACAAGTTTTGTGCAAAAAAGCACTTTATCAAAATGGCAATGTGCACTTTCTTCCAAAAATGGATATAAAGCATGTCCATGCATTGAATGCTTGAAATGAGACTTCTAACAGCTCTTCAAGCCATTAATTATGGAGTTCCTAACAAGTTTGATTCCTGCAAAGTAGATTTTATGCATCATAGTTTGAATTTTGAACTTGGTTCATCACAAAATGACTTGTAATTCAAGTGATAAAACCCTAACTTCATCTCTTCGATTCTCCCTACTCAAAAATGATCTCAAGGAGTTCTTGGATATTTTGGAAATCTTGTAATGTTCTATACAACCCATATTTGAATTTCTTTTGAATATTCTCCTTGGAACTATATGAAAAAGTTCCATGAAGTTGGGTCAAAATCCTGACCAAATTAAGGCAAAATTTCACTAAGTGTTTTGTTTCATGACCACATGTTCTTAAAATTATAACTTGAGATCAAAGCACTTTTGGAAGAAGTTATGTGAAGAAAAGTTGTACATTTCATGGATATCTACAACTTTCATGTTGGAAGTTTCTCTTGAATCATCTTGTATCATGGTGAAAATTTTGCTCAATGTTGTAAAAAAACATGAAATTTCCAAGACTTAGGAAAAAAATTTAAGTTTAGAAATTTTGAATTTTCAAAATGAAATCTTGACTTTTTGATTTCTTGATGAATAATTTTCATATTTTGACATGTTTTGAGGAATTATGATCTTTGGAATTTAATTTTGACCAAAAAGTCAAAGTTTGACTTTTCAGTATACAATTGACTTTTGATTAGTTGACTGAAAAATTCATTTGTCAATCCTTTGAACTTGAGCAATATTTTGAGCCATGTCATTAGGTCAAAATTATACAATTGGACTCTTGAGATCATGCCTTAAACCAATTGATTATTTGCTAGGTCAAAAATCAGAAATTGCCCTTTCCTAGTCAAAACCCTAATTTTGACCATTTTGCCCTTTTGGAGATTTGATCAAATTTCTTGAGGAATTGTTGTCCAAACTTGATCAAATGATACATATGAGTCTAAAATGTTTATGTGGATCAAAAATTATGAAGTTTGACTGTAAATTGGCCATAGTTGACTTTTTCCCTAATACAAATGATTTTTAGGTTAACTGCTCAATTGATTGAGCAAAAATGTGATCCAAGGTTTGAAACTTGAAATGAGTGATCTTGGGGGTCCATAATGATCCATGAAAGTCATATGGGGCATTGTAAGTTCAAATATCCTTGTGCAATCTCAAACTCTAGTTTTGGTCATTAGTACTTAAGGAAGTGTCTTGAGATGATCAACCCTAGTGCAGTCTTGAGCCCAAGGAGATTTTGTGAGCAAATTCTTGATAAGTGAGAGGGCAAATTTTGGGGTACAACAGCTGCCCCTGTTCAATTTTCTTAAACCTGAAGAGTTAGATTTGCGAGCTTTTCCATTCGTGATTCGAAGGTGGAAGATGACTGGACACTACAGTGCCCAAAAATTTGCACCCGGTGATGTGATGGTAGAGGGAATGGGCTTAAAGATGAAATTTGGAGAGATGATAGAAATTTGTTGGAGATGGGTTTGTAGATGCCATCTAAAAATGATTGCTGGACCGAATCTGTGAACTGAAATTGAATGAGTATCAGAATGGCGTCCGTATCTGTAGCGTATATGAACTGTATTTGAAGGATGAATTTGAATGAGTATCATAATGGAATCTGTGTCTGGAGCGTATCTGAACTGTATCTAGAAGCTGAATCAGGATGAGTATCAGGATGGCGTCCGTGTCTGGAGTGTATCTGAACTGTATCTGAAGGTTGAATCTGAATGAGTATTAGAATGGCATCCGTGTCTGGAGCGTATTTGAACTGTATCTGGAAGCTGAATCAGGATGAGTATCAGGATGGAAACCATGTCTGGAGCGTATCTAAACTGTATCTAAAGGCTGAATCTGAATGAGTATCAGAATGACATCCGTGTCTGGAGCGTATCTGGACTGTATCTGAAAAACTTTGAACATTGTTAATGGTAGTTGTTAATCAAATTTTTATCCTGAAAAGGGTAAAATGTTAGCTAATAGGCAATGTTATGTTGTATGAAATGCAAGGTATGATGCATTCGTGTTATCAATGTTTATGATATATGGATGCGGTGTATGCGTATGTGAGCTAATCTACTGCACTGTTGTTGAATAAGGGGAAATAAAATCCCTGACTGCTGCTGAGGATATAAAGTGTAAGTCTTCATGTTGAGAAGTTGAAGTGTTGATGAATTTCCGTTTAGAGAAATAAACTATGTTGTAAGGGAAATGTTGTGTGCTGCTTGTAAAAACCTGAGAAATTGGATGACTTCTACTGGGGATTGATAAATGGAAGCTTTGTTCTATTGGGGATTAAACTGCACACTGCGGGGGATTTCATGGAAATAACTTAGAGATATTTCCCTATCTCTTAAAGCCATTAGTGATTGTCTTTCTATTTTGTTTATTTGTAAACAGTAATTATGTTCAAATTCATATGTTCAAAAATAAATCATTGGATGTTTTTGTAAACAAAACACAAGAGTAAAGAAAAAAACGGTAGTTTTGCACTTTCAAAGGGATATCTTTGTATTGAATTTGAGTAAGTATTTTGGTACAATGAGACAAACATTCTAGTAAGAGAATGTCGTCGTAAAAAATGAAAATATTGATACAAAGAAAAGATAGCTATGTGCAATAACCCCTTGGGGTTCCCATTCTGCTATAGCCTTCGTGTCTCTGAGCATCTTATCTATTTGTTGCCTTGTCCAAAGTTGATTGAGTTTATCAGAACTTCTGAGTTTTCCAGTTTGTCTGTAAGGTGATCCAACGGGACATAGTCATACGCTTTAATTCCCTAACTTTTGCCTGGACCGCCCTTTCGAGTTTTCAGTCCACCGGGAAACTCTTTTTTGACCAAGCAGCCCTTTCGGGTTTTCAGCTTGCCGGGTGTACATATTTTTTTGTTTTATCCCTAATTTTTTACCAAACCTTTTGGTTCTCCGGGATGCCCTTGTTTTGCCTAGGTGTGTCAACCTAGCGGGTCTCTTATGCGTAGTATCTTTTGACTATGTCTGCATTCGCAGGGTGCGACAGGTCGTCGCCATCCATGGTGGTCAAGATCATTGCTCCACCCGAGAATATGCTTTTGATTACAAATGGTCCTTCGTATGTTGGAGTCCATTTTCCCCTGGGATCACCTTGGGGAAGTATGATACGTTTGATCACCAAATCCCCGACTTGATATACTTGGTGTCTGACCTTTTTGTTGAAAGCCTTGATCATTCGTTTTTTATTCATTTGACCATGACAAACATCAGTAAGCCTTTTCTCATCAATCAAGTTCAGTTGATCAAGTCGAGTCTGGATCCAATCTTTTTCATTCAGCCCTGCATCCTTCATGATTCTCAGAGAGGGGATCTGGACCTTAATAGGTAAGACAGCCTCCATGCCGTATACCATAGAGTAGGGTGTTGCCCCGGTTGATATGCGTGTCGTGGTATGATACCCGTGGAGAGCGAATGGTAGCATCTCATGCAAGTCTTTGTACGTGACTATCATTTTCTGTATGATCTTTTTAATGTTCTTATTTACGGCTTCGACAACACCATTCATCTTCGGCTGGTAAAGGGAAGAATTGTGATGCTGGATCTTGAATTGCACGCACAAGGAGGTGATTATAGTATTGTTTAGATTCGTACCATTGTCTGTGATGATCATCTCTGGGATACCGTAACGACATATGAGATTCTGCTTGATAAATCGGGCGACAACATTCTTGGTGACACAAGCGAAGGAGGCTGCCTCAACCCACTTTGTAAAATAATCAATGGCTACTAAGATGAAGCGATGTCAATTAGAGGCCGTTGGCTTGATTTCCCCAATCATATTGATGCCCCACATAGCAAAGGGCCAAAGAGTCGTCAAGAAATTCAGAGGAATCGGAGGTACGTGCACCTTGTCAGCATAAATCTGACACTTGTGGCAGGTTCGAGAGTGTTGATAGCAGTCTGCTTCCATGGTATACCAGTAATAGCCTTCCTGTAGGATTTTCTTTGCCATCGTATGTCCACTGGAATGGGTGCCAAAAGTGCCTTCATGTAACTCAACCATGATCTTTTCCGCTTCAACCTTGTCTACGCACCAAAGTAACACAGAGTCATGGTTGTGTTTGTAGAGAATACCATTACTACGGAAGAATTTAGCAGAGAATCTCCTTAAGAACTTCTTATCATTGACTGAAGCTCCTTCTGGATATTCTTGGGCCTCGAGATACCTCTTGACATCGTGAAACCAAGGTTGGTCCACTACTTCTTCAGTATTAATCTCATGACAGTGAGATGGTTCTTCCATTCGTTCAATGGTGATCTGGGGAGCCTTGTTATCCCATTTAAGTTTAAACATTGATGACATTGTGGCTAGTGCGTCTGCTAGCTGATTTTCTTCTCGCGGGAAATGCTCGAAGGTAATCTTCTCAAAATATGGGAGCAATGTCAACACATGTTCTTTGTAGGGGAGAAGGTTAGGATGTTTGGTGTCCCTCTCCCCTTTGATCTGGATGATGACCAAAGCTTAATCTCCAAATACATTTAAGGATTTGATCCCCAAGTCTATGGCGGCTTTGAGACCAAAAATGCACGCTTCATATTCTGCCACGTTATTTGTACAATTGAAGCAGAGTCTTGCTGTAAAAGGAGTGTGACATCCTTCAGGAGATATGAGTACAACACCAATACCATTGCCGAGTGCGTTTGATGCCCCATCAAAAATCAGGGTCCATCGGGATCCTTGTTCAGGTCCGTCATATGGTCTGAATTCTTCACAGTTGTTTACTATCATGATGTCTTCATCTGGGAATTTGAACTTCATGGACTGGTAGTATTCCACAGCTTGGTGAGCAAGGTGATCAGCCAATTCACTGCCCTTTATTGCTTTCTGGGTAGTATATTGTATGTAATATTTTGTCAGGATCATCTGCCATCTTGCTATTCTCCCAGAGAGAGCAGGTTTCTCAAAGATGTATTTTATTGGATCCATTTTAGATATCAATAAGGTAGTATGAGTCAACATATACTGTCTTAGCGGAGAGCGGCCCATGCCAGAGCGCAGCAAGTTTTCTCGAGCAGTGAATATCTTGTTTCTTAGTCGGTAAACTTTTTTCTCAGGTGATAAATAGCGTGCTCTTTTCGTCCAGACTCGTCATGCTGCCCCAGCACACACCCCATTGAATTTTCCAAAACGTTTAGATACATGATCAATGGTCTTCCCTCAACTTGTGGCATCAAAACAGGAGGCTCTTGCAGGTATTCTTTGATCTTGTCGAAAGCAGTTTGGTACTCGTCATTCCATTTGACTACTTGATCTTTCTTCAGTAATTTGAATATTGGTTCACAAGTAGCTGTCAGGTGAGAAATGAATCTGGAAATGTAGTTCAACCGTCCCAAGAACCCTCTGACTTCCTTTTCAGTATGAGGAGCAGGCATCTCTTGTATCGCTTTCACCTTAGTAGGATCTACTTCAATACCCTTATTGCTGACGACATAGCCTAGGAGTTTACCAGACCTTACCCTGAACGTGCATTTATTTGGGTTCAACCTCAGCTTGTACTTCTTTAATCTCTCAAAGAGTTTTTGTAGATGGTCAAGATGCTCTTCTTCATTTTTAGATCTAGCTATCATGTCGTCCACATAGACCTCTATTTTGTGATGTATCATGTCGTGAAATAGAGCTACCATGACACGCTGATAGGTTGCCCCAGTATTCTTCAGTCCGAATGGCATAACCTTGTAGAAGAATGTGCCCCGTTGTGTGACAGAGGTTGTTTTCTCCATGTCCTCAGGCGCCATTTTGATTTGTTGTAGCCTGAGAAACCGTCCATGAAGGAAAACACTTTATGTTGCGCCGTATTGTCAACTAGAACATCAATGTGGGGAAGTGGGAAATCATCCTTAGGGCTTGCCCTATTCAAATCTCTATAGTCCATGCACATTCGTACTTTGCCGTCTTTTTTGGGCACGGGAACAACATTGGAAACCCATTGCGGATAGGAGGTGACGGCCAAGAATCCAGCATTGAATTATTTCATGGCTTTGACTTTAATCTTCTCTGACATGTCTGTTCGCATTCGATGGACCTTTTGTTTCACTGGTGGACAATCTTCTTTTGTTGGTAGACGATGTACCACAATATCTACATCAAGTCCTGGCATGTCTTCATACGACCAGGCAAAGACTTCAACATAATCGTGTAACAACTGAATTATACGCTCTTTGATACTGGGTTCCAGATTGGCACCCACCTTGACTTCTCTTTTGTCTTCTTCGGTACCTAGGTTGATTGTGTCCACTGGTTCCTCGTGGGGTTGAATGGTCTTCTCTTCTTGTTGCAGTAACCTAGAGAGTTCCCCTCGTACTTCACAATCTTTCTCACCTTCGTCTTCGGCTTGGTAGATTAGATTTTCAGAGTCACAAAAGGCCATAGAAGAATCATTACCCATGGGATCCCGAATTGATGTAGACCTGCATTGTGAGTGTGAGTGTGTGTAAGAGTATAACTATCTTTGAAAGAAATGAAAATGTAAAAAGAAAAACAATGAGCACAAAGTTTGTATGCAAAAACGTCCATGATTCATTGATGTCATATGGAAATGAGATAATAACCCTTACAAATGGACCATTGTGCCTCGGGTAAGACACAAGGTTTTAAGAGTCTGAATTATTTTAATATTACAGATCCAACAAAATGTAAAGACAAATTACTGTGGGATAAATATGATCGGGACGGAATATCTAGCTTCCCAATTGTTGAGCCCTCCACCGACAGTTGGGAAAATCCAATCCTCCAGGTTGTAGCTGTCTTCGTCGTCCTCCACTGTATTGACTTCGCGGTTGCTGATCTTCAAGGGTGGTCCTCCGACACGAGCACGACGTACAACCTTTTGGGAACCTGAAGTGAAACCCAGACCAAATTTGTCAGATTTGTATGGGATATCTGGGAGTTGACCCCAAATTGTGCACCCACCTTCTTCTATCACTTCCTTGGCATCCTTTAAAGACGACATCTTGAGTGGAGGCCTTGTGATCTTGGGAACTTGAGACATAACCTTGGTTACCGCCACAGTCGACGGGACTTCTTCAAAGTGTTGGAATGGTGTTTCAATAAATTCACCATCTAGCTCCACATATATGAAGGAATTGAGATGGCTGAACATATACTCATCTTCTCCAGGAACGGTGATGATCTTCCCTTGAATTGGATATTTCAGCATTTTGTGCAGCGTAGAGGTAACAACGCCAGCATTGTGGATCCACGGTCGGCCTAATAAGCAGGAATATGAAGGGCTAATATCTATTACATAAAAAGTCAAATCATATGTTTGGGTTCCAACTTTTATGGGGATGTCCACTTCCCCATGCACTATCCTTTTTGAGCCGTCAAAGGCTCTCACTACTATGTTGCTTGGTTTCAATGTCAATCCCTCGCAGTCAAGCCTATCAAGAGCCTTTTTAGGAAACACATTCAGAGACGAACCGGTGTCAACCAAGACATGAGCCAGAGTTGTTCCCCTGCATTCCACTGAGACGTGCAATGCCTCATTATGCTTCCTCCCTCTTGGCGTTAAATCAGCATCTGAAAAACATAAGGCATTATCTGCAGTCAAGCTGGCTACGCAGTCTTGGAACTGATCGATAGATGTTTCTTGGGGTACATGGGCAGTTTTCAGGAATTTTACCAAGGCCTTTGCATGAGCCTAGGAACATAGTAATAAAGCCATCATGGAAATTTTTGATGGAGTTTTCCCCAGTTGCTCGACTACATTGTAGTCTCTTCTTTTTATGATTTTTAGAATTTCCTCCATCTCTTTTCGGGAGGTCTCAGGGATAGTTACTGATTGTGCCTTCGTCCGGATAGGCTCAATCAAAATACCTTTACCTCGAGTCTCTGTTGACTCAGCAACACGAATGTCAGTAGGGGTGATAACAGGGATTGTAACAGCTTTGTCAGCAGGATTGTTAGCGGAAATGATTGTAGGACCGGGAATAATCTTTGGAGGAGCAACAACAACATGAATGATTACGGGGTCCAAAAACTACTTTTGGGGGAGAAATTTCTGGAGAGAATATCCTTCCGCTTCGGGTTATCTTACTAGTCCCTGCGATATTAACGACGTTAGAGTCAACTTTCTCGAAACTTGAATCTTCAGCAGCTGGCAAATCTTTGCTTGATAACATGGTAGTAAACATCCCCTCCATAATTCCATGGTACTGTTTTGTTTGATGAATACGGGATTGGTCAAGGCATTGTAATTATCAAAGGAGCTATGTTGTACCCCAAAATTTTCCCTCCCATTTTCTCAACATTTTCTCATCACAAGACCCTTGGAGCTCAAGATCCAGTCAGGGTTTCCTCTGCTCAAGACTTCTCCTTGCACTGTTGACCCAAATTAGGGTTTGTGTTTGAACAAAGATATTTTGACCTAAAATGCCTAAGATGACTTTCATGCTTCATGTTGGACTCCCAAGTTTATCCATACCAAGTTTCAAGTCTTGATTCCAAATTTTGCCCAGTCAATTGGACAGTTGACCTAGAAATCAACTGTATTGGGGAAAAAGTCAACTGTGGCCAATTGACAGTCAAATCTCATGAAAATTTACCCACATCAACATTATGAACTCACATGGACCATTTGATCAAGTTTGGATCACAATTCCACAAGAAATTTGATCAGATCACCAAAAGGGCAAAATGGTCATTTTTAGGGTTTTGACTGCACAAAGGCAATTTTTGACTGTTTGACCTAGCCAATGGCAAACCAAGCTCACATATGGACTCAAAGACCCCATGGAATTGTCTTGACATACTCAACAAGTTCAAAAGATCCCAAATGCACAAGATTGACAGTTGAATTTCCCAGTCAATTGATCAATTTTGACTGTATACTGAAAAGTCAAACTTTGACTTTTTTGGTCAAAATCAAATGTCAAGATTCATTTTTCATCAAAACATGCCAAATCATGAAACTTGTTCATCAACAAATCAAGAATTACAAATTAGGGTTTGAAATGATGATTTTTTATAACTTAGAATTTTTCTAAGTTATGAAAAACCCTAATTTTTTCCTAACTTTGTCCCACTTTCTCACCAAGATTCATTTGAATTCAAGAAAAAGTCAAAACATGAAAGTTGTAGTCCATTGCAAAATCTACAACTTTGATTCACAAAGTTTTCCCAAAAGAAGCTTGTATCTCAAGTTACAATTTTTGGAACAAGGGTACCAAACCATTCTTAACTTAGAGAAATTTTGAACCATTTTAGGCAAGGTTTTTACCTAACTTCAAGACCATTTTTCACATGCTTCCACTTGGAATTTAAATTTTCATTTCAAAGATGGATTGTAGTACACATTCCAAGCTTTCCAAAATGTCCAAGAACTCATCAAACAACCTCATGGTTAGGGAGAATCGAATTTGGCAAGTTGGGAAAAATTCACTTTTGTCATGACCAATTTACATGTTCATACACTTGTGCCATTTTGAAATCAGCATGCATAAGCTAGTTACAGGCCTCTAATCCCATTTGCACTCAATAATTAAATGCCAATCCATTGTGTGTTAGCATTATTTTGTGCATTTGGACATTACATGTTAGATTAAGCCTTAATTAGATAAAGCATTTTTGCCATTTTTGAAAAGTAGAACTTTATGTCAATTAGCAATCCAAGCAAGTACAGTGTAAATCCTTTTGGCACAAGTTTATGAACAAAACACACTGATCAAGGGGAAGGTTAGCAGCACATTAGGGGGGCCTCTATCAGTCTAAAACTCAAGTGGACACTTTGTTGCTTAAAGTTGAAGAAACATAGCATAACAAGACACAACTCTCATTCCTGCGAACCAGAGCTTAAGCAAAGTTATCAAACACTTTCTAATCATCAAACCTAAGCTGAAACACGAGCCAACCATCTCCATTGCCTTCTCAAACACAGAATCACCCTCAAACTGCCAAAACAGGGTACCTGCTGCAGATTGAGTTCCATAACTCAATCCATTCATGCATTCTTGCTAAAACCACTTCAAACACATCCCACATCATCCCTTGAAACTATTCCAAGCCTTAAACACGACCTGTAACACTCCCAAGCAACATCACCATTTTCATTTTCTTGTTTTGCAGTTGAAGTTCCATGACACGATTCACTTGGTTTCAAAGCAAACTAAAGCTTGGAATAGCATCCCTGGCCATCAAGGAAGCTGTACCAACCATCACCTTGCATTGAAAGCACCTCCATCACCAGATACGATTCCAACTGAACAGGTAAGTTCATGAACTCGTATCTCTCTATCCAGGCATTGTTAGCTTTAGGTTTGTGAAGAAATTATGTCACATTCATAGCCCTGAACATGCCCATATAATTAGTTTTCATTTATGTTATGTGTACTGTGAGAATTTGATGTCTGAACATGGAACAAAAACTAGGTCAGGAATTGGGGGAGAAGAAATTCTCTCTCATTTCTGAGAGTTAGATCAAGTTTTTGATATGTATGGATTCGTTGTTTGATGCTTAACATTTTTGATGTTGTAAGTTTTTGTTAAAAATCAAAGAATCAGGATGTTTGAACAAGCCTGAGAAGCGCGCGTTTTTTGAAACAAGAATGGCTGGAGGTTGAAGAAGCTTCACGTGGACTGGGCCTGATTTGTTATTTCTGTTTACACCCTATTTTTACTTTTACACCCCCTTGGCCCATTATGTTTATTTTCATGATTTTTTGACCTTTTCTTTTTTGTTCTGACTTATTTATTTTTTCTCATAATATAAAAAATATAAAAATTATTTTTTAAACCATTTTTGTATTTATTAGGCATTTATTTGTTTAAATAGGTATTTGTACATAAATAAATACTTATATTCTATTATTTAAAATAGCTAAAAAAATAATACAAACATATTTTTCTGACTTTTATTTCATATTATCTCTTGAAAACATTTTATAATAAAATATACTTTTTTTTTTATAAATATTAAATATTATTATTTTGTATATATTCAATATATTTGGTAAATAATACAAATACTTACATATTTATTAGCATATTTAGGAAAAAAATACAAAATATATACATTTTTATTTTTATTAATATTTAACATTAAAAATACCTTTTTGGCAAATATACTTCTTTTTTTATTTTTTGTAAATAATTAATAAACATTGTATATATTAAAAAATAAATACCTTTTATTTGCAAAATTAGGGTTTTGCCCTAAATATATAAAAAACTCCAAAAATTAATACTTTTTATTTTGTTTATTTGACATATGAAAAACACTTTTTTTCATACATATACAAAACATTTTTTTTGCATCTTGCATATTGATTCCATTTTTATTTAATTATTGTATAACTTGTAAATTCTCAATTTGATGTAATAGTCTAGGTTTAAATTCCTTGTCAAAATACCCCCTATTTGGACATTTGTACCCCCTTCCCATATATTGTGTTGTAATAACTTAGGAACTTTATTTTTCGCACTTTAAAGTTTTCTAAATATACCATGCTAGAATTAGGGTTTGTATGCAAATAAATTAACAAAAATAGTCTGACCTAATTTCAAGATAAACAAGCATGAAAATGGACAACACTAATCACACTTGCACCCCTAGGGTATTCCACTTGTTGCCTTCAATAATGGGTCATATTGCATGTTAGGTCTCTTTGGGCAAAACAAACACAATTCAAATGATCATAGTCCCTCGATGACGCTTTCGAAAGTTGCCTAAAAAATGATCAAGTCCCTTAAAGGAAAAAATTGCCCAAAGATACTTGGCACCATTGCAATTATGGTCTAAACGATGACCCGCGCCCGTCCCTTTCACATCCTAACACAAGATTGTCCACCAAATGCAATGGTGGAACAAAATTGTTAGAAGGGTTAAAACATAGCAAAAATCTTTGAGAACTTTAGGGTAGATAGCTCTTAATTACTTGTCAACTTGCAAAACAAAAACACTTGCCTATTTTTCAAACCACACATCACTACACTTTCAAAACAACTTTCAAAAAACCTTGAAACATCTTTTCAAAAAGACAAACACCTTTTGTAAAACATTCGAGTAAAGAATTGTTACAAGGGTAGCCTAGACAATGCATCTTTTTCAAAACATTTTCAAAACCACGCACAAAGCACCATTTCAAACAATTGAAAACCAAGGCAAGTTGATCTAAGCAAGCAACTAAGAGCCCATGGATAACCATGGATAGAAAGGGTGCTAATACCTTCCCTTTCTATAATCTACTCCCCGAACCCAAGAAAATATCTCAAAGGTTTTTGTTGTGCTTTTTAAACCTTTCCTTAGGATAAAATAAAAAGTCGGTGGCGACTCTTGCTCAACCGAAACATTTGTGAAAACAAACGCAAAACCTCAAGTCAGTTCTCCCATCGTATCACAAGCTACTTTAGAAACTGATGTAATTCTAACGGGTCTTTTGGTGGAGACCCTGGAAGAATTGTCGGAAATGGTCACGATGGAAACATCATTATAAGAAATAGTTGGAACAGAAGTCTTTTCGAATAAAATTTCCTTGTTATCTATTAGGAACTGAATTCATGCTTTCAATAAGGGACAATTGGTTGATGAGGATAAACATAAATGACAACTTTCATCACAGCCTGGGAAAACACCAGCATTCAACAAATTCTCTTTGATAGTCAGGAGTGGCGTCACAAGTTCATCAACTAAAGTAACAAACATATCTTCCTCAACAACGTTGACATCACGACCGTGTTTGGGCATAGGGGAAGTAATGACATTGGGCTTTTCTGGCGCGTCGAATTCAATCTCTTTGGCTTCAAGCAGGTCTTGTACTTTGTTCTTTAGAGCCCAACTGTTGTTAGTGTCATGGCCGAGACTCTCAGAGTGGTATGCACAGCGGGCATTAGGATGATAGTAAGGAGAGGTTGTGTTAGGATTCTTTGGAGCTTATTTCAAAGTCACTAGGTTGGACTTTAACAAATGTGGCAATACTTGAGATAATGTCATATTAATTCGAGTGAACTGTCTGACTGGTCTTTCCATTCTTAGTTGGTTGTTTCTTTACTGATCAGGCGCATGTTTAGGAGTCATGACAGTCCCCACAATTGGACGGCGTTCAGTCCTATCTTGATTTCTTTGAGGATATACCACAACCACCTCATTCTTTCCAATGAATGACTTCCTTACAGCAGCAGAGGATGCATCTTTCTGAATCCTCCCATTCTTTATCCCGACTTCCACCCTTTCTCTAGTCAATATCAATTCAGTAAATCCCGCTGATGAACTCCCAATTAAGTGATTGAAGAAAGGTTCGGACAAGGGGCCTAAAAACATATCAACTAACTCTCTTTCAGATAGGGGAGGCTGGACTCTTCCTTCCAAGTCCCTCCATTTTTGCGCATAGTCTTTAAAGCCTTCACTTGAAGCCATGGCCATACTCTGGAGTTGAGTACGGGTGGACGCAAGATCAACGTTGTATTGGTATTGTTTGTAAAAGGCAACAATAAGATCTTCCCAGTTGTGAACATTTTCTCTTTCTAACTGATAAAACCAATCAAGTTGAGTTCCAGACAGGCTATCTTAGAAGAAGTGTACCCATAAGTCCTTGTCAGCAGTATGGGGATAGATTTTCCTCACATAGAACCGGAGATGCATTTTGGGGCATGAAACTCCGTCATATTTGGAGAACACTGGTGCTTTGAATCTTGGAGGAATGACAATCCCCGATACTAATCTTAACTCCTCAATGTCCAATCCAGGCACTTTTTGGATTTCCATTGCACTCAACCGCTCTTCTAGATGCTTATACATGTCATCGGCTGGAGGATATTGTTCTTCAGAATAGTCTTCTTCCTCTTCCTCTTCTGAATCTGACTGGACAATTGTTTCTTTGCCCTTCCCATCTTGATTGTCTTTCTCACCAGATGTCGTTGCAAAGTCTAAGGTCCTTCTTGCTTGTCCTTGGAATCTTCTTCCCATATTTAGAACTCCGATTATTTTCTTTGTCTTCTTTTTCTTCTCCTCAACCAGCAAGGTCTTCAACTCTTCTTGTCATTTGGTTAGAGTTAAGAACATCTGTTGAAACTGGGCATTTTGAGCTTGGAGGTCCTTCATCGTTTGCTCGAGATCCATCTTACTGAAATAAATAGTAGAAAGATGAGGAGACTTGTTGCAAGAAACATGCTTATGTTATGATGAACGGTAAATGCGTATGCAATGATTTTCAAGGATTTTAAAGATTCAAATTTGTTTTAGACAAAAAGGAAACACACGTTATATTAATAAATTAAAGCTTGAGTACATCAATGCCTCTTTGGGCAAAATAATACAAAAACTCTAAGATAAAAAGGTAGTACGCATCCTCTTTGGTGCAATGTAGGAATTCAGAGTCTGCTCCTTATGGAGTTGCTCAGTGAGTTCCAAAACCTTCTTCTCGCTAGCGTAGAATTGGGCTTCGAAAGTATCTCGCTCCCCTTTGAGTTGTATCCAATATCTTTGTAAGTCTTCAAGAGAGGTGGGCATGTCAGGATGTAGGATAGTGTATGGAACATCTCCTTCCTTAACAGGCACAATGATTATCAGAAGAATGGAAGGATAAGGCATCATAAGACTTTGAGCACGAGTTTGTACCCATTTGAGATAAGGCTCAAGAGGGATGGAATTATTGTGCCCTAATGTCTTGCTATCCACCTTGTTCAACATCCTCCAAGCTCGGATAAATCTCTGGCGAAGACCTTGATCGTCGTTCTCGTATTAAAATACCAAACCTTGAATCAGCATCTCATGCGGGCCATCCCTTCGGGCGTAACCAAATTGTCTTAAGGCTAAGCAGGGGTTGTAGGTGATGCCTCCTCTAATGCCAAGTAAAGGGACATTAGGGAACTCTCCACAATGGTCGATAATAGTAACAATCTCTAGGGATCGGGAACACCAATGAATGTCTGAATGTTTGAGTGTCATCAACCTTTGTGACCACCTTGAACCTTGCTCGTTCTTCATTACAGATTAGGGAAGATGCGAAATAAACCATCTTTCCAAGAGAGGAGTACAACACATAAGGACACCTCTTTTCCTCATAGTGCGAGTGTGAAAAGAATGTAGAATGTCCCCTAGCAAATTAGGCACCGGGTTATGAGACATGAAGATCATGACGACGTTCACATCTATGAGTTGGTCAGGATTTGGGAACCAAACCATCCCATAGATGAGGAGAGCCACAATTTCCTCAAAGGCTTGCAAATCCAAAGAGTTCCAATAGTTCCGGGCTTTCTCAAATAAGAACTTTGCTAGGAAGCCTTTGACACCACTCCTTGTTTCCCAATTAGTTGTGACATCAGATGAATGCAAGTGTAGAGCTTGAGCAATCTCTTTTGGCTTTGGGTCTTTTTTTGTGCTGTTGAAAGGTAGTTGATTGAGAATGGGAATCCTCAAGAGTTGGGAGAATTCTTCCAAAGTTGGTACAAGTTGATAATCGGGAAATGTGAAGTAATGGTGTAAAGGATCAAAGAACTGAAAGAGCACCTTCATCATGTCTTCATCAATGTTGGAGGTGACCAAGTTGAGTAGGCGACCATGTCTCTCGGTGAATGGATAATTTTCAGGAATCCTTGAAACTAGATCCTTAAGTTGTGGAGGGATCCTTACAAGATTGACTTGAATAGTTTTCCTGCGAATAGAATCCATGTCCTACAAAACAGAACAAAGATAAATCCCAAGATCCTTGAAATAGTTAATAAATGATTATGATGTTATGATGTTCATGATGTTATGTACAAGTAAATATACACAAACAAAGCAAACAAGTCCTTAGGTTTAGGCTTGCATGGAGTCTCATAGGTAAGTACCCTCTTGAAGTTTAGTTGGCTCAAACCTGTCCTAGTAATAGTAACCGGGTTCTAAGGAGCTCAATATCACTGGTTTGTTTCCTTGGTCATTGTTTCAGCGCAAGCCTCTTTAATGGCGACCGAAATATCCCAAAAAACCAAGCCTCAATGAGTGTAGTATCGAGTATCTACCAACTTCGGACTAAACCAAAGTCGGTCATCTCACTACGTCCTAATGGCCAAGTTGGTCAAGTAAAGGTTCTAAAAGTTCATTAGTGCTTCATGACATCACTCAACGGCCCCGTATTCTCCTTGATTAACTCAAGGGCTACCGGTACCCACAAATATGTCGCACTAACATAGCTATTGTTTAGACCATGTCAGTATACCCCGCACAGTTTCCACAACATAATGCTACTTACCTATAAGGTATCCTAAATCCAGGTATATGATTCAAACCCAAAAAAAGAACTAAAATGTAAAGCATACAAGTCAAATAATGAAAGAAAGTAAATGTGATCTAACCCTAAGGTAACCCCACTTTTAAGATTTTCCCCAACAAAGTTGCCAGCTATGTAATACAGTGAGAGAACTGACTTGAGGGTTTTTCATTTTATCGCAAATGTTGCGGTTAGCAAGAGTCGCCACCGACTTTTCTCTTATCCAAAAGTAAAGGTGAAAAAGCACAGGAAAGACCTTTGAGATTATTTCTTGAGTTCGGGGGGTAGATTATGAAAAGGGAAGGTATTAACACCCTTTTTATCCATGGTTTTATATGGGCTCTTAGTTACTTGCTAGATCACTTGCTTTTGTTTGAAATTGTGCTTTGTGTGGTTTTTTAAAGTATTTTGTAAAGAGGCCATTGTTTAGGCAAACTTTGTAATGATTCTCGTTCGTAAGAATATATACAAAGTGTTTGATCTTTAGAAAATGTTTTCAAGTTTTTAAGATGTTTGAAAGTGTAGGTGTTTGTTTTGAAGATAGCAAGGATGTTTGTTTGAAATTGAGCAAGTAATTAAGAGCATTCTACCTACTCAAAAGTCTTTCTAGTTCATTTTCTTTTCCTTTGACATTGTTATCTTACCATTGATTTGGTAAGTAACCCTATCTTTGGATGTAAACGAGACAGGCATGGGTCATCGTATAACCATGATTAGAAATGTTGCAAGGTATCTTAGCATTTTATTTAAGGGACTAAGATCATTTGAAAGGCAACTTAGATAGCGTCATCGAGGGACTATGATCTTGTATTTGCTTGTTTTTGCTAAGATACCTTACATGTGTAATATGGTTATTTTGTAAAGGCAACCAAGTGGATTTACCCTAGGGGTATTCAAGTGTATCATTTTCATGCTTGACTTTGTCTTGAATTAGGGTTTTCTAAGTATTGGTTTTAAGTCTTGCCATACAAACCCTAATTACTAGCATTTGTATATAAGAGCGATAAATTGCGGAATTTAAAGTTACTATGCTATTACAATATTTATGGGAGGGGGTGTACAAATTGTAAATGGGGATTACAAGAATATAAGCCTAATTAATCTATTACAACCATATTGAATAGGTATAAATGTACAAGAAATAAAATGAATATAAAGTACAAAATGAACAAATATACAAGATTATAAATATGAAGAAAATAGATATTTTTGTTTGGATTCTTTTAAGAAAAGTGAATTTGTTTTAACCTAATTAATTAAGAGAAAAATAATTAATTAAAACAATAAAAGTAAACCTAATTTAATTAACAAAAGATTTTAAATAAAACCCTAAGTGTATTAATTGATTAAAAGGAAATTAAGTTTAAGAAAAGTAGTTTTGTATTTTTGTCTTGAAAATAATTTATAGTATTATAAAATATTTTTGGATTTTTTTTTAATATTAAAATAATATTTTTTAATTGGTGTAAAAGAAAATAAATAATAACCTAGTTTTAATTAAATTTACAAGAATAATTAGTAAAAATAAATAAAGTATGATTAATAAAATAATTGTTTGTGTGATAAAAATAAATAAACTATATCATGTTAAAAATCTAATATTTTTGTATTTTTTATGATTTTTTTAATATTAGAAAATATATTAAGAAAATAAATAAAATTAAAATAAGAAAATAAAAAAAACTGGGCCAGAGGCGTATAAATGAAATAGGGGGGTTAGCTAGCAAAAACAAAAGAAAAAACAAAACCAAGCCCAAAGAGGCCCAGCGCCCTGCAAAAAAAAAGAAGTCAGCCTTGCAAAAATGTGAAAAAATCAAAAGGGTACCACTGGGGCTAGAATCCAGGTCCCAAAGGTTACAGACGCGTGCTTCTACCACTAGGGTGGCTATACATCCGTTAACATAAGCAAAACAATAAATATATGATACAAAACGCGCCCTGATTTACACTTCATCTTCAACCTCCAGCCAGACCAACTGTAACTTGTTCATTTCTCAACAAAAATGAAAACTGTAAACATGAAACTTGTAGAAACTTTCGTCACGGTTTCAGAAATATAAAGCATTAAAACTATAGATCAAAGATAAGCATGAATTTCACTGGCCCTAAACTGAACCCTAAAAATCTCAGAAATTTCAATCTTAAGATTCTCTAAGCTCAAGCAAAATTAATGGAAACTATGGACATGGTTAGCTTTAGGGTAATGATATCTACATGTTTTGTTCACAAATAAATCATTGATGATGCCTGTATGAGAAGTTCCAAAGTTAGAAAACTTACCTTGCAAGAGGGTATCGAGTTTGATGTTTGAGCAGCTTTTAAGGAGTTCCAATGGTTGGGTTAGCTTCCTCAAGTTCCCAGGAAGCTAATGGAATGCTTAGCTTGAGCTGAAATGTCCTGAGGAGTTCTGGAGAAGTCCAAGTGCAAAGTTTTTTTTTGAAAATGGAGGATGGTGTTAATGGTGTTACAGTTCTGTAACAGGGTGTGGGATCAGTTCTAGATGATGTTTAGAAGCTTTAGAAACCAAAATGCTTGAAAACACACGAGGGAGTTTTGAGTTTCAAGTTTTTGGTCAATTTATGTGAAAATGGGTGTATGGAATGTGATTCTGAGTTCTCGCTATTTTCAGGGCATGAGCATTCGTGTCCTTGATGCAAATAGTTTGTGTATCTATAAGCAAAAGGATTGGAGTGGTTTTGACAATAAGAAGTACTAGTTACAAGCTTTTGGCTAGGTTACTTGATTTTGAAGAAAAGAGGGAAACCAAGTTTCAATGTGTAGTACAAGCATGGACTGGGTGATTGTAGGTGTCGAAACCATTTCTTATGAGTTATAGGACTTGTGTGATCATAAGAGAACAAGTGCAAGGCTCAAGAACAAGTTTTGTGCAAAAAAGCACTTTATCAAAATGGCAATTGCACTTTCTTCCAAAAATGGATATAAAGCATGTCCATGCATTGAATGCTTGAAATGAGACCTCTAACAGCCGTGTAAACCATTAATTATGGAGTGAATAACAAGTTTGAGGCCTGCAAAGTAGAGTTTATGCAGCATAGTTTGAATTTTGAACTTGGTTCATCACAAAATGACTTGTAATTCAAGTGATAAAACCCTAACTTCAACTCTTCAATTCTCCCTACTCAAAAATGATCTCAAGGAGTTATTGGACATTTTGGAAATCTCGCAATATTCTCTACAACCCATCTTTGAATTGATTTTGAATATTACTCTTGGAACTATATGAAAAAGTGCCATGAAGTTAGGTCAAAATCCTGACCAAATTAGGGCAAAATTTCACTAAGTGTTTTGTTTCGTGACCACATGTTCTTCAATATATAACTTGAGATTCAAGCACTTTTGGAAGAAGTTGTGTGAAGAGAAGTTGTAGATTTCATGGAGATATACAAATTTCATGTTGGAAGTTTCTCTTTAATCATCTTGCATCATGGTGAAAATTTTGCTCAAAGTTGTAAAAAAACATGAAATTTCCAACACTTAGAAAAATTTCTAAGTTTAGAAATTTTGACTTTTCAAAATGAAATCTTGACTTTTTGATTTCTTGATGAATAAGTTTCATATTTTGACATGTTTTGAGGAATTATGATCTTTGGAATTTGATTTTGACCAAAAAGTCAAAGTTTGACTTTTCAGTATATAGTTGACTTTTGATCAATTGACTGAAAAATTCATCTGTCAATCCTTTGAACTTGAGCAATGTTTTGAGCCATGTCATTAGGTCAAAATTATGCAATTGGACTCTTGAGATCACGCCTTAAACCAATTGATCATTTTCTAGGTCAAAAATCAGAAATTTCCCTTTCCCAGTCAAAACCCTAATTTTGACCATTTTGCCCTTTTGGAGATTTGATCAAATTTCTTGAGGAATTATGGTCCAAACTTAATCAAATGATACATATGAGTCTAAAATGTTGATGTGGATCAAAAATTATGAAGTTTGACTGTAAATTGGCCATAGTTGACTTTTTCCCTAATACAAATGATTTTTAGGTCAACTGCTCAATTGATTGAGCAAAAATGTAATCCAAGTTTGAAACTTCACATGAGTGATCTTGGGGGTACATAATGATCCATGAAAGTAATATGGGGAATTGGAAGTTCAAATATCCTTGTGCAATCTCAAACCCTAGTTTTGGTCATTAGTACTTAAGGAGGTGTCTTGAGCTGATCAACCCTAATGCAGTCTTGAGCCCAAGGAGATTTTATAAGAAAATTCTTGATAATTGAGAGGGCAAATTTTAGGGTACAACACTATCATTTACAAATGAACAAAATATCAAAACAATCACTAATGGCTTTAACAGATAGGGAAAAATCTTTAAACTATTCCATAAAATCCCCCGCAGTGTGCAGTTTAATCCCCAGCGAAACAAAGCTTCCAGTTAACACTCCCTGTTAGAAGTTGCCAAATTTCTCAGGATTTCCTAACAGGATTTTACAAACAGTACACGGAGTTTCTCTTACAACAAGGTTTATTTCTCTATGTGGAAATTCATCAACACTTCAAAATATGGAGACTTGCACTTTGTCCTCAGCAGCAGTCAGGGATTTATTTTCCCAAATCCAACAAGCAGTGCAACAGATTAGCTCACATACGCATACATCGCATCCATATATCATAAACATCGATATCATGAATGCATGTATCACAATCTCATTACACCATGCATTTCATACAACATAACATTGCATATTAGCTAACATTTTACCCTTTTCAGGATAAGGTTAATTAATAGCTACCATTAACAAAGTTCAAAGGCTTTTTTAGATACAGTTCAGATACGCTCCAGATACGGATGCCATCCTAATACTCATTCAGATTCAACTCTCAGATACAGTTCAGATACCCTCTAGATACGGATGCCATCCTGATACTCATTCAGATTCAGCTCTCAGATACGTTCCAGATACGGATGCCATCCTGATACTCATTCAGATTAAACTTTCGGATACAATTTAGATACGCTCCAGACACGGATGCCATTCTGATTTTCATTCAGTTTCAACTTACATATACGGTTCATCAATCATTTCAGGATGGCATATACAAGCCCATCTCCAACAACTTTCCATCATCCTTCTAAATGGCATCTTTAAGCCCATTCCCTTTATCACCAACCATCACATCACCGAGTGCAAATTTCTGGGCACTTTAATGTCCAATCATCTTCCACCTTCGAGTCACGAATGGCAAAACTCGCCAATCTAACTCTTCAGACTTAATAAGATTGAATAGGGGAAGCTGTTGTACCCCAAAATTTTCCCTCTCATTTATCAAGAATTTTCTCACAAGGTCTCCTTTGGCTCAAGACTGCACTAGGATTGATCAGCTCAAGATACCTCCTTAAGCACTGATGACCAAAATTAGGGTTTGAAATTGCAAAAGGATATTGGAACTTCCAATGCCCCATATGAATTTCATGAACCATTATGGATCCACAAGATTACTCATGTCAAGTTTCAAGCTTTCGATCACACTTTTGCTCAGTCAATTGAACAGTTGACCTAAAAATCAGCTGTATTAGGGAAAAAGTCAATTGTGGCCAATTTACAGTCAAACTTCATAATTTTTATCCACATCAACATTTTAAACTCATATGTATCATTTTATCAAGTTTGGATCACAATTCCTCAAGAAATTTGATCAAATCTTCAAAAGGGCAAAATGGTCAAAATTAGGGTTTTGATTGGGAAAGGGCAATTTCTGATTTTTGACCTAGCAAATGATAAATTGGTTTAAGGCATAATCTCAAGAGTTCAATTGCATAATTTTGACATAATTACATGGCTTAAAACATCGCTCAAGCCGAATGGATTGACAAATGAATTTTTAGTCAACTGATCAAAAGTCAATTGTATACTAAAAAGTCAAACTTTGACTTTTTGGTCAAAATCAAATGTCAAAGATCAAAATTCCTCAAAGCATGTCAAAATATGAAACTTATTCATCAAGAAATCAAAAATTCAAGATTTCATTTTGAAAAGTTAAAATTTCTAAACTTAGAAATTTTTCTAAGTGTTGGAAATTTCTTATTTTTTCACAACTTTGAGCAAAATTTTCACCATGATGCAAGATGATTCAAGAGAAACTTTCAACATGAAAGTTGTAGATCTCAATGAAATCTACAACATTTATTTACACAACTCCTCCCAAAAGTTCTTGGATCTCAAGTTATAATTTTAAGAACACATGGTCATGAAACAAAACACTTAGTGAAATTTTGCCCTAATTTGGTCAAGATTTTGACCTAATTTCATGGCACTTTTTCATATAGTTCCAAGGAGAATTTTAAAAAGTGATTCAAATAGGGGTTGTAAATCACAATACAAGCTTTCCAAAATGTCAAAGAACTCCTTGAGATCATTTTTGAGTAGGGAGAATCGAAGAGATGAAGTTAGAGTTTTCACACTTGAATTACAAGTCATTTTGTGATGAACAAATTCAAAATTCAAACTTATGCTGCATAACCTATACTTTTCAAGCCTCAAACTTGTTAGGAACTCCATAATTAATTGCTTACACAACTGTTAGATGTCTCAATTCAAGCATTCAATGCAAGGCCATGCTTTATATCCATTTTGGGAATAAAGTGCACAATGCCATTTTGATAAAGTAGCTTTTTGCATAAAACTTGTTCTTGAACCTTGCAGTTGTTCACTTATGATCATAAATGTCTTATAACTCAAGATAAACTTGTTAGACACTTACAATCACTCAACCCATGCTTATACTTCCTCTTGAAACTTGTTTTCCCACTTTTTTTGAAAATCAAGTAACATAGCAATTAGCTTGTAACTTGTACTTCTGACTATCCAAAGCACTCAAGACCTCTTGCTTATACATACACAAGTTATTTTCCATAAATCCCACACATGCTTAAGCCCTGAAAACACCAAGAATACAAAATCACCAAAAATACTTCAAAACTTGCCATTTCTGAGTTTTGAATCCAATCTCCGAATTTGCTCGTGCGTTTCTTGGCCTTTTACTTTCAAAAGCTTCTAAGCAACATACACAAACAATCCCAACACCTGCAACACCACTGTAACACCTCCATCATCATCCACCATTTTCAAAAACAGTACCTTGCACCTTGACTTCTACAGAACTCCTCAGGCACTTTCATCTCAAGCTAAGCATCTCGTTAGCTTCCTGGGAACTTGAGGAAGCTAATCCAATCATTGGAACTCACTAAAAGCTACTCAAACTCAAAACCCGATACCCTCTTTCAAGGTAAGTTTTCTGACTTTTGAACTCTTCATACATGCATCATTAATGGTTTATTTCTGAATGAAAAATGTAGATATCATTGCCCTAAAGCTAACCATGTCCATAGTTTTCATTAATTTTGTTTGAGTTTAGAGAATTTGAAGATTGAAGTTTCTGAAATTTTTAGGGTTCAGATTAGGGCCATTAAAGTTCATGCTTATCTTTGGTTGAAGATGAGGTTGAAGATGAAGTTGGCCTCAGGAACGTGTTTACCATATATATTTATGGTTTGATTTATATAAACGAATGTATAGCCACCCCAGTGGTAGAAGCGCGCGCATGTGACTATAGGGACCTGGGTTCGAGCCCTAGTGGTACTCTTTTGGATTTTTTTCATATTTTTCATGTTCTGACCCCTTTTCTTGGCAGCGCTGGGCCTCATCTCCTTGGAATTATGTTTTGTTTTCACTTTTGACCCCCTTGTTGGTTGTTCACACCCTGGCCCATTTTATTTTCTTTTTTCATTTTTATTTATTTTTGTCTTCTTAAATATATTATCTAACACTAAAAAAATCAGAAAAAATATAAAAACTTTAGATTTATATTTTGATATAGTTTATTTATTTTTACACAAGAAAATTATTTTATTTAATCATACTTTATTTTATTTTACTTATTGATTTGTAAATTTAATTATAAATTAGGTTTTATTTATTTATTTTCTTTTAGACAATTTAAATATATTATTTTAATATAAAAAGACCAAAAATATTTATTAATACTATAAATTATTTTTAAGACAAAAGTACCAAAAATATTCTTCTTATAAACTTAATTTCTTTTTTAATCAGTTAATAGATTAGGGTTTTACTTAAAATTCTTTTCCTAGTAAATTTAGGTTTTACTTTTTACTAATTTAATTAATTATTTTTCTTTTAGTTAATTAGGTTAAAACCAAAACCCCTTTTCTATAAAAAATCCAAACAAAAGTCCATTTTCTTTACATTTACATTCTTGTATATTTATTCATTTTGTACATTATTTATTTCAATTCTTGTACAAATTCAATATGGTTATAATAGATAATTAGGCTTTATTTTCTTGCAATCCCAATTTATAATTTGTGCACCCCCCTCCCACAAGTATTGTAATAGGGTAGTAATTTTAAATTCCATTATTTATCGCTTTTATATACAAATGATAGTAATTAGGGTTTGTATAGAAAGTCTAAAACTAATCAATTAGAAAACCCTAATCAAAGACAAAACCAAGCATGAAAAATAATACACTTGCACACAAGCACCCTTAGGTTAAAATCCACTTGGTTGCCTTACAAAATGACCATATTACGCATGTGAGGTATCTTAGCAAAAACAAGTAAAATACAAGATCATAGTCCCTCGATGACGCTATCTATGTTGCCTTTCAAATGATATTAGTCCCTAAAAGAGAATGCTAAGATACCTTGCAACATTTCTAATCATGGTTATACGATGACCCACGCCCGCCCCGTTTACATCCAAAGATAGGGTTACTTACCAAATCAATGGTAAGATGACAATGTCAAAGGAAAGAGGAAATGAACATGAAAGACTTTTGAGTAGGTAGAATGCTCCTAATTCATTGCTCCATTTCAAAACAAAACATCCTTTCTATTTTCAAAAACAAACACCTACACTTTCAAAACATCTTACAAACTTGAAAACATTTTTAAAAGATCAATATCTTTGTATACATTCTTACGAACGAGAATCATTACAAAGTTTGCCTAAACAATGGCCTCTTTAAAAAATACTTTCAAAAACCACACAAAAACATAATTTCAAACAAAAGCAAGTGATCTAGCAAGTAACTAAGAGCGCATGGAAAAACATGGATGAGAAGGGTGCTAATACCTTCCATTTCATAATCTACCCCCCGAACTCAAGAAACAATCTCAAAGGTCTTTCCTGTGCTTTTTCACCTTTCCTTTTGGATAAAAGAAAAGCCAGTGGCGACTCTTGCTAACCGCAACATTTGCGATCAAGCGCAAAAAAGACCAAGTCAGTTCTCCCACCGTATCATAGTATGCTAGGAAGCTGGATATTAGGGACATCACTATTAGTTGTGGGGACTTTCCTAATGTCCCGTTGATCGGATCTCAAGGCTGTATTAATTACAACCCTACTTTGGCTCTACGACACTTAGAGTATCCTTTGGAAGACAGACCTTCAGACGAACAACTCCAACCATTGATCATAAATGACATGGATTTAGAGGACCAAGGGTTGCTCAACAAGGTTATCCGGGCTTGGAACAAGGTTAACAAAAGGAAAGCTGAAAGAAAGAACGCAATAGCGAGAGAATCCTACACCATATGGGTTCAAGATAGGGTACAAATTATCAAGCTACCATTCGATACCGATCTAGAGTATAAGTCAGAGGTCCCAGAGGTTATTCCTATATCCTTGGAAGAAGTTGATAATCTGAAGAGCGCCCTAAAGCAAGCTCAAAGGGAAAAAAGAAGAGCTAGAACTCAACCTTATCAATCTGACCAAAGAGAAGAAGCAGATGCAACTCATACTAGAGTCGAAGGACCAACAAATTGAGATATATGAAAAGGCATTGGAGAAAGAGAGTCTCAAATGGAAGCGTACAACTGAAGGGCTATTAAGTGCGACATTCAACCTAGATTCCCACAATCAAAAGTTAGAGGAGGCTGCTACTGAAATCAGAAGGTTAACCAGATGGTATGAAAAGGCAACACATGACAAAAAGGTGCTAGAAGAAAATCTAAGAGCATAGATCTAAAATTTGGGGTAAGCTTCCTTATATTAAGAAGAACAAGTAAAGTACCTCACCACTGAACTTCAAGACAGTCAAGAATCAGAGGTCAGAGCACGCCTTGAAAGGGTAGAGGCAGAAAGACTCCTAACTCAGAACTCAAGAATATGAGCATGTGTGTCTAGAGCTACAGGGTCTCCAAAAATATTTCCTTATTCAGCGGAGACTTTATACTGAAATGAGGGGTGAAAAGATGTATTAGGAAGAGCAGTATACCAAGATCACCCAAGCAGGGAGAGATAACCATAAGATAATCCCACATCTTTATCAAGAATACCGACATTATAAAGAAAAACATAAAAATCTTGCCTTCTTAGCCAACAATATCATTGAGGATATCCCTCGAAGTTTGAGAGACGCGAAAGTGTAATGGTACCTCTTCCAAAGGACGTTAAGGACTTTCTCCAGCTTTGCCGAACAATGGTTGATGGTTTCAGAGCACACATCGCAAGCGCGCCTTGGAGATTTATTTCCCTTTATGTTTATGCAAACAAGTTTTGGTTTAAGATTGTAATATTTTTCAATATCTGAATTATGTTACCTTAAATAAAGGCATTTTGTTTCCACATCTCGTTTGCGTATCTATTTTAAAGATAGTCACCAAGTAAAATAATAAGCAAAAGAAAAATACATAAATGAATAAGACATTTGAAACAAGTAACCATTTCATATTCATACATATTCATTCGCACGCATACATTCATAAACACCCGCATATCATATCAAAACTTATCTCGATTTTTTTCAAAAAAAATCTCTCCAGTTAAGCCATGGGTAGAAGAAGATCACCACCTCCTTGGCCTCCATATCGGGCATATCAACAAAGAACCCTGGAACAGATCGAGGAAAACCAGGCGGCATTCAAGGAAGATCTAGACCAAGTCAAAAATGATGTGAGTTCGATTAAAGGAGATATGAGTCAAGTGCTCCTAGCCCTAAAGAACTTCATTAACAAACAAGACCAGATTCCCAGGGTAGCTTTCGAAGAAGTAGCTCAAACGATTGGTGCATCAAGCGGTCACAAATTAAGAAAAGAGCCAGAAGCAAGACCCCGCAATTCATGGAAGACTTCTTCAAACTTCCCCAAAGGAAAGCAAGGAGAAATTAATGTTGTAGCATCACAACCAAGGGCACAATAACCATTAATGATCCCACATAGACAGCAGCAAGGCAGAAGGCCACAAAGACATTTTGATCCACTCCCCATGCCACCTATCCAGTTATTACAACAGTTGGTTAAGGCATCCTTGGTGGAAATCAAGCCTCTAGCTCCTCCAGTCGGTCCGCTCCCGCGAAAGTAAAATACCAACTCTAGATGTGAGTATCATGCTAACTCTCCGGGGCACACCATAGAACAATGTTGGTCATTCAAACATAAAGTGCAGGACTTATTAGAATCTCAAGACATCACTTTTGAGAAATGTAACATAAAATCAAACCATATTCCTCTGCACAGTGGACCGACAATAAATGTAATCGAAGTAGTCACTGACTCTGGGGAAAGCAAACATGCAAAAACAATTAACTTATCAAAGGGATATATGTTCAAATGTTGCTTCCTGTTGGAACATAATGAAGCCTTCGAGAAAAATCCGCTAAAGCTAGTAGACCAGGGGATAGTTCATTTCCGACAATACCCTGAAGGAAAATATAAATTTACTCTGAAGGGTAAAGCATAATTTCCTTCACTCCAAGAAACCTTTATCAACAAAGGAACGGAGCATGGTAGACATGTGGCAATGATATCCAACAAAGTCAATACCAAAAGGGCAACTGATTTCATCTGAGAATGCGCCCCAGGAAAAGAACTTAAAAGATGGACTACCGTGGAGATTCCCGAGATCTTTTTCTTTCCTAAGTAATTATTCCTGTTTTTGAAAGAACCTATGTCAAACCCGAGGCATAGGGGTTGCTTGTAAGGGTTTCCCCCATTTTGTTTCAGAGAATATTTTCTATTAATTAAAGTTATATTTTGTTTTCAATTAAGATCCCTTTCTTTCTCTTGCATTTAATCTTAAATTTAAAAATGGCAATACTTTCTCTGCATATGAATTTTCAAATATTCATGTACTAAAATATGCGCTAAAACATGATAAAAGTGCAAATTCATGCCCAAAATTACCGATAATGCTACTACTGCGACCCGATATAATTTTGATGCTCCTATAAACCAAGATAAAGAAGAATATGATAAAGATCTTGAACTCTCTAAGGAAATGGAGAGGGAAATAAAATGAAAGGATGACAATATACAACCATATCAAGAGGCTATTAAGACCGATAAACATGGCACAGGGGAAGATCCGAAAGAAACCATGCTAAGGGGCAATGTTAGAGCGGAGCCACAAAGTAGCTGATCAAATTACTGCACATATCTGCTTGTTCCTACCGAAACAGACCAAGGTTAGATGTATACATTGATGTAAAAATAAGCAACTACGAAATACCAGGACTTGACAAAGGACCCGAGCCAGGGGCACGTTGGATACTCACATACGAAGGGGCTTCAAATGCACTGGGGCACGATATAGGGGCAAGTTTTGACTTCTCCAAAGAATTCTAATAAGCCATATGCCAAGTCAATGGCGACGGGGATACTAAACATCCAACACTGATTCCATATCGGGATCATATTTTAGAACTGGCTGCGGAATTTACAGAGATCATTTTCAGTCACATCCCACGAAAAGAAAATCAAATGGAAGACGCTCTGGCGACTATATCAGCTAGGTTCAAAGTAACTTGGTCAAACCACGAACCGCACATCACAAACAGACACTTCGAAGAGCCCGCACATTTCCTTGCTATCAAAGAAAGACCGGATGACAAGCCTTGGTTTTACGACATCAAGAAATACCTGGAAAAGAAAGAATATCCAGAAAATGCCTCTATCATTGAAAAGTGAACACTGTGAAGGTTAGCTTCAAAATTCTCTCTGAGTAACAGTGTGCTATACAAAAGAAACTACGATATGATACTACTCAGAGTTTGAAAAAGAAGAATGGGTCCAGACATGGCTCGATCAGCTCAACCTCACTGAAGAAAAATGCTTGACAGCTCTATGCCATGGTCAGCTACATAAGAAGAAGATGAAGAGAGCCTTCGACAAAAAAAAGAGTTCGCCCTCGGATATTTAAAGAAGGGAATCTAGTGCTCAAGAAGATTCTGCTACCTCACCTCGACTCACGTGGTAAATGGACCCCCAACTACGAAGGTTCATACATAGTCAAAATAGCATTCTCCGATGGCGGTCTTATCCTCACAACAATGGATGGGGAAGAACTACCACATCCATCAAACTTAGACACAGTCAAAACAATACTATGTATAAGAAGCTCGCTAAAGCTCGAACCCTAAATGGGCGACTTAGGCAAAAAGGAGCATCCCAGTGGATCGAAAACCCTAAAGGGCGATCCTGGAAAAAATTAGGGGCATATAAACAAAAAAATTATCCCGGTGGATTGAAAACCCAAAAGGGAAATCCAGGCAAAAATTAGGGATTTCATACAAAGAAATAAAGAATAAGAAGACTGTGATCTAAGAACAGAAATATGACTATGAACCACAAAGGGAGAGATGGATTAGAATCATACAACTCAGAAGCAAGGGAGATAAGGGCTATTAAAAGGATATTGGGAAACAACAACATCAATTATCATTTTTCATTGCCATTTACAGTTTTAAATTTTTTTGTAATTACCTCTTTCTAGGAATTGCATCTTGTACTCTCGCCTATTCCAAGGCATATCAATAAAATATTTTATTTCTTTGCATCTTTCAAATTGCGTTTTTCTTTTCTCTGACTTGTTTACAAAATACTACGATTATTACTTGTGAATATTGTCTTGAAATCATTTCGGGGAAATTAACAAATAAAAGCTTTTGATAAGAAATCGAAAAAACATTGTGGTTAGAAAAAAATATCGAAAGAAAATCCACGTCTATGTCCATACACATGTCTACTCATGTGCCTACAATACAAATTCTATACACATGTCTACGTCTACACCCGCACTTACAATACAGAAAATCAATGTTCAAAATTTTGCTAACATTGTTCACTACGTTCAAATTCAACAAAGCTACGATGACACAACATACAACGCCAGGTAATTGGTAACTCTAAGCCAATGGTTTAAAGGAGAGAATGCCTGAAATAGTCTCCATAACATTTCAAGGCATACATGCATTTTACACACATTTCACACATACATTTTGCATATCCAAAGCATACATACACTATACATTTTTGCATACAATACACATATATTCCGGATTCCATATCAATATCAAACATCATACATTTTGCATATACATACAATCCAATGCACATATGCTCAGGGTTCCATCCCGGTATCAGGCAGCATACACCAATATAACACACCAAACAAACCATCTTACCCTTGATTCAATCATCTAAGGGTCAGTCAATAAAACACTTCTCATGCGATTCAACCCGTCACCTAAGTCTCCATGCAATGATGAGTTCCTAATAAAGTAGTCCATTACCTAAGTCTCCATGCAGTAATAAACGAAGTTTGGTACATTGCCTCTAAGCCTCAATGTATTCTTCTATCTTGGTACATTGCCTCTAAGCCTCAATGTATTCTCTTAGCTTGGTACATTTCCTCTAAGCCTCAATGTATTATCCAAACTCGGTACATTGCCTCTAAGCCTCAATGAATTTTCCTAGATCGGTACATTGCCTCTAAGCCTAAATGTATTCTCCTAGCTCGGTACATTGCCTCTAAGCCTCAATGTATTCTCCAAACTTGATACATTGCATCTAAGCCTAAATGTATTCTCCAAACTCGGTACCTTGCCTCTAAGCCTAAATGTATTCTCCTAGTTTGGTACATTTCCTCTAAGCCTCAATGTATTCTCCAAACTTGGTACATTTCCTCTAAGACTCAATGTATTCTCCAAACTCGGTACATTTCCTCTAAGCCTTAATGTATTCTCCTAACTCGGTACATTGCCTCTAAGACTCAATGTATTCTCCTAGCTCGGTACATTTCCTCTAAGCCTCAATGTATTCCCCAAAATAGGTACATTTCTTATAAGCCTCAATTTATTCTCCTAGCTCAGTACATTTCCTCTAAGCCTCAATGTATTCGCAAAACTCGATACATTGCCTCTAAGACTCAATGTATTCTCCAAACTCGATACATTGCCTCTAAGCCTCAATGTATTCTCCAAACTCGATACATTACCTCTAATCCTCAATGTATTCTCCAAAATCGGTACATTGCCTCTAAGCCTAAATGTATTCTCCTAGATCGGTACATTGCCTCTAAGCCTCAATGTATTCTCCTAGCTCGGTACATTGCCTCTAAGCCTCAATGTACTCTCCTCATCCAGCCCACTGCCTAAGACGTCATGCAGCAGTGCGGTTCCTTGTTTCGTAATATAGACCATTGCCTAAGACGTCGTGCAACAATGTGTTTCTGTATTCCGAAACACAGACCATCGCCTTAGACTTCATGCAGTGATGCTCAAAAACAAAATCTAGCCTATCACCTCAGACTTCACGCAGCGATTTGTGAACCTAACCCATTTCCTAAGACTTCATGCAGCAATGTGTTTCCTTATTCTGCGACACAAACCATCGCCTAAGACTTCATGCAGCGATGTTCAAAAACCAAAATCTATCCTATCACCTCAAACTTCACGCAGCGATTTGCGAACCTAACTCATTTCCTAAGACTTCATGCAACAATGTGTTTCTTTATTTCGCGACACAGATCATCGCCTCATACTTCATGTAGCGATGCTCGAAAAACAAAATCTATCTTATCGCCTAAGACACCATGCAACCATTCACATATATCAGCCATGGACTCAGTCTCCAAGCAGCCATGCATCACCAATTACTGTTTCATTCATCCCTCCAAAAGGGATGAATAAACAAAAGCAAAACCAAGGCATACAAAACCACACAATCAATGTTCAAAACCATCTGCCTCAAACCCTCACGAGTGATATATCATCAGCTTCGCCTATTTCCTCAAGACTCATGAGGGTATGTTATATCAGTATGACCTTATGATTGGTCGGATAAATTTTGGGTATTCTAAGTATTCAATAAACTCCCAATCAGAATGCGACAGACCCGCGTCTTCTCGCGCTATTCGATTGGAAGATAATTGAATAGGGGCAGTTGTCGTACCCCAAATTCGTCCTACCTCGACGATCGTATTTTCAAGATTAAAATAATAAAGAAACGTTTAATTAAGGATGGTATAATAATATCTGATGGTCCACTCTTAAAATTTAAGTCAATCGGGGGGTGTATTTTAATCGAGGAGAGTGGGGGCTTTCTAAATCAGAAAGACTCATAAATCCGTTCGCGAAGCATGTTGGCCAATGGCCTATGTAATTCAGAAAAAAAACATTCGAGTAGTTACTAAGGCGACTTAAGCCCATTTAAATGTTCGTTGCTGTCAGAAAAAATAAAGGGTGCAATTACAAATGCTAAGCCCATTAAAGGTCTTGTTAAAATTTACTCTTTTTGTTTCAATAGGAAAAAAAAGATATACAAAAGAAATAATATTGATAAAAAGGTTGTTTGTTGTTTTAAAATAAATATATAATGTTCGTTTCAAGAAAAGAGAATGTAACGTTTTTTATTTTTTTTACAGTAATGTTCTGAAGTTTGTTATTAGAAAAAAATAGCGTTGGGGTGAAGGTCAATTGGGCCTGGGTTAAGAGAAAACGTTTTTTACTGCAATGAATTAAAAAAAAAAGAAGTTTTGATGTAACTAAAAAATGATGTTGGATCAAAATTTTTAATCGTGCAAGGCCCAATTGGGTTAAAGATTTTTTACTGTAACAAAAAACATGCTATTGGGCTGAATTAACAGTTACTAATGCAAGGCCCAATACGCACCAGTAAGGGAAAAATAACGCAAGGCCAGTTCAGGAAAAACTGTTACTGTACTAATTGAGCAAGATTCATGCATGTTTTGTATCACAAACAAATACTGTTCAAATTAACTCATATCTTTTTACAGTATGAAACTAAAACAAATCTAAAAAATAACCAAATCAAATCTAAAAAACTAAACAAAATCAAATATTATTAAAGTCCAATAAGTCTTTTACAAAAAATTGTAGAGAGATATATTACAGCAGATCAAATCTCAATTCTATGAATCTTACAGAATTGCGAAGCCTTAAATGTACAGAAACAAATTCAGCACAAACTACATATTGAAATTCAGAAAATTACAATAAAGAAAATGCAATGTATTCTCAATCAATTTACAGCATCAGTCAATCTCTAAATTGACTCTAATTTCCCTAGTCTAAGATTGAAACAACAAATTATCCAAAACCCTAATCTAATACCTATAAATACAGAAACATATTAACATAAGAGTGGAGGATGGACTAAAAAAAACGATAATACAGGGACGAAGACAGTGGGATTACAGTGAGAAATTGTTGGAGACGAAACCGTGAATTTGAAAGAACATGAAGGAGAAACCGAGTGCCGTTGAAGAAGAAGGTTGATGCGATTGGGGTTTCAACATATGAAACCCTAATCTCTGTTGATAAGCCTTGCCGCCGCGCCCCACCACTATCGGCCGCCACCTTCAAAACCTGTGAGCAAGAAGGAGAAAGGAGATTAGCCAATCAGATGGAAACTCAGAAATTAGAACGAAGAAATCGCGAAAGGGTAGAATATCTTAGCTTTTTTTCCTGATTGTTCTTGTATTAGCTGGAGGGCTATCGGGTAAGTTGAAAGAAGGGAAGGGATTTGGCTCAAGGTGTCGCGCCGTCGCGGAGCTAGTTTTAGGATAGTTGGCTAGGGTTTGAAGGAGAAGAAAACAAAGGGTTAAGAGAGAGGCGGAGAGGGTTACTATGAGTAAAAAATAGAAATGGATGGAAATAGTGAAAAAACAAAACTAGTATGTTGAACTGATTCCATGCATGTGCGCCTAGGAACACCCCCCAGGTTTTAATAAACTATTTTATTTTATTTTACTTTTAATCCATTTTCTCATATTATTTATTTTTCTATTTATAATAATTATTATTAATAATATTAATTATCATTTTTTTATTATTATTATATTATAATTATTATCTATTAATTTTATTTTCTATTTACTATTATTATATTTTATTTGCTATGTAAATATTATTTATTTCTTATGAATAATTATATTATTATTTATTATATCATGTAAACTATTTTATTCAAAAAATGCATATTATTTTTGTATATTATTTGCATTAAACATTTTTTTACAATGCATTAATCAAGATTTCTTCGCAACTAACACAATAAAAAATACTAACCAATCTCAAACTATTTTTCGCAATCAATTAAGCTAATCAACTATTTTTTGCAAAAGGGTTTCAAACGGATTTTGACTAATCATGCATTTAGCCAAAATCTCCGCAATCACTATTCTCGGCCAAAATGCGAGGTGATTCAAAGTACGTTTGCAACCCCTAAAAAACACCAACCCATATGAACTACAAATTGGGACTCTGATTCCTCATAAGAGGATACATAGGCATACGATCAAGAATCGTAGCGAGTTCCCCTATAAAAATTTAAGACCCTTTCTCCTATAAAAAAAACATTTTCCCCTAATAAAATTTAAATCCTGTTTTACCCAAACCTAAACCTAAAACCTAATATCCTTGTGAACAAGGTAGATGAAAGGTGCCTAACACATTCCTTTCGTCTAATGAAGTCTGAAACCTAGAATCTCTGTCTGCGAATTAGGGTTTTCTGTTAGATTTCCTTCCCTAGGATAAAAACTAATAGTGGAGGTTCTGATTAAAACTCTAGTCGCAACAACAGGAAAACTATCTACACAAGAAATTTGAAGTTTAACTCCCGAAACAAGACGGGGAAACTATCTTCCTTTCT
This sequence comes from Vicia faba, assembly GCA_948472305.1. NCBI lineage: Eukaryota > Viridiplantae > Streptophyta > Magnoliopsida > Fabales > Fabaceae > Vicia > Vicia faba. The sequence goes on along the minus strand of OX451738.1, from coordinate 448,782,952 downwards.
CTTAGGTCAGAGATTAATACCTGAAACCAGACAGGACAACTATCTCAATGACTGACAAAAACAAGTTCTAGATTAATACCTGAAACAAGACAGGACAACTATCTGTGAACGACTGATTGTAGATTAATACCTGGAACCAGACAGGGAAACTATCTACATGAGTAGATTGAAGATTAAATCTCGAAACAGGACGAGGAAACTATCTTCCTTTCTCTAAGGATAGAGATTAATACATGAAACCAGATAGGACAATTATCTCAAGGACCAACATAAAACAAGTTCCAGATTAATACCTGAAACAAGACAGAACAACTATCTGGGGATGACTGATTGTATATTAATACCTGAAACCAGATAGGAAAACTATCTACATAAGAAAATTGAAGATTAACTCCTGAAATAGGACGGGGAAACTATCTTCCTTTCTCTAAGGTCAGAGATTAATTTCTGAAACCAGACAGGGCAACTATCTCAACGACCAACAAAAGCTAGTTCCGGATTAATACCTGAACAAGACAGGAAAATTATCTATGAACAATTGATTATAAATCAATTCCCGAAACAAGATGGGGTGACTATCTACACGACCAGATGTAACAATCTTACACGGATTCCTTCTCAATTTCTAGATGTAGCATTACATGAGTTCATCCTGAAGAAATCTTACACGGATTCCTTCTCAATTTCCAAATGCAGATTTACATGGGTTCATCCCGAAGCAATTTTACACGGATTCCTTCTCAATTTCCAGATGCAGCTTTACACGGGCTCATCCTAAAGCAATTTTACACGGATTCCTTCTCAATCTCCAGATGCAGCTTTACACAGGCTCATCCTGAAGCAATTTTACATGGGTTTCTTCTCACAATATCTAGATAAAGTTTAACACAGACTCATCCCGAAGCAGCCTTACATAGGCTACTTCTAATACATTTCTAGATAACAGTTAATTTCATTCTCCCCAGCAAGTTACTGTGAAGCCTGAATTTCAACCAGATAACAACAAACTTTCATCTCTCCAGTCTAGAGATAACTCCTCAGTAGAGTCATGGACAAATAAAGCTCCTAGACTCTATTCCCCACAGATTTTTCCTCTAGCGGGAGGATAATAGAAATCAACTTTCCCCAGTGGAGTCCTTCTCAGACAACAGGAAATGAATCCCTACAAGGAGACCTCTTATGAAGTCAGCGTCTACTTTGGATGGCATCTTTAAGCCCATCTTCGACAACTCTCAGTTATTTTATCCAAATGGCATCTTTAAGCCCATTCCCTACCTGTGATACGGTGGCTGAACCGACTGTTATACTAGTTTTACTTTTGTGTTTGTAAATGTTGCGGTAAGCAAGAGTCGCCACCGACTTTTCTTTTATCCAACAAAGGAAAGGGTGAAAAGAACAGAAAAAGACCTTTCGAGAGTTTTCTGAGTAAGGGGGATAGATTATGGAAAGGGAAGATGTTAGAACCCTTTCCATCCGTAGTTATCTACGGGATCATAGAGGTTTTCTCATTTTGAAATACCTTTGTGCTTGGTGTGTTTGAAAATGTTTTGAAAATGCCTTAGTATGGCGAACTTTGTAATGTTTCTCGGGATAGTGGAGAAAGTATACAAAGTGTTTTGAAACTGTTTTTTTTTTAAAAAAGTAGTACTTATGTAAGTGCAAAATGATTTGAGCAAACTTCTAACAGCTATCTACTTTGTACTCGAAAAGGATCGTCCTTTTCCTCTTTTCCTTTAGACAGTGTTATCCTACTGTTAGTGAGTAGGTAGCCCTATCGTCGGATGTTTGAGGGACGTTCGAAGGGACGTACAGTCATAAAGGCAACATGTAGAGACGCTTTAGCAATTTCTTTTTAGGGGCTAGATCATTTACCGAAAGGCAACTGTAGGGTCATCAAGGGACTATGATCTTTTGATTTACGGGTCTTTGCTAAAGCGTCCCCACTTCGAGGGACATGACTGTTTTATTTCTGAAGGCAACCAAAGTAGGGGTACCCTAGAGGGGTATATATGCATGTGATTCAATTTAGTTTATTTATCTTGTGTTAAGTTTGCTAGCGTTGGTTTTCAGTCTTGTCATACAATCCTCTTAGTTTAGCAGTTAATATATATGCAGTAATTAAAAATGCGGAAATGTAAACTGAGGAGACATAAATCACACGCTATTACAGGGCTTTGGGGATTAATTAGATATCCAAGAATGAGGGGGGATAAAGTAATAAATATCCTAGTTTAATCTATTACATACTGCCAGCAGGTACATTATTTTATAAAAAAAATGCGAGAGTAAGATAGTGCGCGTGAAACAGAGACGAACGTATAAAACCCTAAGAAATTGCTAAGTAAACATAAAAAAATGTTTTTTAGTTTTGTTTATTTTTAAGAAAATATTTAAACTAAATTAAATATAAATTTAATTAAGAAAATGAATATGAAATGGAATTAAACCTAATTCTAATGTTTTATTTTTGTATTTTTGTTTAGAAAATATTTGAATTGTAAGAACTTAGTTCTAATTATTTTTAAATTATAAAATAATGTCATGATAATTAAAATTAATTAATTTACAAAATCAAGATTAATTAGAAAATCCTAAGTCTATTATTTTTTATGGTTTTTTATTTATTTTTATGTTATTATAAAAAAAAGTGAATGCAAGAAAAAGGAATCCTTCGATCAAGGACAATGATGGTCTTTGATCCATGGAGACAGGCCTTCCATCTTGTGAAGACAGGGCTTCGATCCAGCAAATAATGTTGTTGGAGGCGTCTAATGACTTTCTTGTGGAGAAAAGTACTAAAATATACAAGGAAAAGTGTCAACAAAGCAAAAACATGACTTGGGTGTAAACGCAGGTCTTTCCTAATTCGACCTCCCATTAATTCGTATTTCTTCGAATTTGAATCTGGGTTCGTTTGCCTTAAAACACCATGGTTTCTTGGGATTCGATGAGAAACACGTATCGTGCCCTCTATCTTTGTACACCCATGTGAATGTTGTGCTATATAATACCCTGGGCATAAATCAAACACTAGAAAACATCAGTACATCATGAAAACAAGAATATGAATTGGAAATTTTACCAAGGGCGAGATGCTTTGACTTGGGTGTGAAATGGCTGGTGTTTAGGAATACTTCCTGCAGACTTCAGGGAATGAATGGAGCGTTGCTGTAGATTCCTTCGATTGGGACCACTTATGAGGATTATGATAGCTTTGGGGTGGTTTATGGGGCAGCGTGTCTCTAATGTGTGTGTGTATCTCCTCCCTGACTGGTGGTGTGAGTATCTTGTATTTATAGGAGATGGAGGTGCATGGAAATGGCAAGAGACAATCATTAACCAAGCCTTGAAGGTCATGAGACAAAAATTAGACCCATTAAAAGACTTCCATTTTTGAAATATTCATGCCTTTTTCAAACTTTGATGAACCTGGACACATTTGGCTCCTTCAAATGCCCTCCAGTGTTGCTCTTTGACTAGCCTTAAGTTGCCTCCTTCGACTGGCTTTGGTTTCACCCTTATAGTTCCTTCAATTGAGTCTGTCCACCTCAATTCGAATTGCTCAGGTCTTGATTCGAATCGTATAAGGCCTCAACATCCCGGATTCTTCGGTCAATCCCTAAGCTCGCTTTCTTCGATTGCCCTGACCTTACTCAACTAGCCCAATCGAAAGAATTTACTCTGGCTAGTCGAAGCTAACTTTTGCAGGAATGTACCTGTACAGGGGCTTGGGCTTGGCAATATGCAGGATTTTAGCCAGCAAGCATCTTTGGCCAAAACTCACCACTAAGCCAACTTGTCTTCAGTAATCATGTGTCCTTCCAATGAACCAGTGAATGCTTCTTCAAAGGGACTATCATGCGTGCCAATGCCTTGTGGGCGCTAGCATGAGGCAGGTCAAAGCAAGCATAAAAGAGGCCATTGCCTATTGACTCAAAATATACATGCAGGAGGCCACTATTTATGGATCGAAGGGCATTTGTAGGGGATTCTCTCTTATATGAAACTTGGACTAATGCTTTCTCAAAAGGGGAACCAACACGCAATCGAAGCTGATGGGCCAATGCTTGGTCAAATGGTTTTAGGAGCCCAGCCGAAGCTTTCCATTATGCCAATCGAAGGACACTGCTCTGATGTGCCAATCGAAGGACACTATTCTGATGTGCCAATCGAAGGACATTATTCTGATGTTCCAATTGAAGGACATTATTCAGATGCCAATCAAAAGGCATTGTTGGCATGCCAATCGAAATATCCTTTGCTATCATTCAAAAATTTCATTTTTATTTAGGTAAGCATTTGTAACCAACCATGTAAAAGAAACCTTGGGAAACATGAGAGGGAAAATTTTGGGGTACAACACTACAAAATCAACCATCACATCATCGAGTGCAAATTTCTGGGCACTCTAGTGTTCAATCATCTTCCACCTTCAGATCAGGAAAGGCAAACAAGCCAATCTAAATCTTCAGGTTTAAGAAGATTTAACATGGGCAACTGTTGTACCCCAAAATTTGCCCTCTCTTTCTTCAAGACATTTTCTCACAAGGATTTTCAAAACTCCAAGTTTGCACAAGTACAATTGGATTTTTGATGCCCCGTATAGTTTCCACAGATCACATTGGGATTTCAAGCATCAAAGAAAAGAAAAGCAAGCTTGCTTCAATTTTCCAAGCTTTGACTGGATTTGGCATCCTTCAAGTTTGTTTCAATTTCCCAAGCTTCGATTGGACTTTGGATTCCTTCAACTTGCTTTCAATCCACAAGGAAAAGAATTTCTATGGACTTGCTTTCAATTCACAAGGAAAGTGCATCCTTCAAACTTGCTTTCGATTCAAAAATAAAAATGATTCCTTCGAAGAAACTTGCTTTCGATTCACTAGGAAAATACTCCCTTCGTGTCTGATTTGATTCACTAGACAATGGCCTCTTTCATGTGTGCTTCGATTCAAAAAACAATGGCCTCTTTCATGCGTGCTTCGATTCACAAAACAATGGCCTCCCTCATGCTAGTATCCACAAGGCATTGACTTCCTTTGTGCTAGTTTCGACTGGGCAATGGCTCCCTTTGAAACGGCTTGCTTCTATTCCACCTATGAACACACAGTTTCTGCACACATTGGTGGCCCATTCGAAGAACGCACAAGTGGTGCAATTGGTCCATTCGAAGAAAACACAAGTGGTGCCTTCAAAGGACATACAATTGGTCCATTAGAATAACACACAAGTGGTGCCTTCGAAGGACATACAATTGGTCCATTCAAAGAACAAATAAGTGGTGCCTTCGAAGAACATACATTGGTGGCCCATTCTAATAACACACAAGTGGTGCCTTCGAAGGACATACAATTGGTCCATTAGAAGGACACATAATTGTTGGAAATAAGTTTTCTTGCTAGCCAAAGTCCTACACGCTGCCAAGCCCAAGCCTCGTGCACAATTACATTCGAAGGAAATAACAAAAGAAGCTTTGACTAACCATAATGAAGTGTTCGATTGGGCTTGTTGAATAGTTTCAGATCAAGTAACTAAGGAAGATAATGGCTCAATCGAAGAGGCTACAACGATGAGGCCTGGAGCCATTCAAATTGGAATTTAGGGCCAATCGAAGAATAAAGTTTGGGGAGCTTGTCGAAAGACTCATGCAAGTCAAAATGAAAACCAATGGGATGAAGTGGACTTTGATTGGTTATCTTGAGGCTCATGTTCGAGCAGGATACAACCATGACTTGTCCAGGTTCACTCAAAATTCCAAAACGGCATGAATGATTCAAAATGACAATCCCTTAATTTGTCTGATTCTGTTTTGAAATCCATGTTTAATGGCTGGTCCTTAATGCCAAGTTTCTTTCCCCATTTCCTTGTCTCCTCCACCTCCTATAAATACAGAGCTAAAGACACATTACCAGGTGTTGTACCCCAAAATTTTCTCTCTTTTTTCTCAAGTATTTTCAAAAGCTAAAGCTTGCGCAAGTATAAAGCAAACAAAAAGGCCAAAGCATATAAAAATGATTTTTTGAAGAAAAGAAAGCTTCCTTCGATTCATTCTAGATTCGATAGGGAATCTAGGCTTCCTTCGAGCAAGCTTGATTCATCCTTTGATTGGACGTCGAGGCTTCCTTCGATTCTGAAGACAAAGGCCTCTTGTTGGTGTCCTTCGATTCAAAAGATTAGTGGCTCCATACGAGCTTCCTTCGATTCAGAAGGCAAGGGCCTTCAGAAAGCTCCCTTTGAGTCAGAAGTTAGTGGCTTCATGTTGGTCCCTTTCGATTCAGAGGGAAATGACCTTCTGAAAGTGTCCTTCGATTCAGAAGGCAATGACCTCCTAAAGCTTTCCTTCGATTAAGAAGCTAATGGAATTTTGAAAGGTTTCCTTCAATTCACAAGGCAGGAACCTACTGCATGAAAGCTTCAATTCCACCCTTGAAAACCTTCAACATGCATAGTCTCTACACTATGACATATCTGGGTGTCCCAATTGAAGGTTATACCTTGGTGGCCCATCTAAAGAATTTAAAGTGATGCACACAAGTGATGCATGTGGTCCTTTCAAAAGAACACACACATTGGTTCAAAACGAAGGATACACAAAGGACCCATTCGAAGGACACTTTGATTGGAAACAAATATTGCTGTCTGAAGAGGTTCTGGTCGAAAGATGGACCTATGAGGTCAAAATGGAAGGTTGACATACTTAAAGAAGCTTGCTGGCCAGAGTTCTATGTGCTGCAAGTCCAAGCTTGCTACACTAGCCACAACGCTCCAAAACTGCTACACAACAGTCCTGCTATGCTGCTCTTATACTTGTACCAAATTGGCATACAAATACTGCACCTCAAAGAGTACAACAACAACATACTCAATTTGTTCAAATTATTTTATTTTCCCTCCTAAACCTCAGTCAACTTCATCTATAAATAAGAGGTTCCATAACACATCTTAGGGGGATGGACAACACATCCATAGGGCTTTGGGGTAGCTGGAGAAACTTTGGTTGTGTGAAAAATTATCAAACACTTAACACACTCTCAAATCCAGAATAAAAAAAACCACCCTTTGTTCTTTCTTTCGAGTCCAGCAAAAGAAACACTACACTTATTTCTTTTCATTCGAATCTAGAAACAACAAATACAACTCCACTCTTCTTGGCTTTCGAATCCAGTCAAAGAAACACCACACTTGTTTCTTTCCTTCGAATCCACGAGCACCCAGGGCAGCAGTTCAAGGTCCAACACATACATTCCAGTATCAAGCAAGGTAAGTCACCTTGACCTTGACCCTTTCGTTTCAAGCATGTAAATGACATTTGTTTACTTTTCGTTTCTGCCCTTTATGTTTGTTTTTCTTGTCCAAATATATGGTAGAACTAACATGTACAGACTCAAACAAAAATAGAAAACAAAATAAAGCTTACTGAATCGAAGCCTTAGGCTTCGCCCCTTACTGCTTCATAGTCCTAAACGAAAGACAATGAGGGCGTGAATGGAGGAGGCACACTCATGCTACTTTGCAGGCCCATGCTGCTTCACAGTACAAATGCAGGAACATAAAGGGTGTAATTGAAGGGTGCTAATACTGATTCCCAGCCCCAATCGAAAGAAGCAAAAGAAGGGTGAATCGAAGGAGCCTACTTCCTGGATCGAAAGATTCACTCTTTCTCTCTTTTTAATGTTATTTATGCTTGTCTTTATATTTTTCTTACTATTCAATATGGTTGTAATAGTGTAGGATATTTTTTTCTACATTTTTATTGCTTTATACAAATGTTAGTAATTAGGATATATGGCAAGATAAAACCAACAAGTAGACCAACCTAATCAAAGACTAAATTCATGCAATCAAACACACCATTCACACATATGAGCCTCTAGGGTAATCTCACTTGTTGCCTCAGAAAACAGTCATGTCCCTCGAATATGGGCGTTTTAGCAAAGACCCTCGATAAAAGATCGTTGTCCCTCGATTTCCCTCGATGTTGCCTTCGGTAAACGATCTAGTCCCTAACGAAATTGCTAAAACATACCATAGGTTTCCTTCTATGACCACACAAACGACCCACGCCCGTCCCTTCACATCCAATGATGGGGCTTCTTATCAATCAATGGTAAGATAGCCACATCTAAAGGAGGAGGAAAAGAACATTAGACCTTTTGAGTAGGTATGACGCTCATAGTTACTTTCTTGCTCACATCAAAAAAAGCATTTTCACACCAACACTTTCAATTGAAACATTTTAAAAAGTCAAAGCTCTTTGTACGCATTCTTATAGAGACGAGAATCATTACAAAGGCACTTTTAAAAATAAATTTCAAAAACATCTTCCACAACAAACATCTCTTTGAACTATTTTCAAAACTAACACTTTGTACGCATTCTTACAAAGACCAGAATCATTACAAAGACGTTAAGAGCCCGTAGAAAACTACGGATGAAAAAGGTGCTAATACCTTCCCTTTTCATAACCTACCCCCCGAACTCAAGAAATAATCTCGAAAGGTCTTTCCTGTTCTTTTCAACCTTTCCTTTATTGGATAAAATAAAAGTTGGTGGCGACTCTTGCTATCCGCAACAATTGCGATCAAACGCAAAACACCCAAGTCAGTTCTTCCCACCGTATTACAGAACTGGAGACTCTGCTGGGGAGTTACTTAAAAGTGGGGTTACCTTAGGGCTAGATCACCTTTACTCACTTTCCTTGTTTGACTTGTTTGCTTTACATTATGGTTCCTTGTTTGGGCTTTTTTTAATCCTCTACCGGATCTGGGGCACCTTTTAGGTAAGTAGCAATAGATTTTGGAAACTGTACAACATAGACCGATATGGCTGAAGCAATGGCTACGTTAGTATGATGCATTTGTTGGTACTGATATCCTTTATATTGAATCGAGGAGAATACGGGGCCGCTGAGCGGTGTCATGAAGCACTAACTGACCTTAGAACCTTAATTGAACAACTTGTCCATTAGGAAGTAGTGAGATAGCCAGTTTTGGTGGAAAGCTGAAAATTGGTTGATACTCGATACTACACTCATTGAGATCAAACTTTTGGGATATCTCGGCCGCAAGAAAAGATTGATTATGCTGAGACAATTCCTAAAAGAAAGGTCGGTGATATTGACATTACCTAGAACCCGGTTACTTTTTAGGACAGGTTAAGCCAACTAAACTTCAAGAGGGTACTTACCTATAAACCCCATTGCAAGCCTAAACCTAAGGACTTGTCTGCTTTGTGTGTATATGATTATTTGTACATAACGACTTGCTTGCTTTGCATACTTGTATATAACATCATGACATCATACCATAACATTTTCAATAACCATTTCAAGGATCTCGAGGGACTATGATGCAAGGGCATGTTGAACCAGACGCCTATCAAGGGGCAAGAGGATTCGTTCTCTAATCAAACATCGTCAAAGCCCAAAGAAAAGTAACTTGAGTCAAAGGCTATGACCCACTTGACACGGCGAGCTTGATTCTCGTGGAAGGACATCCACCGATACGAAGTTCTCCAATCAAAGCTATTGGTCAAAATTTAACTTCTAACATCTTCTTGTGTTTACCCTACGAGATCCTTGAAAACATGCATCCATATACCATGCATCATATCATGACAGGCTTTCCCCACACAGGTCTCTCATCTGCTTACTGTTTATTTCAGTAGAGATGGCTCTAGAGCATACTATCAAGGACATTTAGACTCAAAATGCTCAACTTCAAGAAATGTTCTTGATCCTATCCAAGGGGCAAGAAGAAGTGAAAGCACTCCTAACTAGGGGTATGACCATGAAGAATCCTGAGGAAAACAAGGATGACCAGTTGGAACGACTACAAACTGAGATAGACACAATGAAGATCCAGACGATGGAGCAAATGGTGGGCCAGATGGCTCTTATCCAAAACTTGGCTCAGGGACAAGAAGAGTTGAGAACCCTCATCAACAAGCTTCATCAAGACAAACTGTATGAAATAAACAGTCAAGGCTAGGGATCAAGTCTTTAATCAGCCCCTGGTGAGACAAGAAGTTGGCTTGGGGGAGATTAGACCTTTCTAAATTTCTGCTACGTCACGATCCCAACAACAACCTCACCAACAAGGACATGGTAATCTCCATAAACGAAATGCATCCGATAGGAAGTATACCAAACTCGACATGCCGATGTCGCAAGTCTTGTAACACATGTTAAAGGTAAATTTGGTCACATTGAAGGATCCTCCTCGGAATCCTAATACTGCTTCTCCCCGTTACAATCATGGAGAAAGGTGTGCGTACCACTCCAACAATCCTGGACATGACACTAACCATTGTTGGATGTTGAAAAACAAGATTCAAGACCTAATCGATGAAGGAGTGTTGGAGATTACATAAGATGGTCAACTGGAGCTCTTCTATCACCCCTCGAGGGCATCCATATGAAGTGACAGTCTAGGCAGAGGAATTTTTTGTTTGTTCTAATTTTCAGTTCTAATTTCTTTGTTTGCTTAAACACTTATCTTTATGTCAGACTTTGGTTATTCTCATTAATGCATTAAATATGTTTGTCTTGAATCAATCCATTCATTTTCACTCTATTTAAAATATTCTTTTTACTCCATTTATGATATTCAACTCTTCTTTCAAAGATTTGCAAACCTTTAGAGGGAGGATGACGAAAACAGTGTCATAATCTCATACAGTATGCTTTCGGACAGACCTTGCTGACGATGTACAGGCGTTTCTTTCAATTCCTAAACACTGGAGTTATAAGGAGGATAATACCTAGTCAACCCCTTTGAGCCTAAGAAGTAGGAGTTTTCTTTTTCACACAAATTTAAACCTTTAATCAAAACCTGGGGCAGGGTAGTCTCTCAGTTAATTCAAATGCGCGTTCAGTCGCAAACTTTCACCTCGTACACAACGAGTAATATCAAGAACGTCCTTCTGAACCAAAAGATGGTGATTGGTTCCTTACCAAATAGGCAGTCGTTATCTCTCAAAAGAAAAGCCCACTAAGTCAAAACCTACGAAGGAGATTTAAGAAAAAACAGGGGTATCCTGCTGACTGTAATCTCAAAACAAGAGTAGTCAGGCAAAAATCAAGGATAATAAATAAAAAAAGAGGCCACTACAAATCCTCGATGTTGTACCCCAAAATTTGCCCTCCCATATTCTTCAAGATTTGCCAAGCATGCTTCAAAATCTCCCCAAGGGTTGCACAGTTCAAGGGCCTCCTAACAGTCAAAAACTAGGGTTTTGGTTCTGACAAAGAAATTGAAGTTTCCAAGGGTCTAAACAAGTCCCATATGCCTATAAACATGGTCAAACATCCTCATACCAAGTTTCAAGACTTACAGCACAAAATTGCACAGTCAAAAACCCTAATTGCACTACAGTCAACTGTAGGGGTAAAATGGTCATTTGACAGTCAAAAGTCCAAATTTTTGGTCAACATCTCATTTTGAAGCCACAAACATCATTTGATCAATTCTTGATCATGATTTTCAAGGCATGGCTCAAAAAGTCTCAAGATGCAAAAGTTTCCATATTTGGACAGTTGAAAAAGTCAACTGTAACTTGACCAAGGCATAACTTCCACATGGTTTATCATAAAAATTCCATCGAAAGCTAATTTTGAAGATAAAGACATTTCCTACAACTCCTCTTCACACTTCAAGTCCAAGAAATGCTCTCACAAAAAGTTATCAATTTCAACATTATAGGTCATTTTCAAAAGTCAACAAAAAGGGACTTTAAGTCAAAGGCCATAACTTGAGATTGGTAAATCAAAATGATATGGGACAAAAGGCATTGGTTATAGGACTTCAAGACCTTTCCAAAATGTCCAAGAACATGATCAAAGCTTAAAAATTGAGCAAGATATGCCTTGTGGAAGTTAGGAAATTTTTGGGAATTTTGAAAAGTCAACTTTACTTCAAATGCCTTAAATTTGCTAATGGGCCACATTTTCTTCCAAGATTCATCATCCAAAGCATATGCACGACCATTTGGCCCAAAGGGGATTTATTTCATCATTTTTATTATTTATTTGAATTTTTAATTATAAATAATTCATTTAATTAATTAAAATATGGAAAAAATACTAAACAAATGTAGGTGAATCTTTTTATGCAGTATAATCACTCATGATTCACTCAAGATTCGTGCACAACTCAAATTGGGAAGATTGGTTATGATTGGAATCAAATATTCATGGAAAAGATTGGAAAAAATATGCATGAAAATCAAATATTCATTCCATCAATGCAAAAGGTTTTGGACATATTTTTCAACCCTAATCCATCACTCATATAAGACTGATCAAAACCTAATGCATGGGAACGTCTAAGCTGCGCCACACTTCATAAACAACTTTGCACTTTTTCAAGAAAATTCAAAAAACTGAAACCACGATTCTAAGGCGTTTCAAGGCCAAATAACTATCCCATTGCATTCCTGAGGCTTCAAGGAAGGTGTCTGGATCAAAACCATTGTCCCTAACGCAAGGAATTGGTAGAACGACGGTGTCCTGTTCATGATTTTTTTCATATTCATGTATCATGATTCATGCATTATTTTTAATTTTTAATGTTCGATTTGTGTTAGTTGATTGATTCTGAAGCTAACCATGTGTTTTGATTGAGTTTTTGTGCATCACACGCGAAATCACCATTGAAGCTCGCTAGGGTTTCCAAACTGCAAAATTGGGGCTTTACGTTTAAAGAAAAATTGGGACATGAGACTTAGGCCATTAAAACCAGGAGCTTCAGACGAATGCAATGCATAACTCGCGATCAATTTATGATCAAAGGATTTCTATTCGCTATTTTTTCATACATCATATAGTGGGGGTTTAAAACCCCCGCAATCTTGTTTATGTTTTTTCAGGCAAACGCAGGACACTTGGAGAAGAAGGTGAGGTGTAAGCAGGGGATTGGCGCGTTTGAATTTCGCGCGGAAAAATATCACTAACTCTCGTTTTGACTGATATTGTTTATTTGTTATATTATATACAAAGCGTTTAGGTGGATCAAGTGGCAAGGCGTTGGGTTGGTAACCTCTGGGACCTGGGTTCGAATCCCAGGTCCCCCTTCTTTATTCCATATTATTTTTCTAACCATACTCCTATGCAGCGCATACTCCAGGGGTTCATTATACACCCATGATCCAAACGTGCCACATGGCCACTGAGGGAAATCCAAAGGCCAATGTTTGAAGAGTACCATGTGCGTTGGTCAACAAATCTACACGTGATCACCTGAAGTCAACAAGGCCAGGAATTCAATGGGCCTAATTACTGGGACCAAACCTCCAAATTGGGACAACAAACCCCCATGTTTGCATTCTTCTCTCTTTTTATTTTTCTCTTATTTCTTTTAATTATATTATTTGTTCTATTTTAATTCTTTAAATTAATATTTTCATAATATAAAAATAAAATAAAAAAATCAGAAAGTCACAAAAAAAAATATATTTTATTTTAATATCTTTGTAAATAAATTGTATCAATTAATTTAGTTTTTAAATTCTAGGATTAATTTTAACATTTTCTCAATAAACTTAAAAAATTGTAGAATTAGGGTTTTGATTATTTTTATCCTTTTGCCTTTTTCACCATATTAGTTATTAATTATTATTTTTGTAAATAAAATTGTATTAATTAATTAGGTTAATTTTAGGTTCAACTTTCACATTTTTTTAATAAATTAAAAATAGCTAGAATTAGGTTTAAATTCCATTTAATTCTCATAAAAATCCATAAATTCAAAAAACTCAAAAAATAATTCATTTTCTCATTTAATTTAATTAATTTGTTAATCGTAATTTAATTTCATTAAAAAGGGTCCAACGCCCTCGCTTTCGATTATCAGTTCGTTTCGCGCATTTATTTCCTTTCTTATAATATTCATGTAATTCTCCCAAAGCCATGTAAATCAGACATTATCTTTTCCGCACTCTTTATTTTATTTCAAATCGGGTCCTGAATTTAATTTGGCGATGTGGACCCGCGCCTTTGTAATAGCGTAGGAACTTTTAATTCTCGCATCTTTTAAACTGTTAACTATTGCATGAAAGAATGAATGTCAAAAATAAAAGCAACGCGTAGATCACAAATACATGACAAGACAAAATATCTGAAAACGACACACAAATCACACACCACCTCTAGGGTACGCCTCACTGTTGCCTTGCCCCTCGAAAGGTGATCGTCGAGTAGAGGATGTTTTAGTAAGTCCTCATGATCTGGGAACCTGGCATGAGGGTAGCTTCTAAGGTGTCTTCCTATTGCTCCGGTGATCACCATGTCCCGAACCCTCGAATTGACCCGAACACCTCCAACGGTGGTGCTACCTACCTCTCAATGGTGGGATAGCACTACTTTAAAGGACATTTACACAGACGAATTCCTTAGGGTAGGTAGACGACTCTAGATACTTGCTCTAATTTCAAAACAAATCAAAAAATACTTTTCACACCAACACCTTTTCAAAAAGCTTTCGAAAGCAACTTTTCAAACACTCTTGAGGACCGATACAAGAGTCAAACTGAAATTTTCAAAGAAACTTTTTTAAAACCCACAGTTGAAAAGCAAACAAACCATTTTTGAAAACACAAATGAGCAAGTATCTAAGAGCCCATGGATAACCATGGATAGAAAGGGTGCTAACACCTTCCCTTTCTATAACCTACCTCCCGAACCGAGAGCAATCTCTATAAGGAATTTTTCTGTGCTTTTGTCCTTTCCATTTGGAGAAAATAAAAGACGGTGGCGACTCTTGCTTCCGCGACATTTCGCGAACCAACGTTAAACAGTCAGTTCCAGATCCACCGATCACAGAACTGGCGACTCTGCTGGGGACAAAACTAATAAAGTGAGGTGTATCTTAGGGTTAGTTCATAACTGTGTTTTCAATTGTATTGACTTGCTTGCTTTATTATTGTGGGACTGTCTTGGGAGTTCTATAGATCCTAACCCGGATCTGGGGATACCTTCTTAGAAAGTAGCAACAAGGCTGTGAGGGAACTGTGCGGGGTATACCGACATGGTTGAAACAGTCTGCTACGTTGATGTGGCACTTTGGTGTGTACCGGTAACCCTTGAGTTCAGTCAAGGAGAGTACGGGGCCTCCGCGTGGTGTCGTGAAGCATCAACAGACCTTAGGAACCTTAATTGAACCATCTTGGCCTCTTTAAGGTAGTGAGATAACTGACTTTGGTGCAGTCCGAGGTTGGTTGATACTCGATACTACACTCAATTGAGGGTTGCTTTCCTGGAATATTTCGGTCGCTAGTTCAGTGGCTAAATCGAAACGATGAACAATGAAAGCAATCCCGTGATATTGGGACCCTTAGAACCCGGTTACTTCTAATAGGACAGGTTGAGCCCACCAACTTCAAGAGGGTAATACCCCGACCCCATGCTGGCCTTAAACTCTAAGGGTTTTCTCTTGTGTGACTTGTGTGCCTTCGTACTTGACTACTTGCATGCTTTATCTGACACATGAACTACTTGCAGGTTTTGTTTTAGTCCTTAATTGGGACCCATGACAGGGCTTACTAAGTTTCTTGCAGGTTTTGTTTACAGTCCTTAATTAGGGCTCACAACAGGGTTTACCTACATTACCCCATGCATAGCATAACATCATACCATTGCATACATCCTAACCCATTTCAAGGATCTCAAGGGCTTGTGATGCCGGTCATGATGAATCAGCTATCCCAACAAGGGGCAAAGAGGATTTATTTTCCTCTAGACAAAGTTTTCAGGGGCTATGACCCACTTGATATGGCGAGCTCTGACTCTTGAAGAAGGTTCCCCTAACCAAGGTTGTTTGGAAACCAAAACCAGACATGATGACTAAAGTCAGGGGCTATGACCCACTGGATATGGTGAGCCTTTGACCCTTGAAGAAGGATTCTCAACAACATGAAGTTCCTTCACTCAAGCTACCAGATTCAAATTCTGACAAATTTTTCTTGTTTACCCCGCGAGATCTTTGAAAACATTGCATATATATACATACATATCATTGCATAACAGGTACCCCTGTTGCAGGTTACTTATCTTCTCCGCTGTTTATTTCAGCAATGGCTTCCCAACAAGATAACCAGGACCTTCTGGCTCAAGAGACTCGGTTCAGGGAAATCCTCCTGAATCTATCCAAGGGGCAGGAGGAGCTAAGGACACTTCTCATGGAGACTTTGGTCAGGAACAGCGCTGGGGACGAACGGCTGAAACATCTTCAAGCTGAAGTGGATGCAATGAGAGCCCAGATGCTGGGGCAGGTGACTATCATCCAAGACTTATCTCAAAGACAAGAAGAGCTTGGGGTTCTCGTCAACCAACTGCTTCGGGATAACCAACTGAGGCAAACATCTAAGGGTAAAGAGCCAGTCATCATTCAACCATCTTTGAGACAAGGAGATAAGGGGAGAGCTCCTCAAATGGCTCCAGTGTCACAAATTCAGCATCAACCTCACCAGCTTCAGCCAGACAAGCCCAGGAGGCAATTCACCCAGCTCAACATGTCGTTGTTTCAAGCTTTGCAACGCCTGTTGAGGTTGAACCTGATCACATTAAGGGCTCATCCCCGGAACCCCAACACAACATCTCCTATCTATGATCCCAATAAAAGGTGTGCCTACCACTCTGCCAGTCCAGGACATGATACAAATGAGTGTTGGGCTCTTAAGAACAAGATCCAAGACCTGATCGATGAAGAAGCATTGGAGTTCACACAAGATGGTCAGGCTGAGTTTTTCTACCATCCCTCCAAGGCTCACCATTTGAAGTAACAAGCCCTGAGATAAAAAGACTTTTGTTCATTAGGATTTTCAAGTTGTAACTTTCTTCTGTTCAAACATTTACTCATGTTAAACGTTGTTATTTCATTAATGCATCGCATATGTCTGTTTTGAAGCAATATATTCGTATTCACTATACGCAAATTATTTTCATATTTTTTCTGGTGATCAACACTCGATTAATAATTCTAAGCCTCTTGAGGGAGGATGACGAAAACGATACCGCGATCATTACAATATGCTTTTGAACAGACCACGCTGATGAGGTACATGCATTATTTCAATCCCTAAACACTGGAGTTATAAGGAAGATAATCCCTCGTCAACCCCTTTGAGCCAAAGAAGTAGGAGTTTTTTCTTTTCGAAAATTAAAACCCTTAATCATAACCTGGGGCAGGGTAGTTCTCTCAGTTGATCCAAGTGCATAACGAATGGCACCAAAGAGGTCCTTACGAAACAAAAGACAGTGATGGTCCCGAACAATCATACAGATAGGCAGTCATTACTTCTCAAAATAAAAACCCATTAAGTCAAAACCTATGAAGGAGACTTACAAAACTGGGGCATCCCGCTGACTGTAATCACAAAAGAAACAGTTCAGGCAAGAAAAAAAAAAGCAGGGATAACAAAAACCAAAAAAGAAAGAGGTTTTACAAACCCTCGACAAAAAATGACTGCCCATTCAAAATAAACTATCAACATCCGAACCATCACGGGAATATCAGGACAAAAACTCAAAAAAGGTCTAACGCACGATCAACTGAGTTTAGGATTGAAGAACATCACGAAGAGCGGGTGGGTACAAATAATTTGAGCCTTTATCCTTTGTTTCTTAAACCATGAACCAGACCACGTTATAACCCTTAAAAGTCCTAGCTGAAGCATGGGTTAGTTCGAAAGCATACTGTTACGAAAGGTATCCTGACTCCTTAAGGCTCACGGTAAATACGGAGTTGACATCACGTTTTACAAACATTCACTTGTTTTATGAAAAAGAATGCATTTTCAAAATCTTCAAGACAGACATAAGCTTTACATTTTTTATATAACATTGCTTGCATATGCTTTTTTGTTCGAACAGCAAAGAAATTCGCACGACGAATGTCTAATGAACAAGAGTACCTCCAATCAAGGGGCATGATATGATCATGGTCTACCATCTGGGGCAGTTAAGTCAAGATCCAGAGAATTTCTCAACGATGGCAAGCAGCTAGGGGCAACTCTCCATCTGAGACACTTGGGGCATTGGACAGGAATTCCAGCAATAAATCTTGCCTGATTAAACATCTTCTTGTGGCATGACAAAACACTTCTAACAGGGGCAACTCCCTACATCCTGAGAACGGACATAGTCGAAAAATACCACGCACAATCAAAGACCCGCTAGGTTGACATACCTAGGCAAAAATTAGGGCTTCCCGGCGAACCAAAAGGGTTCGGGCAAAATAAGGGATGAAAATGAAAAATTATACACCCGGCAAGTCGAAAACTTGAAAAGGCGGCTTGGGCAAAAATGGGTATCCCGGTGGACCGAAAACCCGAAAGGGCGGTCCAGGCAAAAATTAGGGATCAAAAGCGTATGACTATGTCCCAGCGCCTCGCCACTTGCCTATCAGAAGAAGGTTTGTCAAACGGCAGTTGTCAAGACTCCACCAGTATCTTCCCCCACAAAAACAGGGGCAGTAAAGAGTTGTCTAAGCAATCTAATTGTTCTGTCCTCCAAGGTACCAAGGTAGGTTCAGCTAAAGAACATAACCAGATATCTTAATTCCCCAGAGAGTGAGCCAGCAAGTCAGTGCACTCTCCCCAAGCAAAACAACTATCAGCACTTCATAGGTCTTCCTCTCCCGCCTCAGAAACAGGGGCAATAAAGAGTTGTCTAAAAGCGATCTAATTGTTCCGTCCACCCAGGTACCAAGGTGATTTCAGCTGAAGAACATAACCAGATATCTTAATTCCCCAGAGAGTGAGCCAGCAAGTCAGTACACTCTCCCCGAGCAAAGTTACAGTCAAACTTAAGGAAGTTGGGTATCCTCCCGCAGATCTCAACATTCCCCAGTAGTATATATGCATTCTTAACAAGCATCCCCGGCAATCTTGGTCTAAAGATTGTTCCTCGGCGGTATATCAAACATTCAATGGAGTCACTTCCCCGATACAGCTCAAAACTTCCCCAGGAGAGTCCAATCCAGTTTCCCCAGGAAAGTTGGAATCCATCTCCCTAAGCAGTAAGCTTATCCCCAGTAGATTCTGGAAGCTTACCCCTGCAGGGCACGAACGCGTCTCCCGGCTTTATTCAAAGAGTTATTTCCCTACCAGGATATAACTGGGTTATCCTCAGCCAAAAGCCACGGAAAGATCGTCCTCGGCGAAGTCTTCTTATCCCCAGCGACGTCTATTAACGCTTCCAACACAACAATGGTATCCCCAGCGGAGTTATCATCAAATCTCAGCGAAGTATCTATCCCCACAGAGTATTGCTCCCCAGCAAGATCGTTAGAGTACTTTGCTCCCTGCAAAGTAATCCATTCGCCCAGTTTATTCCCCAACGGAGTTATCTTCTCCTACCGGTATGCTTGCAACTATCATCCCCAGCGGAAGCAAAGCACTGTTCTTCAACATCAGCCCAGGAGTGACTTCCCGGCACCCGTCAAGGATTTACTTTCCTAGATAACAAACATACATTCATAAACATCGCACTTCCATACATTATAGCATGCATATACGTATCATATCTTACAAATCTCATTTATGTTGAGAACATCATTGCTTGATCCATATCATGCATTGCATATGACTGACTTTTACCTTTAAGGAAAGATCCAGTTAAGTTCTCAGCTATTTCAAGGCCTTCTCTGGTTCAGTCAGATCGACCCTAAGATCTCCCTGTTTCTTATCCAGTTGAAGATTTCAAGACCTAGACCGGTTCAGTTAAATCGACCCTAAGATTTTTCTGTTTCTTATCCAGTCTAAGGCCTTCTCTGGTTCAGTCAGATCGACCCTAAGATCTCCTTGTTTCTTATCCAGTTGAAGATTTCAAGACCTAGACCGGTTCAGTTAAATCGACCCTAAGATTTTCCTGTTTCTTATCCAGTCAAAGGCCTTCTCTAGTCCAGCTAAATCGACCCCTAACAGATTTTCCTAATAAAGACTCAGTAGAAGACATCCAAGATTCTCTCAGTGTTACTGTTGAGGTAGTAATCACCCCCAGATTCTCTCAGTGTTACTGTTGAGGTTGAAATCACCCAAGATTCTCTCAGCGTTACTGTTGAGGTTGAAGTCGCCCAAGATTCTCCCAGCGTTCCTGTTGAGGTAGTAATCGTCCAAGGTTCTCTCACCATCCCGTTGAGGTAGTAACCATCTCTGGTTCATTCGTCATCTTTTAAAGCTCCAGATCCAGCTCCTGTAACCAGTCAGGACGCATCTATACAAAGAATTTGAAGACCAGCTCCTGTAACAGGTCAGGTAATCATTTTCTTTTGCAGGTACGCAAGTTCTCGCTAAGGAATCTCTTACGCGATTGACACCCAGATGGCATCTATAAGCCCGTCCACCTATCCATCACTTCTTAGCATGGCATCTGTAAGCCCATCATCCTATCCATCAATCTCCAAATGGCATCTATAAGCCCATTCCCCCATCACACTACTATGTGAGCGCAAATTTCTGGGCACTTTAGTGTTCAATCATCTTCTACCTTCGGATTACGATAGGCACGTCAGCAAATCTGCATCCTCAGGTTTAAGAAGATTCAACAGGGGCAACTGTTGTACCCCAAAATTTGCCCTCCCATATTCTTCAAGATTTGCCAAGCATGCTTCAAAATCTCCCCAAGGGTTGCACAGTTCAAGGGCCTCCTAACAGTCAAAAACTAGGGTTTTGGTTCTGACAAAGAAATTGAAGTTTCCAAGGGTCTAAACAAGTCCCATATGCCTATAAACATGGTCAAACATCCTTATACCAAGTTTCAAGACTTACAACATAAAATTGCACAGTCAAAAACCCTAATTGCACTACAGTCAACTGTAGGGGTAAAATGGTCATTTGACAGTCAAAAGTCCAAATTTTTGGTCAACATCTCATTTTGAAGCCACAAACATCATTTGATCAATTCTTGATCATGATTTTCAAGGCATGGCTCAAAAAGTCTCAAGATGCAAAAGTTTCCATATTTGGACAGTTGAAAAAGTCAACTGTAACTTGCCAAGGCATAACTTCCACATGGTTTATCAGAAAAATTCCATCAAAAGCTAATTTTGAAGATAAAGACATTTCCTACAACTCCTCTTCATACTTCAAGTCCAAGAAATGCTCTCACAAAAAGTTATCAATTTCAACATTATAGGTCATTTTCAAAAGTCAACAAAAAGGGACTTTAAGTCAAAGGTCATAACTTGAGATTGGTAAATCAAAATGACATGGGACCAAAGGCATTGGTTAGAGGACTTCAAGACCTTTCCAAAATGTCCAAGAACATGATCAAAGCTTAAAAATTGAGCAAGATATTCCTTGTGGAATTTGGGAAATTTTTGGGAATTTTGAAAAGTCAACTTTACTTCAAATGCCTTAAATTTGCTAATGGGCCACATTTTCTTCCAAGATTCATCATCCAAAGCATATGCACGACCATTTGGCCCAAAGGGGATTTCTTTCATCATTTTTATTATTTATTTGAATTTTTAATTACAAATAATTCATTTAATTAATTAAAATATGGAAAAAATACTAAACAAATGTAGGTGAATCTTTTTATGCAGTATAATCACTCATGATTCACTCAAGATTCGTGCACAACTCAAATTGGGAAGATTGGCTATGATTGGAATCAAATATTCATGGAAAAGATTGGAAAAAATATGCATGAAAATCAAATATTCATTCCATCAATGCAAAAGGTTTTGGACATATTTTTCAACCCTAATCCATCACTCATATAAGACTGATCAAAACCTAATGCCTGGGAACGTCTAAGCTGCGCCACACTTCATAAACAACTTTGCACTTTTTCAAGAAAATTCAAAAAACTGAAACCACGATTCTAAGGCGTTTCAAGGCCAAATAACTATCCCATTGCATTCCCGAGGCTTCAAGGAAGGTGTCTGGATCAAAACCATTGTCCCTAACGCAAGGAATTGGTAGAAAGACCGTGTCCTGTTCATGATTTTTTTCATATTCATGTATCATGATTCATGCATTATTTTTAATTTTTAATGTTTGATTTGTGTTAGTTGATTGATTCTGAAGCTAACCATGTGTTTTGATTGAGTTTTTGTGCATCACACGCGAAATCACCATTGAAGCTCGCTAGGGTTTCCAAACTGCAAAATTGGGGCTTTACGTTTAAAGAAAATTTGGGACATGAGACTTATGCCATTAAAACCAGGAGCTTCAGACGAATGCAATGCATAACTCGCGATCAATTTATGATCAAAGGATTTATATTCGCTATTTTTTCATACATCATATAGTGGGGGTTTAAAACCCCCGCAATCTTGTTTATGTTTTTTCAGGCAAACGCAGAACACTTGGAGAAGAAGGTGAGGTGTAAGCAGGGGATTGGCGCGTTTGAATTTTGCGCGGAAAAATATCACTAACTCTCGTTTTGACTGATATTGTTTATTTGTTATATTATATACAAAGCGTTTAGGTGGATCAAGTGGCAAGGCGTTGGGTTGGTAACCTCTGGGACCTGGGTTCGAATCCCAGGTCCCCCTCTTTATTCCATATTATTTTTCTAACCATACTCCTATGCAGCGCATACTCCAGGGGTTCATTATACACCCATGATCCAAACGTGCCACATGGCCACTGAGGGCAATCCAAAGGCCAATGTTTGAAGAGTACCATGTGCGTTGGTCAACGAATCTACACGTGATCACCTGAAGTCAACAAGGCCAGTAATTCAATGGGCCTAATTACTGGGACCAAACCTCCAAATTGGGACAACAAACCCCCATGTTTGCATTCTTCTCTCTTTTTATTTTTCTCTTATTTCTTTTAATTATATTATTTTTTCTATTTTAATTCTTTAAATTAATATTTTCATAATATAAAAATAAATAAAAAAATCAGAAAGTCACAAAAAAAAATATATTTTATTTTAATATCTTTGTAAATAAATTGTATCAATTAATTTAGTTTTTAAATTCTAGGATTAATTTTAACATTTTCTCAATAAACTTAAAAAATTGTAGAATTAGGGTTTTGATTATTTTTATCCTTTTGCCTTTTTCACCATATTAGTTATTAATTATTATTTTTGTAAATAAAATTGTACTAATTAATTAGGTTAATTTTAGGTTCAACTTTCACATTTTTTTTAATAAATTAAAAATAGCTAGAATTAGGTTTAAATTCCATTTAATTCTCATAAAAATCCATAAATTCAAAAAACTCAAAAAATAATTCCTTTTCTCATTTAATTTAATTAATTTGTTAATCGTAATTTAATTTCATTAAAAAGGGTCCAACGCCCTCGCTTTCGATTATCAGTTCGTTTCGCGCATTTATTTCCTTTCTTATAATATTCATGTAATTCTCCCAAAGCCATGTAAATCAGACATTACCTTTTCCGCACTCTTTATTTTATTTCAAATCGGGTCCTGAATTTAATTTGGCGATGTGGACCCGCGCCTTTGTAATAGCGTAGGAACTTTTAATTCTCGCATCTTTTAAACTGTTAACTATTGCATGAAAGAATGAATGTCAAAAATAAAAGCAACGCGTAGATCACCAATACATGACAAGACAAAATATCTGAAAACGACACACAAATCACACACCACCTCTAGGGTACGCCTCACTGTTGCCTTGCCCCTCGAAAGGTGATCGTCGAGTAGAGGATGTTTTAGTAAGTCCTCATGATCCGGGAACCTGGCATGAGGGTAGCTTCTAAGGTGTCTTCCTATTGCTCCGGTGATCACCATGTCCCGAACCCTCGAATTGACCCGAACACCTCCAACGGTGGTGCTACCTACCTCTCAATGGTGGGATAGCACTACTTTAAAGGACATTTACACAAACGAATTCCTTAGGGTAGGTAGACGACTCTAGATACTTGCTCTAATTTCAAAACAAATCAAAAAATACTTTTCACACCAACACCTTTTCAAAAAGCTTTCGAAAGCAACTTTTCAAACACTCTTGAGGACCGATACAAGAGTCGAACTGAAATTTTCAAAGAAACTTTTTTAAAACCCACAATTGAAAAGCAAACAAACCATTTTTGAAAACACAAATGAGCAAGTATCTAAGAGCCCATGGATAACCATGGATAGAAAGGGTGCTAACACCTTCCCTTTCTATAACCTACCTCCCGAACCGAGAGCAATCTCTATAAGGAATTTTTCTGTGCTTTTGTCCTTTCCATTTGGAGAAAATAAAAGACGGTGGCGACTCTTGCTTCCGCGACATTTCGCGAACCAGCGTTAAACAGTCAGTTCCAGATCCACCGATCACACTCGACAACATGAAAAATGTTGCAAAGATAACTGCCTTCCAACAAACTTAACTTGTCCAAACCATCACCAAAACGTCATTTTCAGACTCAATTAGAATTCAAACGCACAGTTGACTGAGTTTAGGACTGGAGAACATCACGAAGAACAGGCGGGTACAAATATACTTTGAGCCTTATCCTTTTTTTCTTAAACCTTGAACCAAGCCACGCTACAACCCCTTAAAAGTCCTAATTGAAGCATGGGTTAGTTTGAAAGCATACTGTTACAAAAGGTATCTTGACTCCTATAAGGCTTACTGCAAATCTTGAGTCGAATTCATGTTTTTTTTACAAAATTCTTCTACTTTCTAAAATGCATTTTCAAAAATTCAAGATAAGCATAAACTTTGCATTATTTGAATATCGTTGTTTGCATATAGCTACTAGTTTGACAACATAGAGATCCACACGACGACTATCCGTTGAACACAATTTTCAATGAACAAAATCACTTTAAGGGGGAAGACACTCCCAATGACAAATCTCCTATAAGCAAGGGGGCATGACATGTCACTTCCCAACTCGTCTGGAGAAGTCAAGTCGAGATTCCAAGGAATCTCTCAAGAAATGATGAATAACTAGGGGCAGGTCTGCATTTGAATCGCTTGGGGCATTGAACATGAATCCCATCAAAGGGTCTCATACGACCAATCAAACATTTTCTGGTAGTGCTACGAAACTTACTACCAGGGGCAATGACAAATCTCTCACAAAGTCCTTTTCATAGGGTGATCCTTAGTCAAGTCCCCACAGAGTCGTCTCTATAAGGTTATCCCCATATAATAATCTTCAAAATAAGGGTACAAACTCCTCAAGGCCAAATTCATGGATATCCCCATAAAATAGGATTCATGCAATCCCCAGCAAAAGTTTCAACCTCCTGAAAACCACTCCCCAGCCAGAGTTTCAACCTCCGGAAAACCACTTCCCAGCTGAGCTAGTCTCTCAAAAAGAATCCTCGAGGAGTTCTTCCAAGAGAAGACGCCTCTCTAGAAGATTGGAGATATGGTTAATTACCCAATAAATGTCAAGATTCCCCAGCTTGAATTTTCCTCTCAGACTATCACAAGTCAAGGGACCACAACCCCTCTTTATCAGTAGACTTTTCTACAATCCCTAGTGAGTTACTACAAATCCTGGCAAACAACCAGATAACAGTTAACTTCTTTATCCCCAACAAGTTGTTAACTTCCTTTATCTTCCATCAAGAGATAACTCCCCCGGTAGAGCAACAAACAATTAAGACTCCTAAACTCTTTCCCCCAAGAAAAACCAACATTCCCCAGTGGAGTTCTCCACAAACAAAAAAACAGGAACCCCCAGCGGAAACATTCTAAAACAAGGTCTGGAGAGGTGCATACTCTTTATCCCCAACAGTAGTCTGAGATTTAACTTCCCAAAAGCTCCCTAGCATTTGTGAGGGATTTATTTTACAAGACAAATATACATTTCAACAACATGCATAGAATATGCATACAAAAATACATATAGCACAAATCTCATTTATTTCGAGAACATCATTACACAATGCATACATCATGACATTTCATACAACTAACTCTTTACCTTTTCAGGAAAAGATAAATCAACAGATAAGTGTCATTAACTATCTGTAGACTTCTCCAAGACAAAATCAAGCTTGGATTTATTCATTACCTGCTAAAGTAGTAGTCAAAGATTCCTTCATTGTCTGTTGAGGTAGTAATCGTCAAGGATTCTTTCATTATCTATTGAGGTAGTAATCATCCAAGGTTCCTTCATTATCTGTTGAGGTAGTAATTGTCAAGGATTCCTTCATTATCTGTAGAGGTAGTAATCATCAAAGATTCCTTCATTATCTGTTGAGGTAGCAGTTGTCCAGATTCCTTCATTATCTGTTGAGGTAGAAGTCGTCCAGATTCCTTCATTATCTGTCAAGGTAGTTGTCGTCAAAGATTCCTTTATTATCCATTGAGGTAGTAGTCGTTAAAGATTCCTTCATCATCTGTCGAGGTAGTAGTCGTCAAAGATTCCTTCATCATCTGTCGAGGTAGTAGTCGTCAAATATTCCATCATCATCCATTTAGGTAGTAGTCGTCAAAGATTTCTTCATCATCCACTGAGGTAGTAGTCACTAAAGATTCCTTCATCATCTGTTGAGGTAGTAGTTGTCAAAGATTCCTTCATTATCTGTCGAGGTAGTAGTCGTCATAGATTCCTTCATCATCCATTGAGGTAGTAATCATCAAAGATTCCTTCATTATCTGTTGAAGTAGCAGTCGTCCAAGATTCCTTCATCATCCATTTAGGTAGTAGTCGTCAAAGATTCCTTCATCATCTGTTGAGTTAGTAGTCGTCAAATATTCCTTCATCTTCCATTGAGGTAGTAGTCATCAAAGATTCCTTCATCATCCATTAAGATAGTAGTCGTTAAAGATCCCTTCACCATCTGTTGAGGTAGTAGTCGTCAAAGATTCCTTCATTATCTGTCGAGGTAGTAGTAGTTAGAGATTCCTTCATCATCCATTGAGGTAGTAGTCGTAAAATATTCCTTCATTATCTGTTGAAGTAGTAGTCGTCTAAGATTCCTTCATTGCTTGTTGAAGTAGTAGTCGTTCAAGATTCCTTCATTATATGTCACAGTAAAGCTTTATGCTTACCATCAATCACTTTAGATGGCATCTATAAGCCCATCTCCGACAACTCTCCATCATCTATCCTAATTGAAGTCTTTAAGCCCATTCCCTACACAATCAACTAACATATCATCGAGTGCAAATTTCTGGGCACTCTAGTGTTCAATCATCTTCCACCTTCAAGTCACGAATGGTGGACTCGCAAATCTAACTCTTCAGGTTTAAGAAGATTGAACAGGGGCAGCTGTTGTACCCCAAAATTTTCCCTCTCTTTTCTCAAGTATTTTCAAAAGCTCAAGCTTGCGCAAATATAAAGCAGACAAAAAGGGAAAAGCAGATAAAAATGATTTTTTGAAGAAAAGAAAGCTTCTTTCGATTCATTCTAGCTTCGATTGGGAATTTAGGCTTCCTTCGAGCAAGCTTGATTCATCCTTCGATTGGGCGTCTATGCTGTTAGAACAATGTTTGAATCTACTACCCTATATTTAAGTTTTGATGATAACAAAGTGAAAAGATATAGTATTTATATGTTTCATGTTTGAACTATCTGCTGCCTAAAATTATTATGCTCTGACTTGCAGATACGCTGATTGAAATAAGCGAGATCACGTTTATTCAGCATCAGAATTTGATTTCATACACCAGCATCAAAAGTTGCTACATCAGAACGTCAAGATCAGATAATCAACTCACGGACATGCTGAAGCTTGATGAACAGAACTGCGCTCAAACACTCTGATACAGAAACAATAGTTCATCAGCAGCGAAGCAGAATCAGAATGAGCCAAGCCAGAACTTGCGTTAAAGAAGCAACGGTACTGTGCATTGAACGCTAATTAATTCCAACGGCTTCATTCCAGACAAGATCTGCTCAATAAGGAAAGCTTGTTATTAGCATTGAATCAAGAATATTGCATTCAACGTTCATCTTCTCAAGTGCTATATAAACAAGGCTTTGAAGATTATAATGGCTAATGCTCTCCAAATCTCTACACGCACAAAGCTGAACCATAATCTTCGCTCTACCAGTTTTGCTAAACTACAAACTCTGATATTCCATTTCTGTTTAGCAATCTAGTTTCTAAGCTTCAATTTGTGTATACATCACAGTTGTGATAAAGTTTTGTAGAAAACATCCACACACATTGTTTTATATCCTTGTAAGAAAGTGTTGCCTTGACAAACCGGGTTGTGGTTTGAATCAAGAAGGCTTTAGCAGTTGTTAAAGCAGTCTGTAATATTCAGTTGAATATAGTGAATTAAGACCTCGTTGGAGAGAGGCGAAATCACCTTGACGGGTGGACTGGAGTAGTTTGAGATCAAACGAACCAGGATAAAAATATCTTGTCAATTGCTTTAGACTTCAATTTTATAATTCAACCCCCCCTTCTTGTGTTTTTCACCCCTTCAATTGGCATCAGAGCGCCTGGTTCTGAGCTAAAACACTTAACCGTGTCAGTACAAGATCCAGCGTCAGAAAAACACAATGGCAGGAAACAATTCTCACTTCAGCAATGACAATAACGAGGACAGAGACAGATTCAGTGGCAAACCTCCAGTCTTTGATGGAGAAAACTTTGATTACTGGAAAGACAGAATTGAAAGCTTCTTTCTAGCACATGATGCTGATCTGTGGGATATGGTGACAGATGGATACACGCACCATGTGAATGCAAGTGGTCAGAAGATTGATAGAAAATCAATGACTGATCAACAAAAGCGTGACTTCAAGAATCACCATAAGGCCAGAACCATCCTCCTCAGTGCCATCTCCTATACTGAGTATGAAAAGATCTCCAACAGAGACACAACAAAGAATATCTTTGATTCTCTCAGAATGACGCATGAGGGCAACGTTCAGGTCAAAGAAACAAAAGCTCTGGCGCTCATTCAGAAGTATGAGGCGTTCAAAATGGAAGAATCTGAATCCATTGAAACTATGTTCTCTAGATTCCAGATTCTGGTAGCTGGTCTCAAAGTTCTGGACAAAGGATACTCTACTGTTGACCATGTCAAGAAAATAATCAGAAGTTTACCCAAGCAGTGGAGGCCTATGGTTACTGCTCTGAAGCTAGCTAAAGATCTCAACAAAATCACTCTGGAGGAACTTATAAGCTCCCTCAGAAGTCATGAGATAGAGCTAGAAGCTGATGAGCCTCAGAAGCAAGATACAGAAGGACAGATTCTTCCTCTGGATACAGAAGATCTGAAGGCTCCTCCAGTAGCAAGAAGCCAAACACCAAAGACATCATCTTCTACGAGTGCAATGAGCAAGGACACTACAAGAGTGACTGCCCAAAGCTTCAGAGGGAAAAGCCCAAAAAAGAAGTTTGGAAGAGAGAAGAAGAAAAGTCTCATGGCCACATGGGATGACTCTGACTCGTCTGAAGCTGACTCAGAATCAGATGATGAAAGGGCAAACATAGCTCTCATGGCAAACATTTCAGAAGATAGTGAAGCTTCTGAATCAGACTCAGAATCAGACACAGAAGAGGTATTTCCTAACTTCGCTGTTAACTTTACAAAGGCTGAACTTGCTGAAAGCCTCAATGAAATTCTGGAACGTTATCAGCAGATTAGAGCTAAATTCAGAGACCTGAAAAAGAATCTTGAATCTGACTCTAATAAGTCCGAGAGTCTCAAATTGGAAAATTCTGAGCTGAGAGATAAAATTTCAAAATTAGAAAACACTTTACAAAACTCTCAGAAGGAACCAATTTCTGAAACTCCCAGCAACGCTGATGAGATCATCAAGGAGTATGATCACAGTTTCCAGAAGTTCCTTGCTAAAAGCATAGATAGAAGCAGAATGGCTTCAATGATCTATGGAGTTAGCAGAAACGGCAGGAAAGGAATAGGATACCAAGGTAAGGTTCCTACACCAAAGAATGTTATGGACTTAACCATTAAACACACTCCTTTGAATTCACACTTTGTGTATGGTCACACACATGATATCAAATACACTAGCAGTAAGCAATCTGTGAAACCAAAATTCAACCAGAGTTTTGGTAAAACTAACAAATCAGGACCCAAGAAAATCTGGGTACCTAAGGATAAAATAATACATGTTGCAGATATCTTTAGCAGCAAGTCAGAAACACCAGTCATGGTACCTGGACTCTGGCTGCTCACGACACATGAAGGGAAGAAGGCATATGTTCCAAAGCCTGGAACTTAAGCCTGGAGGCCACGTTGGCTTTGGAGGCAATCAGAGGGGAAAGATAATTGGCTCTGGAACTGTAGGTAATGGAAATCTTCCCTCTATTAATAATGTTCTGCTAGTAGATGGATTGATGCATAATCTGTTATCCATAAGTCAATTAAGTGATAACGGTTATGATATAATCTTTAATCAAAAATCATGTAAAGCTGTTAGTCAGAAAGATGGGACTATCCTGTTTAATGGAAAGAGGAAAAACAACATTTACAAAATCAAACTTTCTGAACTAAAGAGTCAGAATGTAAAATGTCTTTTGTCTGTTAACAACGAGCAGTGGATCTGGCACAGAAGATTGGGGCATGTTAGTATGAGAAGAATATCTCAGATTAACAAACTCAATCTAGTCAGAGGACTTCCTAATTTGAAGTTCAATTCAGATGCTCTGTGTGAAGCATGTCAGAAAGGCAAATTTGCAAAACCTTCTTTTAAATCCAAAAATGTTGTTTCCACCTCTAAGCCATTAGAACTTCTGCACATTGACTTATTTGGACCAGTTCAAACTGCTTCAGTCAGTGGTAAGAAGTATGGGTTAGTAATCGTAGATGACTATAGCAGATGGACATGGGTAAAGTTCTTAAGACACAAGGACGAGTCACAGTCTGTGTTTGTTACCTTCTGTAACCAAGTTCAGAATGAAAAAGATCTTAGAATCGTTAAAGTCAGAAGTGATCATGGTGGAGAATTTGAAAATAAAGATTTTGAGTCATTCGTTAATGACAAAGGCATTCTGCATGATTTCTCTTGTCCTAGAACTCCCCAACAAAATGGAGTTGTAGAACGAAAGAACAGAACATTGCAAGAAATGGCCAGAACCATGATCAATGAGACAAACGTTGCTAAGACTTTCTGGGCAGAGGCAATAAACACAGCGTGTTACATTCAGAATAGAATCTCAATAAGACCTATTCTGGAAAAGACTCCATATGAATTGTGGAAGAACAGAAAGCCCAACATTTCATATTTTCATCCATTTGGATGTACTTGCTTTATATTAAATACAAAGAATTATTTGAACAAGTTTGACTCTAAGGCACAGAAGTGTATTATGTTAGGATACTCTGAACGCTCAAGAGGGTACAGAGTATACAATACAGAAACACAGATTGTGGAAGAATCAATCAGTGTTCGTTTTGATGATAAGCTTGACTCTGAACAGTCAAAGCAGAATGAAACTTTTGCAGGTATAGAAATTGAATTTGCAGGTTCTGAAGACAAGTCATCAGAAGCTCTCAACACAGACATTCCTTCAACGTCTGAAAGGAGCACTGCTAGAAATCCTACAACAACTGCTGATCAACCTCAGAAGAGATTTCCCAGAAGCAGCTTGGATCACCCAGAAGAGACTATCCTAGGAAGAAAGGAAGATCCAATCAGAACAAGAGCAAGCTTCAGAAACTCTGAAGAAACTCTTATGGGACTTGTATCTCTGATTGAACCTTCTTCTATTGATGAAGCACTTCTGGATAATGACTGGATTCTGGCAATGCAAGAAGAGCTGAATCAATTCACCAGAAACGACGTATGGGATCTCGTTCCCAGACCAAAAGGATTCAACGTCATTGGAACAAGATGGGTGTTCAGAAACAAGCTAAATGAACAAGGTGAAGTCATCAGAAACAAGGCACGACTGGTTGCACAAGGTTATAGTCAGCAAGAGGGGATAGACTATACAGAAACCTTTGCCCCAGTCGCCAGGTTAGAATCTATCAGACTTTTAATTTCATTTGCTGTTAATAGAGGCATCACTCTGCATCAGATGGATGTCAAAAGTGCATTCTTAAATGGTTATATAGAAGAAGAAGTTTATGTTCACCAACCCCCAGGTTTTGAAAATACAAAACATCCAGAACATGTTTTCAAACTAAAGAATTCACTGTATGGTCTGAAACAAGCTCCCAGAGCTTGGTATGAAAGGCTAAGTAACTTTCTGCTTGAAAATGAATTCACTAGAGGGAAAGTGGACACTACTCTATTCTGTAAAACAGTTAAGAGTGACATCTTAGTCTGTCAAATTTATGTTGATGATATAATTTTTGGTTCTACTAATCCTTCTCTTGGAAGAAAATTTGCTAAGTGTATGCAGGCAGAATTTGAGATGAGCCTCATGGGGGAACTGAAATTCTTTCTAGGAATTCAGATCAATCAAACTCCAGAAGGAACTTACATTCATCAGAGCAAATACATCAGAGATCTTCTGAAGAAATTTGACCTCTCAGAATGTAAGCCATCAAAGATTCCAATGCATCCCACGTGCATTCTGGAAAGAGAAGAGGTAAGCAAAAGTGTAGAACAGAAAGTCTACAGAGGTATGATTGGTTCTCTCCTCTATCTGACTGCTTCAAGACCTGACATATTATTCAGTGTTTGTATCTGTGCTAGATTCCAATCAGATCCTAGAGAATCTCACTTAACAGCTGTTAAGCGAATTTTCAAGTATCTGAAAGGTACTACTAATCTGGGTTTGTTTTATAGAAAATCTAGTGATTACAGCTTAGTAGGCTACTGTGATGCTGATTTTGCTGGAGACAGAGTGGAACGTAAAAGTACTTCTGGAAGCTGCCAGTTTCTGGGAGAAAATCTGATCTCTTGGTCCAGCAAAAGGAAATCAACAATTGCTCTGTCAACAGCAGAAGCTGAGTACATAGCAGCAGCAGGATGTAGCACACAAATGCTCTGGATGAAAAGTCAGCTTGAAGACTTCCAGATTTTTGAGAGTAACATTCCTATACTTTGTGATAATACTTCTGCTATTTGCTTAAGTAAGAATCCTATTTTACATTCTAGAGCTAAGCATATAGAAATAAAACATCATTTCATTAGGGACTATATTCAGAAAGGTATTTTGAACTTAAAATTTATAGATACAGACCATCAATGGGCTGATATCTTTACTAAACCCCTTTCAGAAGATAGGTTCAATTTCATTCTGAAACATCTCAGCATGAAAGTGTGCCCAGAACGAAAATGTTTTAATTCCATATATTTACTTTCAGAATGTAATTATTTTACTGTGAACTTCTGATCAATCTTCCTTCAGAAAGATAGAACATGCAGATTGTATCAGATGCAAGTCTAAAGATCTGAGAGTCTAATCTCAAAGACAGACGTGCTGATCACTACATCAAACAAGTGTCATCCAATCATCAGCATATCTCTGAAGCAGAACGCGTGCACGCTTCTGAGAAGGCAAAGCGCTGATTGGGTGCATTGAGACACATGTCTGGTAACCGTTTTTAAGTATCTTTCTCAAATCCCCCAAAATCAGCAAGCATTTAATGAAAAGTAATCACGTTTTTTAAATGGCAATCATTATTTTTCTCTCTCTTAAAAACGTTTATCTTTTCAAAATAATTTTGAAAACTCTATTTAAGCACATTAATCTCTCATTCTTATTCCTTACGCTTTCTCATTAACTCTCAAGCTTTTTCTGCATATTTCTGAGTTCATCTCCTACAAATTTTTTTTTCTCAATTCATTCTCAAAGCTTTTTTAGTGTGAACAATGGCATCCTCCAGCATTTCTGCAGGCAATCAGAAGAAAGCAACTTCTGAGCAATATCAGGTGCCACTCAGAACTCTCCTCACTCCGGTGAAGAACCTTGAAGTGCTCTCTGAGTTAATCATCGATTTTGAAAGCTTGAAGGAAAATGGTTTCGACCTAACTGAAGAAATTAGGGCTCAAAAGTGGGAGAGGTATTTCGATAGGTTGGTTGGACCAACATTCCCAGCACTAGTCAAGGAATTTTGGATTCACGCTAAGGTTTCAAAACATCTAGTTATCTCCTCTATCATGGGGAAGAAGATTGTGATTTCTGAAGATCTCATTGCAAGGCTAATCGGTCAAAGTGGTGGTGGCGTCCGTTGTGTGGACATGGCTGAAAGATGCGCTGATACAGCTGTGGTAGCTAACAGGATTTTCACTCTTGGAATGCCCAGCAGCAAGATTAAGGATCTGAAGGATCACTGCAGAGTATGGGCTAAGATTGTTCTGGGGTGCTTCAACCACAGGAAACCAACAAGTTCTCCTGATTATATAAATGTGGATCAGCAGTTTCTGATCTACTTTATTGATCAGAAGATTAAGATCAATCTGGCTCACTTCTTGTTCAACCATCTCAAAACCAGTGTGAAAGAAACAAGAGAAGAAGAAAGGACCAAGAGGGACTGGATACCGTTTGGAAGGCTTATATCAGATATTCTGACAGAGAATAGGCTGATTGAACATCTGATAGAAGCTCAGGAGCTGAGCACTATTGAACCAACAATTGGGAAACCTCTGAACGCTAAGAATCTGAAAAAGATGAAGCTGATAGAGAATATTCAGAAGGAACCCAGAGCTACTTCAACTGCTGATATCTCCAGCAGAAGAGTGCCTCTGAGTGATTTTCCGATATTTTCTGAAATGGAATCCAAACCAGAGATGTTTCTCAGGTACCCAGATGCGTACAAGGCAGAAGATACAGGTTCAAAGCTGAAGATCAAAGATCTGAGTCAACCCCAACCAGAAGTGACTTTGAAGAAGACAAAGAAGAGGAAAGCGCCATCAGAAGGATCATCTCATCAGACTCCAAAGAAAAGAGGTATTTCATCTGCTGCCCCTATTTCAAAATCTTTTACTATTCCAGCATCTGCTGCTCCTCAAACCTCCCATAGAATATCAATCCCAATCCCTACCATTGATGAAACCATACCAGAAGACCCTTCTGAGGCCTTACTACTCAGAAGACCCAGAACCAAAATCCCCAAACAACCAACAATTTCAACAACAACAGCACTTGACCAAGTGCTAGCTGATATTGAGCGTGAACATGCCTCTGCTCAACCAAACTCTGAACCACAAAATATTCCTCCTCCACAACCAGAACAACAACAACAACCAGAACCAGAACCACAACAACAACAACCACTCACAGAAGAACCTCTGATCCCTGAGCAATCAGAGATTCCACCTCCATCTCCCCAACCAGAAATAAATCCACCTTCACCTCAAACAGAGTTTCACCATTCTGAAACCCCTTCTCCTCATAAATCTGACCCTCACTCACCTCAACCTTCACCGCTGGCAATCCAGTTGCCATGTGGAACCACTATTGTCATGCCCCAGTTACCATCTTCAGAAGAATCAACACCTCCAAAAACTCCCAAAACACCACCTACTCCAATCGAGATATCTGACTCTGATACCCCTCCTCCAAAACAAACAGCCTCTCAGAAAACCGCTGAAAACCCCAGCAGGACTTTCATTGACCTAACAAGTCTTGAACGTCTTGCTGATCTAAGACACAAAATTGCCATCCCAAAACCAAAGCAACCAGATGTTGGCTCTGGTATTTTGAATTTTGAAACAGGTGTGCTGCAATGGATTGCTTCTTTGAAGCAAGTCTGTCCTGGGATGATTGACCCAGCTGCTTCTGATCAGCTCTGGTCACAGTTCAGACTATGGGTACGTGCTGAAGCCCTCAAGTTGCAGGATATCAACTATGAGCAGGCACAACAGAACTTCAGCAAGCTGCTGAAGGAAGTTGAAAGTCAGCTGCCTCAGGAAGTTGTGCTCCCTCTGGACAGTGAATCTTGGTCTGAGAAACAGCAAGCTGCAAAGGTGCAACCATCAGAAGAAGACAAGACCATTCAGGCTGAAAGTCAAGTAGAAGATGCTGCTGAAAGTTCTGAGAAGCCTCCTCCTTCTGATGCTTCTCAAGCTGCCTTGGACAGGCAGACTCTGGAAGAACTAAGGCTGAATGACTTGCGTCTACAACAGCGGATGGATGACAACGATCAGAAGATGAAAGCAAGAATGGATGTGCAGGACAGCAAGATTGACACTGTTGTCAGCATGGTTCATAAGCAAAATGAAACTTCTGAAAAGATTCAAGCGATGCTGGAGCGCCTGTTCACACGCTTGCCTCCTCAACCTTAAATCTTTTTTCATGCATAACCTTTTTTCATGTTTTCTTCATTTTCTGATGTACTGTTTTGATTAAGTTTTTGTAATATTTTCTTGCTCTGCTTCTGAACTATCTTAATATAATTTGTTTTTCTGATCTTAAAAGTTTTAGCACATCACCAACACTTTTTGATTGCTGACAAAAAGGGGGAGAACAAGAATGATATTTAAATCAATAACGGGCTAACTAGACAGAAATTCTCAAACATTCTAACTCTATTACTTGAAATGTTTTTTCTGTTTTGTTTAAAGTCTACAGGCACAAGGAAGCTCCTGGACACTCTGAAGACTAGAAGCTCTGATCAAAATGTAGAAGCTCTGATCAATGTTGCTCTGATCAATATGAAGTTCTGATCGACCTAACACTCTGATCCAAAGCAAAGCTCTGACAGGAAAAGCTCTGAAGCTCTGCTCTCTGATAAGTCAAAGACTCTGATAATCTGATGTTCAAAGAAAGAAAAAGATCTGATCCTGAAGAACACGTATAATCAAAGGGAAGTAATAAACTCAGGGGGAGTATTTCCTTACTCCTTATTCTTTTACTTCTTACTCTGATACTTTTTCCAGATACCTTTTCACGTTATTTTTCATTTAAAATATCTAGTTTTTGTCATCATCAAAAAGGGGGAGATTGTTAGAACAATGTTTGAATCTACTACCCTATATTTAAGTTTTGATGATAACAAAGTGAAAAGATATAGTATTTATATGTTTCATGTTTGAACTATCTGCTGCCTAAAATTATTATGCTCTGACTTGCAGATACGCTGATTGAAATAAGCGAGATCACGTTTATTCAGCATCAGAATTTGATTTCACACACCAGCATCAGAAGTTGCTACATCAGAACGTCAAGATCAGATAATCAACTCACGGACATGCTGAAGCTTGATGAACATAACTGCGCTCAAACACTCTGATACAGAAACAATAGTTCATCAGCAGCGAAGCAGAATCAGAATGAGCCAAGCCAGAACTTGCGTTAAAGAAGCAACGGTACTGTGCATTGAACGCTAATTAATTCCAACGGCTTCATTCCAGACAAGATCTGCTCAATAAGGAAAGCTTGTTATTAGCATTGAATCAAGAATATTGCATTCAACGTTCATCTTCTCAAGTGCTATATAAACAAGGCTTTGAAGATTATAATGGCTAATGCTCTCCAAATCTTTACACGCACAAAGCTGAACCATAATCTTCGCTCTACCAGTTTTGCTAAACTACAAACTCTGATATTCCATTTCTGTTTAGCAATCTAGTTTCTAAGCTTCAATTTGTGTATACATCACAGTTGTGATAAAGTTTTGTAGAAAACATCCACACACATTGTTTTATATCCTTGTAAGAAAGTGTTGCCTTGACAAACCGGGTTGTGGTTTGAATCAAGAAGGCTTTAGCAGTTGTTAAAGCAGCCTGTAATATTCAGTTGAATATAGTGAATTAAGACCTCGTTGGAGAGAGGCGAAATCACCTTGACGGGTGGACTGGAGTAGTTTGAGATCAAACGAACCAGGATAAAAATATCTTGTCAATTGCTTTAGATTTCAGTTTTACAATTCAACCCCCCCTTCTTGTGTTTTTCACCCCTTCATATGCTTCCTTCGATTCAGAAGACAAAGGCCTCCTGTTGGTGTCCTTCGATTCAAAAGATTAGTGGCTCCATACCAGTTTCCTTCGACTCAAAAGGCAAGGGCCTTCTGAAAGCTCCCTTTGAGTTAGAAGTTAGTGGCTCCATGTTGGTCCCTTTCGATTCAGAGGGAAATGACCTTCTAAAAGTGTCCTTCAATTTATAAGGCAATGGCCTCCTACAGCTCTCCTTCGATTCAGAAGCCAATGGCCTTCTGAAAGGTTTCCTTCAATTCACAAGGCAGGGACCTCCTGCATGCAAGCTTCGATTCCACCCTTGAAAACCTTCAACAGGCATAATCTCTACACTATGACATATCTGGGTGTCCCAATCGAAGGTTATACCTTGGTGGCCCATCTTAAGAATTGCAAGTGATGCACACAAGTGATGCATGTGGACCTTTCAAAAGAACACACACATTGGTTCAAAATGAAGGATACACAAAGGTCCCATTCGAAGGACACTTTGATTGGAAACAAATATTGTTGTCTGAAGAGGTTCTGGTCAAAAGATGGACCTATGAGGTCAAAACGAAAGGTTGACATATTCAAAGATGCTTGCTAGCCAGAGTCCTTTGTGCTGTAAATCCAAACCTGCTACACTGGCCACAACGCTCCAAAATTGTTGCACAGTAGTCCTGCTATGATGCTCCCATACTTGCACCAAATTGGCATACAAATACTGCACCTCAAAGACTACAACAACAACATACACAATTTGTTCAAATTCTTTTTTTTCCCTCCTAAACCTCA
Source organism: Vicia faba (assembly GCA_948472305.1). Lineage (NCBI taxonomy): Eukaryota > Viridiplantae > Streptophyta > Magnoliopsida > Fabales > Fabaceae > Vicia > Vicia faba. The sequence continues at coordinate 448,744,512 of OX451738.1, read as the reverse complement.
GTAAACTTCATTTATAAATAAGAGGTTCCATAACACATCTTAGGGGGCTGAACAACATATCCAGTGCGCTTTAGGGTAGTGGAGAAACTTTGGTTATGTGACAAATTATCAAACACTTAACACACTCTCAAACCCAAAATAAAAAAAAACCACCCTTTGTTCTTTCTTTCAAATCCAGCAAAAGAAACACTACACTTGTTTCTTTTCATTTGAATCCATAAACAACAAATACAAATCCACTCTTCTTGGCTTTCGAATCCAGACAAACAAACACCACACTTGTTTCTTTCCTTTGAATCCAGGAGCACCCAGACCAGCAGTTCAAGGTCTAACACATACATTATAGTATCAAGCAAGGTAAGTCACCCTGGCTCTAACCCTTTTGTTTCAAGCATGTAAATGACATTTGTTTACTTTTTGTTTCTTCCCTTTTCGTTTGTTTTTCTTGTCCAAATATATGGTAGAACTAACCTGTACAGACTCAAACAAAAAAAGAAAACAAAACAAAGCTTACAGAATCGAAGCCTTAGGCTTCGCCCTTTACTGCTTTATAGTCCCAAACAAAAGACAAAGAGGGTGTGAATGGAGGAGGCACACTCACGCTACTTTGCAGGACCATGATGCTTCACAGTACAAACGCAGGAGCATAAAAAGGTGTAATTGAAGGGTGCTAATACTGATTCCCAACCCCAATCAAACGAAGCAAAAGAAGGGTGAATCGAATGAGCCTACTTCCTGGATCAAAAGACTCACTTTTCTCTCTTTTTTATGTTATTTATGCTTGTCTTTATATTTTCTTGCTATTCAATATGGTTTTAATAGTGTAGGATATTTATTTTCTACATTTTTATTGCTTTATACAAATCTTAGTAATTAGGATGTATGGCAAGATAAATTCAACAAGTAGACTGCCCTAATCAAAGACTAAATTCATGCAATCAAACACACCATTCACACACATGCACCTCTAGGGTAATCTCACTTGTTGCCTCGAAAAATAGTCATGTCCCTCGAATATGGGCGCTTTAGCAAAAACCCTCGATAAAAGATCGTAGTCCCTCGATGTTGCCTTCGGTAAACGATCTAGTCCCTAACAAAATTTCTAAAATGTCCCATAGGTTGCCTTCTGTGACTATACAAATGACCCACAATCGTCCCTTCACATCCAAAGATGGGGCTTCTTATCAATCAATGGAAAGATAGCCACATCTAAAGGAGGAGGAAAAGAACATTAGACCTTTTGAGTAGGTAAGGCGCTCATAGTTGCTTGCTTGCTCACAACGAAAAAACCATTTTCACACCAACACTTTCAATTGAAACATTTTCAAAATTCAAAGCTCTTTTTACGTATTCTTATAGAGATGAGAATTATTACAAAGGCACTTTTCAAAATCACTTTCAAAAACATCTTCCGCGAAAAACACCTCTTTGAACTATTTTCAAAACCAACACTTTGTACACATTCTTATAGAGACAAGAATCATTACAAAGACGTTTCCTAAATATTTTCAAACCCACACCACAAAGCACATTTTCAAAGAAAGCAAGTGATCTAGCAAGCAACTAAGAGCCCGTAGAAAACTACTGATGAAAAGGGTGTTAATACCTTCCCTTTTCATAACCTACTCCCCGAACTCAAGAAATAATCTTGAAAGGTCTTTCCTATTCTTTTCAACCTTTCCTTTATTGGATAAAAGAAAAGTCGGTGGCGACTCTTGCTATCCGCAAAAATTGCAATCAAACGAAAAACACCCAAGTTAGTTCTCCCACTGTATTACACCAGGGAATAAAGAAGAAAAAAAAGAAGCACATAGCCCAGACACACACACGCATTGCACACATACAAGAAATTGCTTCAGGAAAAAGCTCAAAATGCTCATAAGTTTCCTAAATACCAAGCAAGCTTTGCAAACTCCCAGGAAGTTGCCCAGACCCTCATGCTAGCAATTCCACGCCCAAGTTCACAGACCGAAGCATCTCTGGTTGGTAAGGAGTTACACAATCAAAACTGTATTTCCAAGACATTTAAATACATATTGTTTTCATATTTTGCACTGCTAATGTTATTTGTGTTTATATGAACATACCACATGTAAGATAACATGCAGGAATAAGATCGTGCCATCGAAGGGCATGATCTGAATTTGCCTTCGAAGCTCATGATACAGGCAGTTTCAAGCCAAAACAACCCCAATTCGAACACAAAAGGTTCAAATTAGAGGAAGATTCGAATTAGGGGGAAAGACATGGGTTCGATGCCCAGGTCCTGCATCTTTATTTTTGCTAACATTTGTCTTGTAGATCCAGATCGAAAGGCAACTTCCTTCCCTGGATCGAAAAACCACACCCTTCCCTGAATCGAAGGATAACCTCCTTCCCTGGGTCGAAGGACAATCTTCTTCCCTGGATCGAAGCACCATTTGCATTTTTTATTTTTATTTTTATTTTTGTTTTATTCATTTATTTTATTGACTTTACTCTCTAAATCAACATTAAATAAAAAAAAATCATAAAAAAACATTAGGTTAGTATTTTTATTAATTAAGCTAATTTTGTAAATAAATTAATTAATTATTTTAACATTTTTGTTTAACTAAAATCAATAGACTTAAGGTTAAAATCAACTTTAGTTCTATTTCTCAAAAAAATACCAAAAAAATCTTCTTAATGCTTAAGGTTTCAAGACTTTTTTTGTGTGTATATTTCTCTATTTATTTACCATTTATATTGTAGAAATAATATATAGGTTGCATGGGAAATTTTGTACTCGTTTAGTTTATTTTTCCGTATTTTTCTAAATACTGTAACTGCTCATGGGATGTAATAGTGTAGGATTTACTTTCTTCCCTTTATGTTTCTTGTACAGATATAAATTTTTAGATGTATGTTAGTAGGATTGCATGATAAGATTTAAAATAACGTTAGCAAACCTAACACAAAGATAAATAACTGAAACAAACACACTCTCACATGCGCACCTTTAGGGTATTCCTACTTTGGTTTCCTTCGGAAAAATAGTCACAACTCTCGAAATGTGAGAGATTTTAGTGGCTACCCTCGGGTTTAAAAGATCATAAATCCCTCGATGACCCTCTCGACGTTGCCTCGGTAAACAATGATCTTAAAACCATAAGGTAGTTACTAAGGTTTCTTTCCCAATTGCCTTTGTGACCATAAAATGTCTCTTCGAATGTCCCTCAAACATCCAATGACAGGGCTACCTACTCAATAATAGTAGGATAGCACTGTCTAAAGAAAAGGAGAAAAAGAACGAACCTTTCGAGTAAAGTAGATAGTTCCTAGATGTTATGCTCAAAAATAATCTTTTTACACTTACACAAAAAAAATTTCAAAAACCTTTTCAAAATGCTTTATCAAAACTTTTGAGGACTGACACAAGAGTTATCATAAAGAAAATCATCGTACCATGGCTTTTCAAAATACTTTTCAAAAACACATAAAGCACAAGGTATTTTTCAAATAAGCTAAGCATCTAAGAGCACGTAGATAACTACGGATGGAAAGGGTGTTAACACCTTCCCTTTCCATAATCTACCCCTCTTACTCAGAAATAATCTCGAAAGGTCTTTTTCTGTTCTTTTCACCCTTTTCTTTGTTGGATAAAACAATAATCGATGGTGACTCTTGCTTACCACAACATTAGCGAATAAAAAACACAAAACCAGTATAACAGTTGGTTCATCCACCGTATTACATCGTCTCTATAAGAATGCATAAAAAGTATTAACTTTAAAAATATTTCAATAAAGTTTTGGTGTATTGAAAGATGTTTGAAAATGCCAATGTAAGGAAACTTTGTAATGATTCTCATATTGTTGAGAATGTATACAAAAATATTTGTTTTGACAAATGTTTTGAAAGTGTGAGGTGAAAACGGTTTTGTTTCTGAGCAAGCAATTACGAGCAATCTACCTACTCAAAGAAGTCTTTATTATTTTCCTCCTCCTTTATATAGTGCTACTTTACCATTGTTTGGTAAAGAGCCATATCATTGGATGTGAGGGACGGGCGTGGGTCGTTATATAGTCATAGAAGGCAACTTGTGAGACGTTTTATCATTTGTCGTAAGGGACTAAGATCATTTGCCGAAGGCAGCGTCAAAGGGTCATCGAGGGAATATGATCTTTCAATCGAGGGTCTTTGCTAAAACATCCCACATTCGAGGGATATGACCGTTTAAATCTGAGGCAATAACTGTGGGTTACCCTAGAGGTGCATGTAATTGCAAGCTTCTCAAGTCATATTTAAATCATGTGTTTTGATGAAGACAACATGGACATCAACTTTCAAAGGATGTGCAAAAAGCTTATCAACATCAAATAAAAGTTTTGAAGATTATTGAAGAATTATTGAAGAATCATCAAATGTCATTATGGTATAAATAATTCTTAAAATCTTGAATATAGATGTTCACAATATGCATTCATCAACATATACATATTCCATAATTTTAACATCAAGAAAAACTTTGTTTGAAATATCTTTCAAAAAGTATTTTTGAAAATAAAGCTTTAGGAACCGGTTCCTCCCTAACAGGGAACCGGGTTCTAGAATTTCTCAAAAAACATGTCCCTGGATTTTGTACCAGGAACCGGGTTGTACCAATAGGGGAACCGGTTCCTGCGTGATATTTTTGAATTTCAACTTATAACGTTCACTAAGAACCGGGTTCTGTCAGTGTCGGAACCGGTTCCTAGCGAACCAGTGCAGCTTTTACTTTGTTTTTTGAACATTTTTCAAGTGGTATCTTTTCATGAATGCATTGCAACTTTTCATATGAATTGACATGAATGAAGAGGTTCTTACAACTTTATAAAATGCAGATTTTCTTATTTCAAACAATGCTTCAATTTTCAAATTAACAAAAACCTTCTTCATATTAACAATTTTCTCATTCATTCATTTTGAACATAAACTTTCATGTGTTCATAATTTTGTGAAACTTGCCATATACACTTTCATTATCATTACAAGTTTCATTCATACATTGTGAACATTTATATACATTGTTGAGAATTGTTTTTATCTTGAAGAAGAAGATCAATTGAAGATTGATAAAGCTCTCCATATACTTCAAACTAAATCATTGTATTACTTAAAGAATTTATTCCCTTACTATCCAGGATTGTTGGAAGTAAGTGTTGTGATTTGAAGAGGATTGTTCTTCATTCACATTAGTGTTTGTTTGGTCTTAAAGGTGTTAAGAACCTTTGATCACCCTATAGGTTAGATAGTAAGCATAGGCTGTACAATCATTCTAACTATAGTGAAATCTCTTTCGTGTTGGAAAGGGGACTGGAGTACTCTTGGATTGTGAGGGGAACTAGGATATATCACTGTGTTCTTTACTTTTCCGCATTTATCGCTTTCATCACCATAATCAAGAAAAGATAAAGATATAAACAAAACCTTCAAACACTTAACCAAAATTACTACCAAGCATTCTCATAAAACCGAATAAATTTTTATAAGACCTAATTCACCCCCCCCCCCCCTCTTAGGCACTCTGAGACTTACAGTGCAAATGTGCAGAGTGTTTTATTTTCAAGTATATTGTCTTTGAATTAGGGTTGTCTAATGTTTGATTTTAAGATCTTGACATACAAACCATAATTACTAGCGATAATATGGAAAGCGATAAATTACAGAATTTAAATGTCTTACGTTATTTGTAGCGGTAGAAATGTTTAAGACTAAACCATTGGATTGACTAGACTTGTACAGATCAAAATAAAAATCGCCACCGCGCTTTATTGTTTCCAAGGGAATGGGAAAAGAGCAAGTAACCCAAAAAGAAGGAGAAAGATTTAACATAAGGGGGTTGGTTATGCAAAGGGAAGGTATTAGCACCCTAAACATCTACGGTACTCCACAGGAACCTCTTTGAAAAATCTGTATATTTTGGCTATAAAATGTTGTATGTAAAATAGATGGTGGAGGTGAGAAAAGAAATATATTTTTTATGATTTATTACACCCGCCGCGGTTGCAAACCTTTAGTGCCTATGTACCACCTTTCATGCAATAGGGGGTCAGGGTACACGTAGTTCATCTTTAAAAAATTTAAAACACAAGTGTGTTGGTTAATTTTATGAGATTAAGACATCATCATCATTGTCCGTGTGGAAAAAAAACTTACTACCCACAATCATGAGAAAGGAGAATTTGCATCATCTCAAAGTGGAAGATACGACTTGGATTTTAAAATTAACAATGTCTCACTCAACACCCAAGTGGAAAATATCTCTTTTCACTACATATTATAGAAGTATAGTTGTTTGCATCACTACAAGGATTGACAAGAGTCTAACCTTTTGAGCAAGGTTTTAAAATAAAAAGTCAAAGTGGCAAAAAATGGTTTGAAATGAGATTCATTGACTTTTAGTCTTCTCACAAAAAAAAATGTCAACGTATTATTAAATTGATTGAAGTTTATTTATGAAAATGATTTTGAAAATGCATGGACATAAGTCCAAGTTTATTATGAAAGTGGTTCAAGCTTCAAAAAAAGAAGAGTTTTTAAAAGTAGGAGGGAGATTTTTGAAATTAAAGAAGATGGGAGGAGAAGAAGAGACTATCCTAAAGCATAAGGTAAAAAGCTAAGGATAAGAACCATCTAACCAACAAGAAGCAAATACTTGGCATTATGAGTCAAGATAGAATTCTCATTCTTTAAATTGAAACCAAGCAAGAAAAGATACTAGACCTCTTGAGAGAACTAAACTTCAAGTGTATTAAGTCTTCACAAAGATTGGGCAGAGTAACGGCTGTATACGGGTGAATTCCATATTACAAACAAAGAATTTAATCACAAAAACCTGCATACAAAACAAACAAACAACCCAATGTCCTGAGGTAAACCTCAATAACTCCAGACAAAATACCAATTAAGGTCATAAGGTCTTCAACATAGGCCAAGGTTTCTAATCCTAAGTCCAAGAAGTCCAATACTCCATAATGCCAAGGATAGTAACCAAATAGTCCATGTATCATTAAAGCATTTTTTAGGGTTCATGTTGATTATTAGGTGTCTTAAAAGAGAAAATAAAATCTCAAGTGAGCAACATAAAAATAACAAGAATATAAAAGTTCAAGTGAGCAAAATAAAAATGGCATAAAATGTAATGCTTAAAGTAAATGGAACATAAAGCATAAAAATAAAAGCATAAAGTAAAAACGATTTAATAATTAGTGGTTAGTTGGATGACCATCTTAAAACTTGCATTTGGAACTCATTAGAGGATTGGTAGAACCAAAGCCTTCATGCAACAAGTTGCATTTACTTTTTGTCAAGTATATCATCCATTTGGAATCCTCATAAGTACCATTTAATGACCAATGATGTTTAAGTAATCCGCGTTGACCAAAAGTATTGTAGATCCATTAGAGGGTTGGTAGAACCAAAGCCTCCATACAATGAATCTCAAAGTTATTGGATCAAAGGGATCAAATTAACATACTTGGGCTTGCAAACATAGGTTTGGGCCACGAATGATCATTTATTCGAATCGGGACAAAATTTAGCATTATGTTAAGCAATCATAAGTGGACTTATATAGAAGTTGCACCTATTTTGAGACCGGTCAATAGCAATCTATGCACCATTTGTTTTGAGACATGATATAGAGATCATGCTCCAATAACACTTAGTGCAATAAGAAAGGGGTAAGATGAAGAGGGATGGGGAAGAATATACAAACCACATTTGAATTGAATTTTAATCAAACTATTATTAAAACCATTCATCCATTTTTATGGAGTTAAACTCAACACCATGGATCCAATGATGTTAACAAAGTTCATGATAAAAAATTCAATCCAAGATCAGCCAGAAAATAATCACAAAACAATATTACATTTAATATATTCATTAAAAAAATTTTAAAATATTTTAAAATAGAAATAAAAGAGAAAAGTATCAACTATGTTCAAATTAATCAAGAAATATTAAGTATTATAGAAAAATTAGAAAAGGACTCAAATATTTTTATAAAATTTTTGGTAATTTTTTAAAGTCAGAAACTATTTTTAAAATTAAAAAAAATGGGTGAAATAAACCAAAAATGATTAAAAAAAATAAGAAAGTCAGAAATAAAAAATAAATGAGGTCACCAATATTTGTCACAATATCATTGGATCATTCCATAATTTTTCAAAATTTAAAAATGCATAAAAGTATTTTTAAACATTTAAAACAATTCAAATAAAGTGAAAATTTATAAAAAATATCAAAACACAAAATAAAATTGTGAAAAAATAAAAATCAGAAAGAGAACAAATCAAAAATATTTTTCATAATTTTTTCATATTTTTTGGACTAAAAATGAATTTTCTATGAATTTTTTAAGTTTTAAAAAATTAAATATAAAAATCAGAAAATAAAATAAAAACCAAAAAGATGTGGACCAATGGATGAGAGTCAAAATGTATTAGAAATCAAATCCAAGGGATCTAGCGCGCTGTCCATATTATGGTCATTAGTGAATAAAACACTGGATCACTTATTAAATAAAAAATTCAAAAAAAAACAAGTGGCGCGCCTTCATTGGTTGGAAGATGACACGTTGGTCATCTTCAACCTCCAACCAACATGAATTACAGGTCTTCCAAACTGTAGCATCAGAAGCTCAGACCTATGTCATTCGCTTCGTCTCTTCAAGACGAAGACAACCACACCTTCGCGAAAAATTTATATAAATTGTAGCTTAAGCAATTTGAAAGGAAAGTTTTGAAAAGGGATTTGAAATTTCATAGTCAAAACGTGTTTCCAGATAAAAGTAAGTGTTGCAACTAGAACCAGGGCAATGAGAGCTTCACAATGATATCAAAGTTTTGAAGAATTGATGGAGAAATCTGCCTATTGAAGTTGAGTTACAGAGCTCTGAAACTGGACTTCTATGGAGCAATATAGGGCACAATTCTTGAAGGTAATTGTATGGTTAGCTTCAGGGAAGATCGAGGAAGGTGAATTAATAGAAAAATTGGATTGAAAAAGGCTTGAACACTGGTTACGAAGTTACAGAAAATTGAGTTATGGAGCAAGTTTGGCAGGGTGATTCTTGCTATCCAATCTTGAGAAAATGAATGGGATAGTTCACATATTTATAGGAGAAGCAAATGGGATCAAAAGGAAGAGTGAATGATTCATTTTGGAGGGAATTCATGTGAACCTGATGCACGAGTGAAGTGTGATCTTATTTTCACTAAAACTCATCCAATCTTTGCGTTTTGAGGTGCTAAACACTTATGTCAAGTTTGTTAATCAAGTTTAAATCAAAAACACGCATAAATCTTGTGATTAGAGGCCATATTATGGATTTTAAAATTCTGACTTGGTGAGAAATTCAATTCCAAGTTACCAATTTCAAAACAATGGCATTTTCAACTCAAGGGGTCTTAGCGTATGATTCTTGATGCTTTAGAAAGATGAGGTTACAATATTTGCAATGGAAAAAGAATGGAATCAAATGGATGCTTGAGCTGAAAGTTGCATTGAGTCAAAGTTGGGGAAAAAAGGTTGACTTTCCATACTTAGAAATATTTCAATTTTTTCTACAAAAGTAACGTATAACGTTTTGCATCCAAACATGGCCTTCCACTTGGAATTTTCTCTTGACCAAAAAATATGGCATGAATAGACCTCTTGAATGACATTTTTAAACTTGAACCATTCAAAATCTCCAAAAATTGAGTGAGTTATGAATTGTTGAAGTTGGCAAAAAATCATGAAATGACCTATAATCTTTTGCATCCTTATGGCATCTTCCATCCATTTTCTCACTTTGCATATGAAAGAAGGAATACATTTCACATCTTCAAGATCATTATGGAAAAAGAGTGGGTTCAATGTGATAAAAATTTACAAAGTTATTATCATTTGAAGTCACACATGAGAAATTGGGGGTTCATCTGGAGCACTTGTAATTTTTCTTCATCATCAAGTTTCTTCCACATGAAAACTCCTTGAAAATTTTGAAGTTATTTGTTAATAACCCTTTAAAGATAATGATGTCTTTTGAATCACTCAAAAATACCAAAAGATGAGCAAGATATACTTCTTTGAAGTTCAAAACCCTAGCTCCTAGATCAAGAAAATGCTTTGAGGAACTTTGACAATTTTTAACAACCTTCTTGTATCAATACTTTTTATTTATAAATAGAAGTTGTTAAGGATGATAATGAGAACTCATAGCAACCAAAACCACTTCCATATCTTTATAATTGAGAGAAATATGCACTTGTGACCAATGGGAACAAGGCCTTGTCCAACCATGACAACTTCTTCAATCAACCCCTTGTACTTTTAAATCAATTTGATAACTTTGAAATGTAGTGAACCAAAATAAACCTTTCCATTCCATTTCTTCAAAAACAACTTCAATGGTGAGGTTTGAATTTCTCAAGCTTTATTGACTAGGGCATGAAAATAAACTCATGAACCCATGGATCAACTTGCTAAGCCACGTTGCCTTTACCTACATTATTAACAAGTAAGACAAACCAACATTGGAGTTTTATTAATTAGAAGGAAAATCAAGGCAAAATATTCATGACCACAAAAGAAAACAAGTCAAGGTGTCTATGGATTCCTCAAAGAGAAAATCTAAAGATAGGGAGAAGAACCACAATCCCTAATGTGATCTTGTTGTGATTGAATCAAAATGGTATGATGAAGGGATCTTAGGGGAAAAAATTGGGGTACAACACTATTACAATATTTTAGGGGATGGCGGATAAAAATTTACAAATGGGGATGACAAGTAAAATAAACCCTAATTACTATTACAAGGCTTTCACAATTACATAATTTATAATGCACAGTAGTCATATGCGCAAGAAAATGTAAAGTGAAAGGAAATTGTTTTTATGGGTTTTTTGATGGAAACAGTTTGGTAGTTAATTTAATTACAAAGAGGAGTTAATTAATTAAAAATAAAACCTAAGTCTAATAATTTCAATTATTTTAGAAAATAACTTGAATGTATTATCTAGAAAAAGTTCATGTATAGTGTTAGGCCATCTCCAAGCAATGTAATATGTCCAAAGTATCCTTAATGATCTAAAACTATAGCAAAATCTAAAAATTAGGAATTTAAATGCCATAGCTGACACGGGCCGTGTCACCGAACACGGGTACCCATGTCAGCATCTGCCCATGCCTCTCTGCATATTTTTGTTCCAGCTAAATTGACATGGGCAGTGTCGTGTGACATGGGTGCCCGTGTCAACCCCTGTCCTGCATGTTTTGCCAAATTTCTGACCTAACTGTGTTGACACGGGCCGTGTCATATGACACGGGCACCCATGTCAGCCTCTGCCCTGCATTTTTGCATGTTTTCTCCCTGACACGGTCACCCGTGTCAGGGCCCCCTAAAGCATTTTTCTGGGTATTTTAATATTTTCACTTCTATGCCTCGATTTGTCCTGTTTTATTCTTTTGAAAAGAAAAATGAAACAAATGATGTATGGATAAGGATATTACAATTTTAGAAAATTTACCTCTTGAAGTAAAAACTTTAGAACACTTATGGATGTTTCCGGGTGCAAAGTGGTGATTAATTGAGCACCCTTGGACCTTCTTGAAGTTATGCCAATCCTCACTTTATGCTGAAAGTTGCTGAATCACTCCAACCAAGTCAACTTGCAAGACAATGTTTTTGAGTTTGGAAGATGGTTATAGTGATGTTACAGAAGTTGCTCTTGTGTTTGGACAACTTCTATATGATGTATGTGAAGTATTTGGATGGTTTGTTTGGACAAACCTTGCAAGGTTTGAGAGATTCAAAGATTTTGACTTCAAAGCTCAAAAATGGAGGTTTTGTGGACAATTATGGTTTTTTCAAAGTAAAGGGGTTTTGAGGGCTTGTTCATCTCTTTGAATCTTGCAAATGATATCTTTATTTATAGGAAAGAGATTTTAAGACAAGGGTTACTCAGAATTGCAGGATCACATGTTGTGGCTAGGTTGGATTGTAAATGAAGCAAGCTTGAAGATCATAGTTCCAATGCTTTATACTTTACTTCATAGAGTTGTTGGATACTTTAAGCATGCTTATCTGATTTTGTATGTTGAGTGTGTATATAAGGAACAATTTAGAGGCTCAGGAAGAGTTGACTTTGTGATTAAAGCTACTTTGCAAGAATGGCAATGTGAACTTTGTGCCAAAAATGGAAAAATCATTTGGACAATGCTTAAATCAAATGGACCATAGCTCAAAAAGTTTGTGTTAACATTAAATTATGGTGAGACTTGAAAGTTAGAAAGCCTGCAAAGCAAGATTATAAAGCATAACATGTAGATTGGATTATGTGTTCTTCACCAAAATGACTTGTATTTCAAGAATGGATGCCCAACTTCATGCCTTTGGATCTCCTAGCTCAAGTATGATAAATTCATACTCTTGAATGTTTTATAAAGCTTGAAACATTGTATACAACTTTCATGTTGACCACTTTGGCTAAATCAAATTGGAACTTGACGAAAATTGGCTAATAAGTTGGGACAAAAATATGACCAAACCTGTTGAAAATTTCTCTAAGTATTTATACAAAAATGTCATGACTTCATGAGCCTATATCGTCAAATATAAGAATCTTTTAGACATCAACCCTCTAATACCAAGTTGTATAATTCATCAAGATCTACAACTTTCATGTTGCTAGTTTTCCTTGAATCATCTTGCATCTTGGTGAAAAATTGTCACGAAGTAGTGAAATTATCAAGGTTAAAAACACTTAGAAATTTTCTAAGTATTGAAAACTTTGAATTTTTGTTGACTTTCTTGATTCTTGATGAGAAATTTGATTTTTTTAATGTATTGATGAATCTTGATCTTTTTGAAATTCAATGTTGACCAAAAAATCAAAGTTTGACATTTTGTGAATCGGTTGACTTTTCATCAGTTGATCAATTTTCAAATATTAATCCATTGATCTTTAGAAATGATTTGAGTCATGAAATTAGGTTAACATGTTATGTTTGAGTCCTTAAGATTATGTTTCAAACCATTAGATTATGTATTAGGTCAAAACCCTAATTTGTGATCTCAGTGCTTAGGAGGTGGGCTTGTCTGATCAAACCCTTGAGAACCCTTGAGAAATGTCTTGAGAAAAGAGAGAGAAAATATTGGGGTATCTGAAGTAACTATTGATAGAAATATGAGAATGAGTCTACGCTCGACTGTATTTGAAGAGTGATTTCCATAATCAACCTCTGAGAAAGGTGTTTGAACAGTTGCTTGTCATGTAGATAGTCGTCCCGTCCTGTTTCGGAAATTGATCTTTATCTGATCAGAAAGAAAGATGATTTTCTCGTCCTATTTCGGGAGTTAATCTTCAATTTGTTCATGTAGATAGTCACCTCGTGTTATGTCGGGAATTGATCTATAATCAGTATTGTTGGTAAACTCGTCATGTTTCGGGAGTTCACACCATTGGTTATAAAGATAGTTGCCCCGTATTATTTCAAGAATTGATCTTTATCTGACCAAAGAGAAAGAAAGGAAGATAGTTTCCCTGTCCTATCTCGGGAGTTAATCTTCAATCAGTTAATGTAGATAGTCGCCCCATCCTGTTTCGGGAATTGATCTACAATCAGTTTTGTTCCTCAAAAATAGTTGTCTGTCTTGTTTTAGGAATTAATCTATGATCGGTTCATGTAGATAGTCTCCCCGTCTTGTTTCGGGAATTGATCTACAATCATTTTTGTTCTTCATAAATAGTTTCCATGTCTTGTTTCAAGAATTAATCTACAACCAATTTTGTAGGTAAACTCGTTTTGTTTCAGTAGTTCATACCATTGGTGATAAAGATAGTCTCCCCGTCCTGTTTCAGGAATTGATCTTTATCTGACCAAAGAGAAAGAAAGATAGTTTTCCTGTCCTATTTCGGGAGTTAATCTTAAATCTATTTATGTAGATAGTCGCCCCGTCTTGTTTCAGGAATTGATCTACAAACAATTTGTTCTTCACAGATAGTTGCCATGTCTTGGTTCAGGAGTTAATCTGTGGCCGATCATTCAGATAGTTGTCCCGTCTTGTTTTGGGAATTAATCTTGGACCTGTTTGATATTCGTCTGTTGATTGGTATTTCCTGAAAAGTTAAAGAGTTAGCTTGTATGCAATGTCATGATGTATGAATGCATTGTGTAATGATGTTCTCAAAATAAATGAGACTGTGCTATATGCATTTCGTATGCATATGCCATGATGAGTGTAAGATGATTGTTGAAGTGTATTTGTAAACCCATGCAGTATCTTTGTTTGGGAAAATAAATCCCTGACTATTGTTGGGGATGAAGGGTATGTGTATCTTCAGTCTTGTCTAGAGTGCTTCCGCTGGGGATTCCTGGTTACTTGTTTGAGGAAAATCTACAGAGGAATGTTGATTTCTATTCGAGGAGTAGATTTTAGGAACATCAATTGTTCATTGTTTTACTGGGGATTTTAATTCTTGTATATCCTGACTGGGGATAAAAGAGATGGTTAAACTGCTGACTTGCCTGGGGAGAATAGTTAACTGGTATCTGATCGTTTTCCAGGCTTCACAATAGCTTTCTAGGGATAATGAGGGCTTTACTGGGGAGAAGAATTTTGTCAGTGATTTGTAGTACTCAAGATGGGGAATTTGTAGGCTGTTGGGGGAATAAACCCTTTTGGGGAAATCAACCCTTATCGATGGAGAAGTGCTCTGCTGAGGAAAATAACTCTCTTAGTTACTGAAATTGTTAAAGAGAAGAAACTCTGCATGGTCTCTTTCTTTGGTTTGGGAGGAACAAACTCAGTTGGGGAAGAGAATTTCCATAAATTGTACTGATTGAGACTCCGCAGGGAGATTTAACAGGGAGAAGATTATACTCATTTATTTGTAAAAGTGATCTTCCGGGAAGACTGTGGGGAATGTACTCTTATCTGTGAAGATTACTCTGTGAGGAATAATCTCATAGAAGTGGCTCTGGCGACTTCACTAGGGATCACCTTATGAAAGGGATTCTGTGGGGGATTGTTGTCCCCCAAAATTTGCCCTCCCATTTTATCCAAGGCATAATCATTGAGGTCCTCAATTGCTCAAGAAGTTTCAAATGATTTTCATGGCACCCTATATTCCTGAGCATAATGGCACAGCTGAAAGAAAAAAAAGAAGTGTACATAACGAGGTGTAGGTCGAAAGCTGAAATATGCCTAAGAGCTTTTGGGTCGAAACAGCTTCGACAACAGTATGTAGTCTAATTTGATGTCCAACGAAGCATTAGGATCGAAAGAAGGATAATTCAAAAGAAAGAGCGAGGATGATTTTGTGAAGTCTTCTATTAATGAAGAGCTAGTAAAGAGCGTCTTCGAAGGGTTCGTCTTTGAACCATTGAAGTATAGGCCATTCGAAGCATTACAAGGAGAGACATTTCGACTGACATAATGTTTGAATGGGCGCTTTGAAAAGAAGAATATTTGGAATTCAAAAAGCTTTTACCTTATCCAAAGAAACACGTGGAAATATAATGGTTCGAAAGAAAGCGTGAGGAGGCTTTTATGAAGTCTTCGATTGGAAGATCTAGTAAAGAGCGTCATCGAAGAGTTCGTTTTCAAACCATGGAAATGTAAGTTATTCGAAGAATTACAAGGAAGGCACACTTTGATTGCCATGTTGGTTGAATGGGCGCTTTGAAAATAAGAATATTTGGAATTCAAAAAGTTTTAATCTTATCCAAAGAAGCATGTGGAAGTCTAATGGTTCGAAGGATATGAAATCATCAAAAATGGCTTGATCGAAGGATAGTTAGAGACGAATCAGTCAAATATAAGTCACCTTAGAGCTTTTGGCATGTACCTGAATAAGTGTTGGATGATTTAAGTGAAATCCTGATGCTCATAGGTTACCTTTCGATTGGTTCATACGAGTTGCATTCACCAATCGAAGATGAACTAATGAGCAAGAAAGATAGTCTTGTAGACAAAAGCAAAGGGTGGGAGTTGGAATCGAAGGACCACCTACACAACTGTGTTCAAAATAAAGAACAAAACGAAGCTTCAAAAGGCAAGATGAAGAGGTGATGCTTCGATTGGTCTGATTGAAGGAAAAGAGATTTGAAAGGAACAAGAGATGAGTTTGATTGGGCTGATTGGATAGTCTTCGGATCAAGCAACTAAGGCAGATTGTGACCCAATCGAAGAGGCCATGATGATGAGGCCTTAAACCATTCAAATTAGGACTAATAGCCATAAAAAAGAACAAAGTTTGGGGAGCATTCGAAAGAATCAAGATGTGAAAAGTTGAAACAAATACTGTCCAGGTTCACTCAAAGTCTAAAATGGTAGAAAATATCTCAAAATGGCAACTTCATAAAACTTTTGATTTTGCTTTCAAAGCCATGGTTAATGGCTGATTCATACCATTTTCGTCCACCACCACACCCCTATAAATACAAGACAGGATTATCTATCAAAGTTCCAGACACACGCAAAGACACACGCGCATTTCCCATACCAAAAAAACATTGCCTACACACAAGAAGCTTCCCCAGAAAACCATCCCAAATTCTCCAAACCTTCACAAAGTTGTCAGAATCGAAGTCATCTTTGCAGGCCTCCTCAATCCAAAACAAGCATTCCACTCTTTCCCTGAAGGTTCCAGGAGACATTTCCAAGCATTAATGTCCAACACACGCAGGAGCATCACTCACACAATCCCTCCATTGGTAACTTGCCTTCGATCTCGAACTCATTCAATATGTAATGTAAATCCGTATTGATCGTATATTCATGCTATAAATGATGTTTGTGATTTTTTTAACGTTGTTACATGTAAAAATCAGTACTAAAGTAACAGGACGCCATTATTAAGACATTTGAAACCGAGTCCTTCGAATCTCAAAATACAGGCGTCTCTTTCCTTTTGGCTTTTGCAATGCGCATATATATATATATATATATATATATATATATATATATATATATATATATATATATATATATATATATATATATATATATATATATATATATATATATATATATATATATATATATATATATATATATATATATATATATCTGATTTGTTTTACTAATGTAATGTCATGATTTTATTTGTATCAACGAATGAATAAATAACTCAGATGGTAAAGGGGAACGTGTGCAGTGGAAAGGGCCTGGGTTTGATACCCAGGTCGTGTATTATGTTTTTTCTAAGAAATATCTTGCAGATCCACTGTGCTGCATTTCAAACACTTCCCATACACCTTCAATCTCCAGCCAATGGATGACGAGAATATCAGATTCAATGTCCCAAGAGTACCAGCTCATGATGGTCCCTCAATGGCCAATAGCACAGGATGCCAACGTGGCCTGGGCCTATTTTCATTTGGGCTAAACAAAAATTCAATTGTCACCCCCATGTTACATTTACTATCCTGCCCCATTTTATTTTGCTTTTAATTATTTTTTTTAGATAGCATTATAAAATCAGATAAAAAATCACAAAAAATATTAGGATAGTATTTTCTAAAATTAATTTTGTAAATTAATCGATTAATCATTTTAACCCTTTTCTTAATTTAAAAATAAATAGACTTAGGATTTTAAATCAAATTTATTTCCATGGTCTAAAACAAACAAAAAGATTTCATTTTTATTAGGCGTCTAGACGTATTTTCAATTCGCGCATTTACTTTTATTTTTGCACTTTTGCATATTATTGTATCTGCTTCTGGGATATAATAGACTTAACTAGGACTTTACTTTACTACCTTTTTTTAAAATTTTCCCCAAGTTTTGGACATGTAAATAATTCTCCCTCCCTGAAGCCTTGTAATAACTAGGATTTACATTTCTGCACTTTTAATTCCTATACATATGTTAATTGTTAGATGTATGCCTAATAGGATTGCATGACAAGAATTAAAATCAAAATTCTAGCAAACCTAAATGCAAAAAGATAAATAACTGAAAATAACACAATTGCACATGCGCGCCTCTAGGGTATCCCACTTTGGTTGCCTTCGGAAAGCAATCACAACTCTAGAAACGTGAGAGATTTTAGTGGCTACCCTCCAATTTAAAAATCATAAGTCCCTCGATGACCCTCTCAACGTTGCCTCGGTAAAATGATCTTAAAACATTAGGGTAGTTACTAAGGTTTCTTGCCCAGTTGCCTTTGTGACTATGAGCGTCCCTTCCAATGTCCCTCAAACATCCAATGACTAGGGCTACCTACTCACTGAGAGTAGGATAGCACTGTCTAACAGAAAAGAGGAAAATAACAATCCTTTCGAGTAAAGTAGACAACTGTTAGATGCTTGCTCAAACAAATTTTTACACTTACACAAAACAACTTTTAAAAACATTTTCAAAATGATTTATCAACACTCTTGAGGACTGATACAAGAGTTATCATAAAGAAAACCGCCTTACTATTGGAATTTAAAATATACTTTTCAAAACACACAAAGCACAAGGTCTTTAAAAATGAGCTAAGCATCTAAGAGCCCGTAGAGACCTACGGATGGAAAGGGTGATAACACCTCCCCTTTCCATAATCTACCCCCCTTACTCAGAAAACTCTCAAAAGGTCATTTTCTGTTCTTTTCACTCTTTCCTTTATTGGATAAAAGAAAATTCGATGGCGATTCTTGCTTACTGCAACATTTGAAAACACAAACAAAAAACCAGTATAACAGTCGGTTCTGCCACCATATCACAGAACTGGAGACTCTACTGGGGACTATATAAAAAGTGGGGTTACCTTAGAGCTTAGTTCATTTTTAAATTGCTTTACATTGTGTGTTGCATGTTTTATCTTTGAGGGCTTGTTTGGGTTATTACTAAAAGATCCTACACCCGGATCCCGGACACATTTTAGGTAAGCAGCAATAGATCGTGGAGACTGTAAGGCGTAGACCGATATGGTTGAAGCGATAGCTGCATTAGCGTGACACATTTGTTGGTACCAGTATCCCTTGTGTTAAATCGAGGAGAATATGGGGCCACTGTGTGGTGTCATAAAGCACTAACGGACCTTAGAACCTTAGTTGAACAAACTTGGCCATTAGAAAGTAGTGAGATAGTCGGCCTCGGTATAAAGTTGAGGATTGGTTATTACTCGATGCTACACTCATGGAGATCGGGATTTTGGGATATTTCGACCGCGAGAAAAGATCGCTTGAGCTGAAACAATGCCTGATAAAGAAAGATCAGTGATATTGAGACTCCTTAGAATCTAGTTACTTTTTCTAAGACAGGTTGAACCAACTAAACTTAAAGAGGGTATTTACCTAAAAACCTCATGCAAGCCTAAACCTAAGGCCACTTGTGTGACTTGTCTGCTTTCATTATCTAATAACTTGAACTCATTGCAGGGTTTTGTTTGTACTTCTTGCAGGGTTTGTTTGTGGTCATTATTCAATTACTTGGATTTCCTGCAACACTTACTTGTCTTCATCACCTTACCCTCCTGCTTGATGCATAACATACACATCATAACATCATACCATAGAATTTCCTTAACCATTTCAAGGATCACAAGGGCCTGTGGTGCAGGTTATGATAAATCAGATGTCTAGCAAGGGGCAAAGGGATTTATTTTCCTCTATCCAATGTTGTCAAAAGACCAAAACACAACAACTTGAGTTAGAGGCTATGACCCACTTGACATGGTGAGCATGATTCTCGTAGAAGGACCTTCAACAATACGAAGTCCTTCAATAAAAGTTGCAGTCAGATTTAAACAGCTTCTTATGTTTACCCCACAAGATCCTTGAAAAAATTGCATGCATGTCATTACATAACAGGTTTTCCAGTACATGTTTCTCATTTTCTCGTTGTTTATTTTAGCAAGGAAAATGGATCTCAAATAAAACGACAGAGATCTCCAAACGCAAGATGCTCAGTTCAAGGAAATGTTCCTAAATCTATCCAAGGGGAAAGAAGAATTGAAAGCACTCCTCAATGGGAACTAGACCAAGAAACATCCTGACAACAACAAGGATGACCAGTTGGAACAACTGCAGGCTGAGATGGGAAGGATGAGAATCCAGATAAGTAGTCAGATGGCCCTTATCCAAAGTTTAGCTCGGGAACAAGAAAAGTTGAGGATTCTCATCAGCAAGCTTCATCAAGACATACACGACAATCTGGTGAAAACTGGTAGAGCTTGGGGCCTAATCAATGATCAATCTCTCTTAGCAGATAGGGAATTGGGTGACATGTTCATGCAGGAGCATGTTGAAAATAAACTCAGGAGCGATGAAATTAAGGGGACTGCATCTTCAAGTACAATGAAGAAACCCTTCACTGGGAAGAAAGAGGTCAGCGCTGCTTATGATCAGAGAAACCAGGGTAAGACTGAATGCAGTCTAACGGTGGGAGCGATGTTAATTTCTGATCCTACACTTGTTCAACAATGACGGGGCGATAGGCGTAGGATAAAGTTTCAGGAAAGGCAGTTTACTAAGATTAATATACCTTTATCTCAGGCACTGCAACACTTGCTGAAAGCTGAAATCATCTCTCTGCATGATCCTCCTACAAATCCCAACACTGCCTCTACAATGTACAATCCAAAAGCAAGGTGTGCATATCATTCCAATAGTCCCGGACATGATACGAATGACTATTGGGCATTGAAAAATAAGATTAAGGACTTGATCAACAAAGGAGTGCTGGAGTTCACACAAGATGGTCAGACTGGATTCTTCTGCCATGCTTCAAAGGCACACCATATGAAGTGACAAGTTCAGAAAAAGATGCTTCTTGTTCATTAGAATTTTCAAATTGTAATTTTCTTTTGATTGTTCAAACACTTCTTTATGTCAAACTTTGTTATTCCATTAATGTATTGCATATTTTTGTCTTGAATTAGTCCATTCGTGTTCACTATACTTAAGCTATGTTTTTACTTCCGTTTTGTGATATTCAACTCTCGATTGAAAGTTATAAGCCTTTAGAGGGAGGATGACGAAAAAATACCATAATCTCTACAGTATGCTTGGGAATAGACCTTGCTGACGATGTACATGTGTTATTTCAAATCCTAAACAATGGAGTTATAAGGAAGATAATCCCTAGTCAGTCCCTTTGAGCCTAAGAAGTAGGAGTTCTCTTTTTCATGCAAATTGAAACCCTTAATCATTACCTGGGGCAGGGTAGTTTCTCAGTTAATTCAAAAGTGCATTCAATTGCAAGCTTTCTCTTCATACACGATGAGTGGTGTCGAAGATGGCCTTCCAAAACAAAAGATGGTGATGGTTCTACATAATCATCAAAACAGATAATCATTCTCTCTCAAAAGAAAAGCCCACTGAGTCAAAACCTATGAAGGAGACTTAAGAGAAAACTGGGGCATCCCGCTGATTGTAATCGCAAAAGAAACAGTTCAGGCAAAAGAATAGGGATAACAATAAATAAAAAAAGATTGCTACAAATATTTAAAAAATGACTACCTCCTCAGAAGAAACTTTCAGTATCCGAACTGTCACCAGAATATCAGGGCAAAATTCCAGACTCAATTGGGATCTAAGCGCACAATTAACTGAGCATAGGTCTGAAGAACATCACGAAGAACAGATTGGGTACAAATAAATTTCGAGCCTTTATCCTTTGTTTCTTAAACCATGAACCAGGCCACGTTACAACCCCAAAAAGTCCTAGCTGAATGGGTTAGTTCGAAAGCATATTGTTACAAAAAGGTATCCTGACTCCTGTAATGTTTTCTATAAATCCTGAGTTTATATCACATTCTTGCAAATTTTTGTTTTACTAAAAAATGAATTTTCAAAACTTTAAGACATACATAAGCTTTTTGTTTTTAATACCACTGTTTGCATATAACTAATTGTTCAACAACAGAGAAATTCGCACGACAAAAATTCAATGAATGAAAATCCTCTCAATGGACAAAATCACTTCAAATGGAAAGACACTTCCAATAACAAACCTTCCATAATCAAGGGGCATGACATGGTGTCTAACTGATCAGGGGCATTCAAGTCAAGATTAAAGGAATCTCTCAAAAGTGTTGAATAGCCAGGGGGAGATCTCCATCTGAATCACTTGGGGAATTGGACATGAATTCCAGCAACGAATCACGTATGATCAAGCAAACATTCTATAGCAGTGTTACAACACTTACTACTATCGACAATGAGAATTCTCGGCCCCCTGTGAACGCGGACATAGTAGGAAAATACTACGCATGAAAAAAGACTCACTAGGTTGACTGGCCTATGTAAAAATAAGGGCATCCCGACAAATCAAAGGAGTTCGGGCAAAAATTAGGGACATATGATTAAAATTGTTCACCTGTCAAGTCAAAAACTTGAAAAGGCAGATTGGGAAAAAAAGGGTATCCCGGTGGACTGAAAATCTGAAAGGACAGTCCAGGAAAAAGTTAGGGATTAAAGCGTATGACTATGTCACGTTATCTCGTCACTTGTCTATCAGTAGAAGGCTTATCACTCTGATCAACATTTACTCAACATTCTAGGAATTAGGACAACATTCAAACCATCTACAAAATCCCCAGCAAATAATTTCTCCAACTAGTATAGAGACAGAGACTTCCTCCTACAAACTCATTGCTTCATTTTCAGCATACAACCTAATGATGTCAGGTGTTCCAATACCCCCGGTAGAGCAAGAATCTCCAATTATTCCACCATCCTCTTAAGGAATTCCCTAGCCTGGTTCGCAAGCTTCTTGGGTTTCCCAACAGGGTTTCATAAAAATCCCCAAGCAGATTACGGAGTTTCCCTTCCCCATCAGAGTTTATTTCTCTAACAATGGAAATCCATCTCCCAACATTTCAACTTCAACAAAATTTGAGAACTTACATTCTTCATCCCCAGCAACAATCAGGGATTTATTTTCCCTAGTTCGACAACATTGAAATAAAACAACTGATACATCCATACATTGCATTCATACATTATTTTACGAGGGTCATAGCATATGCAGCACAAATGCATATATCACAATCTCATTTATTTTGAGAATATCATTACCCAATGCTTTTCATGCATCATGACACTGCACACAGTTGACTCTTTAACTTTTTTAGGAAAGTTTGCAAGCAGATGGACATCATCATCAATTTTCAATAGTTCCAGATTAATTACTGAAACTAGACAGGGCAACTATCTGTAAATGACTGATTGTAGATCAATTCCCGAAATAGAACGTGGCGACTATCTACAAGACCAGTTCAGAGATTAATTCCTGAAACAAGCCAGGGCAACTATCTCTACGACCAACAAAAAAACAAGTTACAGATTAATACCTGAAACAAGACAGGACAACTATCTGTGAACAATTGATTGTAGGTTAATACCTGAAACAAGACAGGACAACTATGTACATGAGCAGATTGAAGATTAACTCTCGAAACAAGACGGGGAAACTATCTTTATTTCTCTAAAGTTAGAGATTAATTCCTGAAACAAGCCAGGGCAACTATCTCTACGACCAGCAAAAGGTGAGTTCCAGATTAATACCTGAAACAAGACAAGACAACTATCTGTGAACAACTGATTGTAGGTTAATACCTGAAACAAGACAAGACAACTATCTATATGAGGAGATTGAAGATTAACTCTCGAAACAAGAGGAGGAAACTATATTTCTTTCTCTAAGGTTAGAGATTAATTCCTGAAACAAGCAAGGGCAAATATCTCTACGACCAGCAAAAGGGGAGTTCCAAATTAATACCTGAAACAAGACAAGACAACTATCTGTGAACAACCGATTGTAGATTAATACCTGAAACAAGACAAGACAACTATCTACATGAACATATTAAAGATTAACTCCCAAAACAAGACGTGGAAACTATCTTTCTTTCTCTTAGGTCAAAGATTAATTCCTGAAACAAGCCAGGGCAACTATCTCAACGACCAATAAAAGCAAGTTCCAGATTAATTCCTGAAACTAGACAGGGCAACTATATGTGAACAGATGATGGTGGATCAATTCCCGAAACAAGACGGGGTAACTATCTACACAACCAGACGAAGCAATCTTACATGGGTTCCTTCTCATGATCTCCAAATGCAGCTTCACACGGGCTCATCCTGAAGCAATCTTACACGGGTTCCTTCTCATGATCTCCAAATGCATCTATACACGGGCTCATCCTGAAGCAATCTTACACGGGTTCCTTCTCATGATCTCCAAATGCAACTTTACACGGTCTCATCTTGAAGCAATCTTACACGGGTTCCTTCTCATGATCTCCAGATGCAGCTTTACACGGGCTCATCCTGAAGAAATCTTACACGGGTTCCTTCTCATGATCTCCAGATACAGCTTTACACGGGCTCATCCTGAAGCACTCTTACACGGGTTCCTTCTCATGATCTCTAGATGCAGCTTTACACGGGCTCATCCTGAAGCAATCTTACACAGGCTCCTTCTCATATATCTCAATATGAAGTTTAACACGGACTCATCCTGAAGCAGCCCTACACAGGCTCCTTCTAATATATTTCCAGATAACAATTAATTTTATTTTCCCTAGTAAGTTACTGTGAAGCCTGGATTTCAACCAAAAAATAGCTAACTTTCATCTCTCCAGTCCAGAGATAACTCATTTGTAGAGCCATGGACAACTAAAGCTTCTAGAAACTATTCCCCACAGAGTTTTACTGAAGCAAGAGAACAACAGAAATCAACATTCTCCAGTGGAATCCTCCTCAAACAACAGGAACGAGAATCCCTACAAAGAGACCTCTTATGAAGTCAGCATCTACTTTGGATGGCATCTTTAAGCCCATCTCCGATAACTCCCAGTTATCTTCTCCAAATGGCATCTGTAAGCTCATTCCTGATATCATCAATCAACGGTGTTACTTTACGCAAGCACAAATTTCTGGGCACTATAGTGTTCAATCATCTTTAACCTTCAGATCATGAAAGGCATACAAGCCAATCTAAATCCTCAGGTTTAAGAATATTGAACAGGGACAACTGTTGTACCCCAAACTTTTCCCTCCCATTTTATCCAAGGCATATTCATTGAGGTCCTAAATTGCTCAAGAATCTTCAAATGATTTTCATGGAACCCTATATCCCTCAGCATAATGACATAACTGAAATAAAAAAAGAAATGTACATAACAAGGTGTAGGTCAGAAGCTGAAATATGCCTGAGAGCTTTTGGGTCGAAACAGCTTCGACATCAGTATGCAGTCTAATTTGATGCCCAACGAAGCATCAGGATCGAAAGAAGGATAATTTGAAAGAAAGCGTGAGGAGGATTTTGTGAAGCCTTTGATTAATGAAGATCTAGTAAAGAGCATCTTCGAAGGGTTCGTCTTCGAACCATTGAAGTATAGGCCATTCGAAGCATTACAAGGAGATACCTTTCGACTGACATGGTGTTTGAATGGGAGCTTCAAAAAGAAGAATATTTGGAATTCAAAAAGAGTTTACCTTATCCAAATAAACACGTGGAAATATAATGGTTCAAAAGAAAGCGCGAGGAGGCTTTTATGAAGTCTTCTATTGGAAGAGCTAGTAAGGAGCGTCATCGAGGAATTTGTTTTCGAACCATGGAAATGTAAGTTATTCGAAGCATTACAAGGAAGGCACACTTCGGTTGCCATGTTGGTTGAATGGGCGCTTCAAAAAGAAGAATATATGGAATTCAAAAAGCTTTAATATTATCCAATGAAGCACATGGAAGTCTAATGGTTCGAAGGATATGAAATCCTCAAACATGGCTTGATCGAAGGACAGTTAGGGACGAATCAGCCAAATATAAGTCACCTTAGAGATTTTGGCATGTACCTGAACAAGTGTTGGATTATTGAAGTGAAATCATGATGCTCATAGGTTACCATTCGATTGGTGCACACAAGTTGCATTCACCAATCGAAGATGAACTAATGAGCAAGAAATATATTCTTGTAGACAAAAGCAAAGGGTGGGAGTTGGAATCGAAGGACCACCTACACAATTGTGTTCGAAAGAAAGAACAAAATGAAGCTTCGACAGGCCAAGATGAAGAGGTGATGCTTCGATTGGTCTGATTGAAGGAAAATATATTCGAAAGGAACAAGAGTTGAGTTCAATTGGGCTGATTGGATAATCTTCAGATCAAGCAACTAAGGCAGATAGTGACCCAATCGAAGAGGCCATGATGATGAGGCCTTGAACCATTCCAATTGGGACTAAGAGCCATCGAAAAGAACAAAGTTTGGGGAGCATTTGAGTGAATCAAGATGTGAAAAGTTGAAAAGAATACTGTCCAGGTTCACTCAAAGTCCAAAATTGTAGAAAATATCTCAAAATGGAAACTTCTTAAAACTTTCGATTTTTCTTTCAAAGCCATGGTTAATGGCTAATTCATTCCATTTTCATCCACCACCACACCCCTATAAATACAAGACAAGATTTTCCATCAAAGTTACATACACACACAAAGACACACATGCATTCCCCAGACAAAAAAAACATTACCTGCATACACAAGAAGCTGCCCCAGAAAACCACCCCAAATTCTCCAAACCTTCACAAAGTTGTCAGAATCGAAGCCATCTTTGCAGGCCTCCTCAATCCAAAACAAGCATTCCACTCATTCCCTGAAGGTTCCAGGAGACGTTTCCAAGCATTAGACAGGTCCAACGCACGCAGGAGCATCACTCATGCAATCCCTCTGTTGGTAACTTGCCTTCGATCTCAAACTCATTCAATATGTAATGTAAATCCATATTGATCGTATATCTATGCTATGAATGATGTTTGTGATTGTTTTAACATTGTTACATGTGTAAAAAAGTACTAAAGTAATAGGACACTGTTGTACCCCAAAATTTTCCCTCCCATATTCTTCAAAATTTGCCAAGTCAAAGCTTCAAAATTCCCCAAGGGTTGCACAGTTCAAGGGCCTCCTAACAGTCAAAAACTAGGGTTTTGGTTCTGACTAAGAAAATGAAGTTTCCAAGGGTCCAATCAAGTCCCACATGCTTACAAACATGGTCAAGTATTCTCATACCAAGTTTCAAGACTTACAACACAAAATTGCACAGTCAAAAACCCTAATTGCACTACAGTCAACTGCAGGGGCAAAATTGTCATTTAATAGTCAAAAGTTCAAATTTTTGGTCAACATCTTATTTTGAAGCCACAAACATCATTTGATCAATGCTTGATCATGATTCTCAAAGCTTGGCTCAAAAAAGTCTCAAGATGCAAAAGTTTCCATATTTGGACAGTTGAAAAGTCAACTGTAACTTGACCAAAGCATAACTTCCACATGGTTTATCAGAAAAATTCCATCCAAAGCTCATTTTGAAGAGAAAGACATTTCCTACAACTCCTATTCACACTTCAAGTCCAAGAAATGCTCTCACAAAAAGTTATCAATTTCAACATTATAGGTCATTTTCAAAAGTCAACAAAAAGGGACTTTAAGTCAAAGGCCATAACTTGAGATTGGTAAATAAAAATGACATGGGACCAAAGGCATTGGTTAGAGGACTTCAAGACCTTTCCAAAATGTCCAAGAACATGAGCAAAGCTTAAAAATTGAGCAAGATATGCCTTGTGGAAGTTGGGAAATTTTTGGGTATTTTGAAAAGTCAACATTGCTTCAAATGTCTTAAAAATGCTAATGGGCCACATTTTCTTCCAAGATTGATCATCCAAAGCATGTGCACGACCATTTGGCCCAAAGGGAGGTTATTCATCATTTTTATTTATTTATTTGAATTTTTAATTGCTAATAATTCATTTAATTAATTAAAATATGAAAAAAAATACTAAAACAAGGTTTTCAAATCTTTTTGTGCAAGACAATCACTCATTACTCATTGAAGATCACGTGCATGCCCAAAGAAGGAAGATTTCATGCAAATTGGCTAGGTTTCATGATAAAAAGATTTGAAAAGATTATGCAAAATCACAAAAATCAAAAGTATTGATTCCATGGATATTTGGCTTATTTTGTTGACCTAAAACACTCACACATATATATACATGATAACCCTAATGCCCAGAACAAAAGGCTGCGCCCAAAAAGCCATAGACAACCTTGCATTTTTTCAAGAAAACTCAAATACTGAAAACACGTTTCTAAGGCTTTTCAAGATCAAATAATCATTCCATTGCCTTCCTGAGACTTCAAGGAAGGTTTTCAGATCAAAACCATCCATTCTAACGCAAAGAAACGGTAGAACGATCGTGTCCTGTACAGAACTTTTTCCACATTCTTGCATCATGATTCATGCGTCTTCTGCAATTTTTAATATTTGATTTGTGTTATTTGACTCGTTCTGAAGCTAACCATGTGTGTTAATTAAGTTTTTATGCATTGTACGTGATTTCACCATTAAAGCCAGCTAGGGTTCTTCAAGCTCCAAATTGGGCATTCTTGAATACTGTAAAATTGGGACTTCCCAACACCATGACTGAACTCAGGACACTTGGACGAATCAAATGCAACAGTCGCGCCCAATTTATGAAGCAAGATGGCCTAATCGCTATTCTTGAAAAGGGCATATTTTGGGGGGGGTTCAAAACCCCCGCTAATCCTTTTTATGTTTCAGGAAAAAGCAAAACAAGGAAGAAGAAGACTAGGTGGCAAAGCGTGACAGGGTGATTTGAATCCAACGCGCGTTTTTTTATTTTTTCTAGGCCACTGACCATTTTTCCCTTATATTGTTTATTTGCCATTATATATTCAAAGTGCATTGGTAGCTCAGCTGGCAGGCGTGTGATTGGTAACCTCTAGGACCTGGGTTCGATCCCAGGTCCCCCTCCCTTTCTCATATTATTTTCCATTCTATCTTCCTATGCAGCGCGTATTCAGGGGCTCACCATACACCCACAATCTCAACGCACCACATGGCCACTGAAGGCAATCTAAAGGCCCAGATCTGATGAACACCATAGGCGTTAGTCAATGCAAACACACGCTGGCATGAAAAGTCAATAAGGCCAAGGATTATTGGGCCAGAATTGTTAAGTTATACCTCCAGATTGGGGACAGAACCCCCCATGGTTTGTTTTTATTCTTTTGTCATATTTTGATATTTTATTTGTTTTTTGTTTAATTTTCATTTAAAACTTTGAATTAATATTTTCATAAAAACATAAAAATCATATAAAAAACAGAAAAGACAAAAAATAAATATATTTGATTTAATATTTCTTTGTAAATAAATTATATCATTCAATTTAGTTCTAGGCTTAATTTTGACATTTTTCTTAATAAACCTAAAAGTTGATAGAATTAGGGTTTCAAGTATTTTTTCATTCTTTTTCTTTTTCTCTCACCATAATTAATTATTTAATATTATTTTTGTAAATGAAAATTGTATTAATTAATTAGGTTTAAATTTAGGTTTAACTTTAACATGTTTTTCTTAATAAATTAAAAATAACTAGAATTAGGGTTAATTAATTAATTTCATTTAATTCTCATTAAAATATTCATAAATACCAAAAAACCTCAAAAATCTTTTCTTTTTTTTTCTTTAATTTAATTAATTTGTTAGTAATAATTTAATTTCATTAAAAAGGGTCCAACGCCCTCGCTTTCAATTTTAATTCAATTCGCGCATTTTATTTTATTTCTTATAATATTAATGTAATTCTCCCAAAGCCGTGTAAATTTATATTTCTCGCACTTTCCTTTATTTTATGTCAAATCGGGTCCTGGATTTTAATTTGGCGATGTGGACCCGCGCCTTTGTAATAGTTTAGGAACTTTTAATTTCCGCAACTTTTTAACTGTTAATAAATGCATGCAAGAATGAATGTCAAGATAAAAACAAAACCGTAGATCACCCATGACATGACAAGACAAAATAAATGAACATGACACACAAATCACACACCACCCCTAGGGTACGCCTCACTGTTGCCTTGCCTTCGAAAGGTGATCGTCGAGTAGAGGATGTCTTAGTAAGTCCTCATGATCCGGGAACCTGGCATGAGGGTAGCTTCTAAGGTGTCTTCCTATTGCTCTGGTGATCACCATGTCCCGAACCTTCGAATTGACCCGAACACCTCCAACGGTGGGGCTACCTACCTCTCAATGGTGGGATGGCACTACTTTAAAGGACATCTACACAGACGAATTCCTTAGGGTAGGTAGACGACTCTAGATACTTGCTCTAATTTCAAAACAAATTCAAAAATACTTTTCACACCGACACCTTTTCAAAAAGATTTCGAAAGCAACTTTTCAAACACTCTTGAGGACCGATACAAGAGTCGAACTGGAATTTTCAAAGAAACTTTTTAAAACCCACATTGAAAAGCAAACAGACCATTTTTGAAAACACAAATGAGCAAGTATCTAAGAGCCCATGGATAACCATGGATAGAAAGGGTGCTAACACCTTCCCTTTCTATAATCTACCTCCCGAACCGAGAGCAATCTCTTTAAGGAATTTTTCTGTGCTTTTGTCCTTTCCATTTGGAGAAAATAAAAGACGGTTGCGACTCTTGCTTCCGCGACATTTCGCGAACCAACATTAAACAGTCAGTTCCAGATCCACCGATCACAGAACTGGCGACTCTGCTGGGGATATCTTTATAAAGTGAGGTGTACCTTAGGGTTAGTTCATAACTGTGTTTGCAATTGTATTGACTTGTCTGCTTTAAATTTGTGGGTTGCATGGGAGTTACATAGATCCTAACCCAGATCTGGGGATACCCTGTTTAGGTAGCATAAGCTGTGAGGGACCTGTCCGGCGTAGACCGACACGGGTGAAACAGTGGCTACGTTGGTGTGGCACCTTGGTCTGTACCGATATCCCTTGTGTTGCAACGAGGAGAATATGGGTCTTCTGAGGAGTCATTAAGCACCAACAACCTTAGAACCTTAAATGACACAACTTGGCCATTAGAACAGTAGCAGTATGCTACGCCCATTGAGGCTAAACTCTCGTGATGGTTCTGGCCGCAAGAAAAGATTGTGATGTTGAAGTTATGACCGATTGAGGGTAGTCAATGATATTGGGATCCTCTAAGAACCCGGTTACTTTTGATAGGACAGGTATAAACCCACAAACTGAAAGAGGGTAATACCTAGACCTCATGTTGGCCTAAACTCTAAGGGCTTCTCTGGTGTGACTTGCGTGCCTTCGTACTTGACTACTTGCATGCTTGTTATATGACACAGGAACTACTTGCAGGTTTTGTTCATAGTCCTTAATTGGGACTTATAACAGGGTTACTAAGTCTTGTAGGTTTTGTTTATAGTCCTTAATTGGGACTCAGGACAGGTTTTACTTGAGTTTCTTGCAGGTTTTGGTTTGCAGTCTTTAATTGGGACTCATAACAGGGTTTAGCTACATCACCCCATGCATAGCATAACATCATACAACTGCATACATCCTAACCAATTTCAAGGATCCCAAAGGCTTGTGATGCAGGTCATGGTGAATCAACATCCCATCAAGGGGCAAAGAGGATTTATTTTCTTCTAGACAGAGTTGTCAGGGGCTATGACCCACTCAATATGGTGAGCTCTGACTCTGGAAGAAGGTTCCCCTAACCAAGGTTGTTTGGAAATCAAAACCAGACAGGATGACTAAAGTCAGGGGCTATGACCCACTGGATATGGTGAGCCTTGACCCTTGAAGGAGGACTCTCAACAACATGAAGTTCCTTCAATCAAGCTACCGGATTCAAATGCTACCAATTTTCTTGTTTACCCCGCGAGATCCTTGAAAACATTGCATACATATCATACACATCATTGCATAACAGGTACCCTTTGGGCAGGTTACTTATCTTCTCCACTGTTTATTTCAGCAATGGCTTCCCAACAAGATAACCAGGACCTTCTTGCCCAAGAGACTCGGTTCGGGGAAATCCTCCTGAATCTATCCAAGGGGCAGGAGGAGCTAAGGACACTTCTCATGGAGACTTTGGTCAGGAATAGCGCTAAGGACGAACGGCTGAAACACTTGCAAGCTGAAATGGATGCAATGAAAGCCCAAATGCTGGGGCAGGGGGTTGCCATTCAAGGTTTAGCTCAAAGACAAGATGAGCTCGGGGTTCTCGTCAACCAACTGCTCTGGGGTAACCAACTGGGGCAAACATCTAAGGTTGAAGGGCCTGTCTTCCTTCAACCATCTTTGAGACAAGGAGATAAGGGGAGAGCTCCTCAAATGGCTTCAGGGTCACAAACTCAGCAGCAACTTCACCAGCTTCAGACAGACAAGCCCAGGAGGCAATTCACCCAGCTCAACATGTCGCTGTTTCAAGCTTTACAACGCCTGTTGAGGTTGAATCTGATCACATTAAGGGCTCATCCCCGGAACCCCAACACAGCATCTCCTATCTATGATCCCAATAAAAGGTGTGCCTACCACTCTGCCTGTCCAGGACATGATACAAATGAGTGTTGGGCTCTGAAGAACAAGATCCAGGACCTGATCGATGAAGGGGCGTTGGAGTTCATGCAAAATGGTCAGGCTGAGTTTTTCTACCATCCCTCCAAGGCTCACCATTCGAAGTAACAAGCCTTGAGATGAGAAGACTTTTGTTTATTAGAATTTTCAAGTTGTAACTTTCTTTTGACTGTTCAAACATTTATTCATGTTAAACGTTGTTATTTCATTAATGCATCGCATATGTCTGTTTTGAAGCAATATATTCGCATTCGCTATATTCAAACTGATTTCATATTTTTTGATGATCAACTCTTGATTAAGAAATTCTAAGCCTCTTGAGGGAGGATGACGAAAACGATACCAGGATTCTTACAGTATGCTTTTGAACAAACCCCGCTGATGAGGTACAGGCATTGTTTCAATCCCTAAACACTGGAGTTATAAGGATGATAATCCCTCGTCAACCCCTTTGAGCCAAAGAAGTAGGAGTTTTTCTTTTCGAAATTTAAAACCCTTAATCATAACCTGGGGCAGGGTAGTTCTCTCGGTTGATCCAAGTGCATAACAAACGGCACCAAAAAGGTCCTTACAAAACAAAGAAAGACAGTGATGGTTCCGAACAATCATACAGACAGGCAGTCATTACTTCTCAAAATAAAAACCCATTAAGTCGAAACCTATGAAGGAGACTTACAAAACTGGGGCATCCCGCTGACTGTAATCCAAAAAGGAAATAGTTCAGGCAAAAAATAGGGATCATAAAATATAAAAAAAAGATAGAGGTCATACAAACCCTCAACAAGGAAATGACTGCCTATTCAGAATAAATCATCAATATCTGGACCATCACTGGTATATCAGGATAAAGACTCGCACAAGGTCTGATGCACGATCATCCGAGTTTAGGTTTGAAGAACATCACGAAGAGCGGGTGGGTACAAATAAAATTTGAGCCTTTATCCTTTGTTTCTTAAACCGTGAACCAGGCCACGTTATAACCCTTAAAAGTCCTAGCTGAAGCATGGGTTAGTTCGAAAGCATACTATTACGAAAGGTATCCTGACTCCTTAAGGCCTACGGTAAATACGGAGTTGACATCACGTTTTACAAACATTCACTTGTTTTATGAAAAAGAATGCATTTTCAAAAACTTCGAAACAGACATAAGCTTTGCATTTTTGATATAACCTTGTTTGCACATGACTGTTTGTTTGAACAGCATAGAAGTTTGCACGACGAATATCCAGTGAACAAAATCTTCTCAACAAAAGCTCAAATGGAAGAAGCACTTCCAATCAAGAGGCACGGCATGATCATGGTCCATCATCTGGGGCAATCCAATCAAGATTCGGAGAATCTCTCAAAGACCAAACAGCCTGGGGCAAATCTCCGCCTGAGTCACTTGGGGTATTCCAACAACAAATCTTTCCTAATCAAACATCTTCTGGTGGCATGACAAAACACTTCTAACAGGGGCAACTCCTTGTATTCTGAGAGCACGGACATAGTCGAAAAGTACTACGCATAATAAAAGACCCGCTAGGCTGACATGCCTAGGCAAAAATTAGGGCTTCCCGGCGAACCAAAAGGGTTCGGGCAAAATGAAGGGATGAAATGAAAAAAAATCTGTACACCTGGCAAGTCGAAAACCTGAAAAGGCGGCTTGGGCAAAAATGGGTATCCCGTTGGACTAAAAACCCGAAAGGGCGGTCCAGGCAAAAGTTAGGGATTAAAGCGTACGACTATGTCCTGTCATCCTGTCACCTGCCAACCAGAAGAAGGTTTGTCCATCAACAATTATCAGCACCTCACAGGTCTTCCTCTCCCACCTCAGAAACAGGGGCAATAAAGAGTTGTCTAAGCAATCTAATTGTTCTGTCCTCCAAGGTACCTAGGTAGGTTCAGCTAAAGAACATAACCAGACATCCTAATTCCCCAGAGAGTGAGTCAGCAAGTCAGTGCACTCTCCCCAAGCTATGATCAAACTTAAAGAAGTTGGGTATCCTCCAGCAGATCTCAACATTCCCCAGCAGTATATGCATTCTTAACAAGCATCCCCGGCATTCTTGGCCTAAAGATTGTTCCCCGGCGACATATCAAACATTCAACGGAGTCACTTCCCCGATACAGTTCAAAGCTTCCCCAGGAGAGTCCAATCTAGTTCCCCAGTAAAGTTGGAATTCATCTCCCCAAGCAGTAAGCTTATCCCCAGTAGATTCTGGAAGATTATCCCTCGCAGAGCACGAACGCGTCTCCCGACTTTATTCAAAGATTTATTTCCCTACCAGGATATAACTGGGTTATCCTCAGCCAAAAGCCACGGAAAGAGCATCCTCGACGAAGCCTTCTTATCCCCAGCGAAGTCTATTAACACTTCCAACACAACAAGGGTATCCCCAGAAAGTTATTATCAACAACTCAACAAAGTACCTCTCTCCCCA
The DNA here is from genome assembly GCA_948472305.1 of Vicia faba. NCBI lineage: Eukaryota > Viridiplantae > Streptophyta > Magnoliopsida > Fabales > Fabaceae > Vicia > Vicia faba. The sequence goes on along the minus strand of OX451738.1, from coordinate 448,709,717 downwards.
CAGAGTATTGCTTCCCAGCAAGATCATTAGAGTACTTTTCTCCCCGCAGAGTAATCCATTCGTCAAGTTTATTCCCCGACGGAGTTATCTTCTCCTACCGGTATTCTTGCAACTATCATCCCCAGCGGAGGCAAAAAAAATCTATTCTTCAACATCAGCCCAGGATATGACTCCCCGTCACTCGTCAAGGATTTATTTTCCTAAGACGAAAAGATACATTCATAAACATCGCACTTCCATACATTATAGCATGCATATATGCATCATATCTTACTAATCTCATTTATGTTGAGAACATCATTGCTTGATTCATATCATGCATTGCATATAACTGACCTTTACCTTTCAGGAAAGATCCAGTTAAGTTCTCAACTACATTTCAAGACCTTGACCGGTTCAGTTAAATCGACCCTAAGATTTTTCTGTTTCTTATCCATTCCAAAGGCCTTCTCTGGTTCAGTCAGATCGACCCTAAGATCTCCCTGTTTCTTATCCAGTTGAAGATTTCAAGACCTAGACCGGTTCAGTTAAATCGACCCTAAGATTTTTCTGTTTCTTATCCAGTCCAAGGCCTTCTCTGGTTCAGTCAGATCGACCCTAAGATCTCCCTGTTTCTTATCCAGTTGAAGATTTCAAGACCTAGACCGGTTCAGTTAAATCGACCCTAAGATTTTTCTGTTTCTTATCCAGTCCAAGGCCTTCTCTGGTTCAGTCAGATCGACCCTAAGATCTCCCTGTTTCTTATCCAGTTGAAGATTTCAAGACCTAGACCGGTTCAGTTAAATCTCCCCTAAGATTTTTCTGTTTCTTATCCAGTCAAAGGCCTTCTCTGGTTCAGTCAGATCGACCCTAAGATCTCCCTGTTTCTTATCCAGTTGAAGATTTCAAGACCTAGACCGGTTCAGTTAAATCGAACCTAAGATTTTTCTGTTTCTTATCCAGTCCAAGGCCTTCTCTGGTTCAGTCAGATCGACCCTAAGATCTCCCTGTTTCTTATCCAGTTGAAGATTTCAAGACCTAGACCGGTTCAGTCAGATCGACCCTAAGATTTTTCAGTTTCTTATCCAGTCAAAGGCCTTCTCTAGTCCAGCTAAATCGACCCCTAACAGATTTTCCTGATAAAGACTCAATAGAAGATATCCAAGATTCTCTCAGTGTTACTGTTGAGGTAGAAGTCGCCCAAGATTCTCTCAGCGTTACTGTTGAGGTTGAAGTCGTCCAAGATTCTCTCAATGATTACTGTTGAGGTTGAAGTCGCCTGTGGTTCTCTCCCCGTTACTGCGTAGGTAGTAATCGCCCCCAAGATTCTCTCAGCGTTACTGTTAAAGTAGAAGTCGTCCAAGATTCTCTCAATGATTACTATTGAGGTTGAAGTCGCTTGTGGTTCTCTCCCCGTTACTGCGGAGGTAGTAATCGCCCCAAGATTCTCTCAGCGTTACTGTTGAAGTAGAAGTTGTCCAAGATTCTCTCAATGATTACTGTTGAGGTTGAAGTCGCCTATGGTTCTCTCCCCGTTACTGCGGAGGTAGTAATCATCCCCAAGATTCTCTCAATGATTACTGTTGAAGTAGAAGTCGTCCAAGATTCTCTCAATGATTATTGTTGAAGTTGAAGTCGCCTGTGGTTCTCTCCCCGTTACGGCGGAGGTAGTAATCGCCCCCAGATTCTCTCAGCGTTACTGTTGAGGTTGAAGTCGCCCAAGATTCTCTCAGCATTCCTGTTGAGGTAGTAATCGTCCAAGGTTCTCTCAGCGTTCCTGTTGAGGTAGTAACCATCCTTGGTTCATTCATCACCGTTTGAAGCTCCAGATCCAGCTCCTGTAACCAGTCAGGACACAATTATACAAAGAGTCTGAAGACCAGCTCCTGTAACAGGTCAGGTAATCATTTTCCTTTTTCAGGTACGCAAGTTCTCGCTAAGGAATCTCTTACGCGATCGACACCCAGATGGCATCTATAAGCCCGTCCACCTATCCATCATCTCTTAGCATGGCATCTATAAGCCCATCATCCTATCCATCAATCTTCAAATGGCATCTATAAGCCCATTCCCATCATCACACTGCTACTATGTGAGCGCAAATTTCTGGGCACTCTAGTGTTCAATCATCTTCCACCTTCTGATTACGAAAGGCACGTCAGCCAATCTGCATCCTCAGGTCTAAGAAGATTGAACAGGGGCAACTGTTGTACCCCAAAATTTGCCCTCCCATATTCTTCAAAATTTTCCAAGTCAAAGCTTCAAAATTCCCCAAGGGTTGCACAGTTCAAGGGCCTCCTAACAGTCAAAAACTAGGGTTTTGGTTCTGACTAAGAAAATGAAGTTTCCAAGGGTCCAATCAAGTCCCACATGCTTACAAACATGGTCAAGTATTCTCATACCAAGTTTCAAGACTTACAACACAAAATTGCACAGTCAAAAACCCCAATTGCACTACAGTCAACTGCAGGGGCAAAATGGTCATTTAACAGTCAAAAGTTCAAATTTTTGGTCAACATCTTATTTTGAAGCCACAAACATCATTTTATCAATGCTTGATCATGATTCTCAAAGCTTGGCTCAAAAAAGTCTCAAGATGCAAAAGTTTCCATATTTGGACAGTTGAAAAGTCAACTGTAACTTGACCAAGGCATAACTTCCACATGGTTTATCAGAAAAATTCCATCCAAAGCTCATTTTGAAGAGAAAGACATTTCCTACAACTCCTCTTCACACTTCAAGTCCTAGAAATGCTCTCACAAAAAGTTATCAATTTCAACATTATAGGTCATTTTCAAAAGTCAACAAAAAGGGACTTTAAGTCAAAGGCCATAACTTGAGATTGGTAAATCAAAATGACATGGGACCAAAGGAATTGGTTAGAGGACTCCAAGACCTTTCCAAAATGTCAAAGAACATGAGCAAAGCTTAAAAATTGAGCAAGATATGCCTTGTGGAAGTTGGGAAATTTTTGGGTATTTTGAAAAGTCAACATTGCTTCAAATGTCTTAAAAATGCTAATGGGCCACATTTTCTTCCAAGATTGATCATCCAAAGCATGTGCACGACCATTTGGCCCAAAGGGAGGTTATTCATCATTTTTATTTATTTATTTGAATTTTTAATTGCTAATAATTCATTTAATTAATTAAAATATGAAAAAAAATACTAAAACAAGGTTTTCAAATCTTTTTGTGCGAGACAATCACTCATTACTCATTGAAGATCACGTGCATGCCCAAAGATGGAAGATTTCATGCAAATTGGCTAGGTTTCATGATAAAAAGATGTGAAAAGATTATGCAAAATCACAAAAATCAAAAGTATTGATTCCATGGATATTTGGCTTATTTTGTTGACCTAAAACACTCACACATATATATACATGATAACCCTAATGCCCAGAACAAAAGGCTGCACCCAAAAAGCCATAGACAACCTTGCATTTTTTCAATAAAACTCAAATACTGAAAACACGTTTCTAAGGCTTTTCAAGATCAAATAATCATTCCATTGCCTTCCTGAGACTTCAAGGAAGGTTTTCAGATCAAAACCATCCATTCTAACGCAAAGAAACGGTAGAACGATCGTGTCCTGTACAGAACTTTTTCCACATTCTTGCATCATGATTCATGCGTTTTCTACAATTTTTAATATTTGATTTGTGTTATTTGACTCGTTCTGAAGCTAACCATGTGTGTTAATTAAGTTTTTATGCATTGTACGTGATTTCACCATTAAAGCCAGCTAGGGTTCTTCAAGCTCCAAATTGGGCATTCTTGAATACTGTAAAATTGGGACTTCCCAACATCATGACTGAACTCAGAACACTTGGACGAATCAAATGCAACAGTCGCGCCCAATTTATGAAGCAAGATGGCCTAATCGCTATTCTTGAAAAGGGCATATTTTGGGGGGGTTCAAAACCCCCGCTAATCCTTTTTATGTTTCAGGAAAAAGCAAAACAGGGAAGAAGAAGACTAGGTGGCAAAGCGTGACAGGGTGATTTGAATCCAACGCACGTTTTTTTATTTTTTCTAGGCCACTGACCATTTTTCCCTTATATTGTTTATTTGCCATTATATATTCAAAGTGCATTGGTAGCTCAGCTGGCAGGCGTGTGATTGGTAACCTCTAGGACCTGGGTTCGATCCCAGGTCCCCCTCCCTTTCTCATATTATTTTCCATTCTATCTTCCTATGCAGCGCGTATTCAGGGGCTCACCATACACCCACAATCTCAACGCACCACATGGCCACTGAAGGCAATCTAAAGGCCCAGATCTGATGAACACCATAGGCGTTAGTCAATGCAAACACACGCTGGCATGAAAAGTCAATAAGGCCAAGGATTATTGGGCCAGAATTGTTAAGTTATACCTCCAGATTGGAGACAGAACCCCCCATGGTTTGTTTTTATTCTTTTGTCATATTTTGATATTTTATTTGTTTTTTGTTTAATTTTCATTTAAAACTTTGAATTAATATTTTCATAAAAACATAAAAATCATATAAAAAACAGAAAAGACAAAAATTAAATATATTTGATTTAATATTTCTTTGTAAATAAATTATATCATTCAATTTAGTTCTAGGCTTAATTTTGACATTTTTCTTAATAAACCTAAAAGTTGATAGAATTAGGGTTTCAAGTATTTTTTCATTCTTTTTCTTTTTCTCTCACCATAATTAATTATTTAATATTATTTTTGTAAATGAAAATTGTATTAATTAATTAGGTTTAAATTTAGGTTTAACTTTAACATGTTTTTTTTAATAAATTAAAAATAACTAGAATTAGGGTTAATTAATTAATTTCATTTAATTCTCATTAAAATATTCATAAATACCAAAAAACCTCAAAAATCTTTTCTTTTTTTTTCTTTAATTTAATTAATTTGTTAGTAATAATTTAATTTCGTTAAAAAGGGTCCAACGCCCTCGCTTTCAATTTTAATTCAATTCGTGCATTTTATTTTATTTCTTATAATATTAATGTAATTCTCCCAAAGCCGTGTAAATTTATATTTCTCGCACTTTCCTTTATTTTATGTCAAATCGGGTCCTGGATTTTAATTTGGCGATGTGGACCCGCGCCTTTGTAATAGTTTAGGAACTTTTAATTTCCGCAACTTTTTAACTGTTAATAAATGCATGCAAGAATGAATGTCAAGATAAAAACAAAAGCGTAGATCACCCATGACATGACAAGACAAAATAAATGAACATGACACACAAATCACACACCACCCCTAGGGTACGCCTCACTGTTGCCTTGCCTTCGAAAGGTGATCGTTGAGTAGAGGATGTCTTAGTAAGTCCTCATGATCCGGGAACCTGGCATGAGGGTAGCTTCTAAGGTGTCTTCCTATTGCTCTGGTGATCACCATGTCCCGAACCTTCGAATTGACCCGAACACCTCCAACGGTGGGGCTACCTACCTCTCAATGGTGGGATGGCACTGCTTTAAAGGACATCTACACAGACGAATTCCTTAGGGTAGGTAGACGACTCTAGATACTTGCTCTAATTTCAAAACAAATTCAAAAATACTTTTCACACCGACACCTTTTCAAAAAGATTTCGAAAGCAACTTTTCAAACACTCTTGAGGACCGATACAAGAGTCGAACTGGAATTTTCAAAGAAACTTTTTAAAACCCACATTGAAAAGCAAACAGACCATTTTTGAAAACACAAATGAGCAAGTATCTAAGAGCCCATGGATAACCATGGATAGAAAGGGTGCTAACACCTTCCCTTTCTATAATCTACCTCCCGAACCGAGAGCAATCTCTTTAAGGAATTTTTCTGTTCTTTTGTCCTTTCCATTTGGAGAAAATAAAAGACGGTGGCGACTCTTGCTTCCGCGACATTTCGCGAACCAACATTAAACAGTCAGTTCCAGATCCACCGATCACAGAACTGGCGACTCTGCTGGGGATATCTTTATAAAGTGAGGTGTACCTTAGGGTTAGTTCATAACTGTGTTTGCAATTGTATTGACTTGTCTGCTTTAAATTTGTGGGTTGCATGGGAGTTACATAGATCCTAACTCGGATCTGGGGATACCCTGTTTAGGTAGCATAAGCTGTGAGGGACCTGTCCGGCGTAGACCGACACGGGTGAAACAGTGGCTACGTTGGTGTGGCACCTTGGTCTGTACCGATATCCCTTGTGTTGCAACGAGGAGAATATGGGTCTTCTGAGGAGTCATTAAGCACCAACAACCTTAGAACCTTAAATGACACAACTTGGCCATTAGAACAGTAGCAGTATGCTACGCCCATTGAGGCTAAACTCTCGTGATGGTTCTGGCTGCAAGAAAAGATTGCGATGCTGGAGTTATGACCGATTGAGGGTAGTCAATGATATTGGGATCCTCTAAGAACCCGGTTACTTTTGATAGGACAGGTATAAACCAATAAACTGAAAGAGGGTAATACCTAGACCTCATGTTGGCCTAAACTCTAAGGGCTTCTCTGGTGTGACTTGCGTGCCTTCGTACTTGACTACTTGCATGCTTGTTATCTGACACAGGAACTACTTGCAGGTTTTGTTCATAGTCCTTAATTGGGACTCATAACAGGGTTACTAAGTCTTGCAGGTTTTGTTTATAGTCCTTAATTGGGACTCAGGACATGTTTTACTTGAGTTTCTTGCAGGTTTTGGTTTGCAGTCTTTAATTGGGACTCATAACAGGGTTTACCTACATCACCCCATGCATAGCATAACATCATACCATTGCATACATCCTAACCCATTTCAAGGATCCCAAAGGCTTGTGATGCAGGTCATGGTGAATCAACATCCCATCAAGGGGCAAAGAGGATTTATTTTCCTCTAGACAGAGTTGTCAGGGGCTATGACCCACTCAATATGGTGAGCTCTGACTCTGGAAGAAGGTTCCCCTAACCAAGGTTGTTTGGAAATCAAAACCAGACAGGATGACTAAAGTCAGGGGCTATGACCCACTGGATATGGTGAGCCTTGACCCTTGAAGGAGGACTCTCAACAACATGAAGTTCCTTCAATCAAGCTACCGGATTCAAATGCTACCAATTTTCTTGTTTACCCCGCGAGATCCTTGAAAACATTGCATACATATCATACACATCATTGCATAACAGGTACCCTTTGGGCAGGTTACTTATCTTCTCCACTGTTTATTTCAGCAATGGATTCCCAACAAGATAACCAGGACCTTATTTCCCTAGAGACTCGGTTCGGGGAAATCCTCCTGAATCTATCCAAGGGGCAGGAGGAGCTAAGGACACTTCTCATGGAGACTTTGGTCAGGAATAGCGCTGAGGACGAATGGCTGAAACACTTGCAAGCTGAAATGGATGCAATGAAAGCCCAAATGCTGGGGCAGGGGGTTGCCATTCAAGGTTTAGCTCAAAGACAAGATGAGCTCGGGGTTCTCGTCAACCAACTGCTCCGGGGTAACCAACTGGGGCAAACATCTAAGGTTGAAGGGCCTGTCTTCCTTCAACCATCTTTGAGACAAGGAGATAAGGGGAGAGCTCCTCAAATGGCTTCAGGGTCACAAACTCAGCAGCAACTTCACCAGCTTCAGACAGACAAGCCCAGGAGGCAATTCACCCAGCTCAACATGTCGCTGTTTCAAGCTTTACAACGCCTGTTGAGGTTGAATCTGATCACGTTAAGGGCTCATCCCCGGAACCCCAACACATCATCTCCTATCTATGATCCCAATAAAAGGTGTGCCTACCACTCTGCCTGTCCAGGACATGATACAAATGAGTGTTGGGCTCTGAAGAACAAGATCCAGGACCTGATCGATGAAGGGCCGTTGGAGTTCACGCAAGATGGTCAGGCTGAGTTTTTCTACCATCCCTCCAAGGCTCACCATTCGAAGTAACAAGCCCTGAGATGAGAAGACTTTTGTTTATTAGAATTTTCAAGTTGTAACTTTCTTTTGACTGTTCAAACATTTATTCATGTTAAACGTTGTTATTTCATTAATGCATCGCATATGTCTGTTTTGAAGCAATATATTCGCATTCGCTATATTCAAACTGATTTCGTATTTTTTAATGATCAACTCTTGATTAAGAAATTCTAAGCCTCTTGAGGGAGGATGACGAAAACGATACCACGATCCTTACAGTATGCTTTTGAACAGACCCCGCTGATGAGGTACAGGCATTGTTTCAATCCCTAAACACTGGAGTTATAAGGATGATAATCCCTCGTCAACCCCTTTGAGCCAAAGAAGTAGGAGTTTTTCTTTTCGAAATTTAAAACCCTTAATCATAACCTGGGGCAGGGTAGTTCTCTCGGTTGATCCAAGTGCATAACAAACGGCACCAAAAAGGTCCTTACAAAACAAAGAAAGACAGTGATGGTTCCGAACAATCATACAGACAGGCAGTCATTACTTCTCAAAATAAAAACCCATTAAGTCGAAACCTATGAAGGAGACTTACAAAACTGGGGCATCCCGCTGACTGTAATCCAAAAAGGAAACAGTTCAGGCAAAAAATAGGGATCATAAAATCAAAAAAAAAGATAGAGGTCATACAAACCCTCAACAAGGAAATGACTGCCTATTCAGAATAAATCATCAATATCTGGACCATCACTGGTATATCAGGATAAAGACTCGCACAAGGTCTGACGCACGATCATCCGAGTTTAGGTTTGAAGAACATCACAAAGAGCGGGTGGGTACAAATAAAATTTGAGCCTTTATCCTTTGTTTCTTAAACCGTGAACCAGGCCACGTTATAAACCTTAAAAGTCCTAGCTGAAGCATCCGTTAGTTCGAAAGCATACTGTTAGGAAAGGTATCCTGACTCCTTAAGGCCTACGGTAAATACGGAGTTGACATCACGTTTTACAAACATTCACTTGTTTTATGAAAAAGAATGCATTTTCAAAAACTTCGAAACAGACATAAGCTTTGCATTTTTGATATAACCTTGTTTGCACATGACTGTTTGTTTGAACAGCATAGAAGTTTGCACGACGAATATCCAGTGAACAAAATCTTCTCAACAAAAGCTCAAATGGAAGAAGCACTTCCAATCAAGAGGCACGGCATGATCATGGTCCATCATCTGGGGCAATCCAATCAAGATTCGGAGAATCTCTCAAAGACCAAACAGCCTGGGGCAAATCTCCGCCTGAGTCACTTGGGGTATTCCAACAACAAATCTTGCCTAATCAAACATCTTCTGGTGGCATGACAAAACACTTCTAACAGGGGCAACTCCTTATATTCTGAGAGCACGGACATAGTCGAAAAGTACTACGCATAATAAAAGACCCGCTAGGCTGACATGCCTAGGCAAAAATTAGGGCTTCCCGGCGAACCAAAAGGTTTCGGGCAAAATGAAGGGATGAAATGAAAAAAAATCTGTACACCTGGCAAGTCGAAAACCTGAAAAGGCGGCTTGGGCAAAAATGGGTATCCCGTTGGACTAAAAACCCGAAAGGGCGGTCCAGGCAAAAGTTAGGGATTAAAGCGTACGACTATGTCCTGTCATCCTGTCACCTGCCTACCAGAAGAAGGTTTGTCCATCAACAATTATCAGCACCTCACAGGTCTTCCTCTCCCACCACAGAAACAGGGGCAATAAAGAGTTGTCTAAGCAATCTAATTGTTCTGTCCTCCAAGGTACCTAGGTAGGTTCAGCTAAAGAACATAACCAGACATCCTAATTCCCCAAAGAGTTAGTCAGCAAGTCAGTGCACTCTCCCCAAGCTATGATCAAACTTAAAGAAGTTGGGTATCCTCCAGCAGATCTCAACATTCCCCAACAGTATATGCATTCTTAACAAGCATCCCCGGCAGTCTTGGCCTAAAGATTGTTCCCCGACGACATATCAAACATTCAACGGAGTCACTTCCCCGATACAGTTCAAAGCTTCCCCAGGAGAGTCCAATCTAGTTCCCCAGGAAAGTTGGAATTCATCTCCCCAAGCAGTAAGCTTATCCCCAGTAGATTCTGGAAGATTATCCCTCGCAGAGCACGAACGCGTCTCCCGACTTTATTCAAAGAGTTATTTCCCTACCAGGATATAACTGGGTTATCCTCAACCAAAATCCACGGAAAGAGCATCCTCGACGAAGCCTTCTTATCCCCAGCGAAGTCTATTAACACTTCCAACACAACAAGGGTATCCCCAGAAAGTTATTATCAACAACTCAACAAAGTACCTCTCTCCCCACAGAGTATTGCTTCCCAGCAAGATCATTAGAGTACTTTTCTCCCTGCAGAGTAATCCATTCGTCAAGTTTATTCCCCGACGGAGTTATCTTCTCCTACCGGTATTCTTGCAACTATCATCCCCAGCGGAGGCAAAAAAAATCTATTCTTCAACATCAGCCCAGGATATGACTCCCCGGCACTCGTCAAGGATTTATTTTCCTAAGATGAAAAGATACATTCATAAACATCATACATTATAGCATGCATATATGCATCATATCTTACTAATCTCATTTATGTTGAGAACATCATTGCTTGATTCATATCATGCATTGCATATAACTGACCTTTACCTTTCAGGAAAGATCCAGTTAAGTTCTCAACTACATTTCAAGACCTTGACCGGTTCAGTTAAATCGACCCTAAGATTTTTCTGTTTCTTATCCAGTCAAAGGCCTTCTCTGGTTCAGTCAGATCGACCCTAAGATCTCCCTGTTTCTTATCCAGTTGAAGATTTCAAGACCTAGACCGGTTCAGTTAAATCGACCCTAAGATTTTTCTGTTTCTTATCCAGTCCAAGGCCTTCTCTGGTTCAGTCAGATCGACCCTAAGATCTCCCTGTTTCTTATCCAGTTGAAGATTTCAAGACCTAGACCGGTTCAGTTAAATCGACCCTAAGATTTTTCTGTTTCTTATCCAGTCCAAGGCCTTCTCTGGTTCAGTCAGATCGACCCTAAGATCTCCCTGTTTCTTATCCAGTTGAAGATTTCAAGACCTAGACCGGTTCAGTTAAATAGCCCCTAAGATTTTTCTGTTTCTTATCCAGTCAAAGGCCTTCTCTGGTTCAGTCAGATCGACCCTAAGATCTCCCTGTTTCTTATCCAGTTGAAGATTTCAAGACCTAGACCGGTTCAGTTAAATCGACCCTAAGATTTTTCTGTTTCTTATCCAGTCCAAGGCCTTCTCTGGTTCAGTCAGATCGACCCTAAGATCTCCCTGTTTCTTATCCAGTTGAAGATTTCAAGACCTAGACCGGTTCAGTCAGATCGACCCTAAGATTTTTCTGTTTCTTATCCAGTCAAAGGCCTTCTCTAGTCCAGCTAAATCGACCCCTAACAGATTTTCCTGATAAAGACTCAGTAGAAGATATCCAAGATTCTCTCAGCGTTACTGTTGAGGTAGAAGTCGCCCAAGATTCTCTCAGCGATACTGTTGAGGTTGAAGTCGTCCAAGATTCTCTCAATGATTACTGTTGAGGTTGAAGTCGCCTGTGGTTCTCTCCCCGTTACTGCGGAGGTAGTAATCGCCCCAAGATTCTCTCAGCGTTACTGTTGAAGTAGAAGTCGTCCAAGATTCTCTCAATGATTACTATTAAGGTTGAAGTCGCCTGTGGTTCTCTCCCCGTTACTGCGGAGGTAGTAATCGCCCCAAGATTCTCTCAGCGTTACTGTTGAAGTAGAAGTCGTCCAAGATTCTCTCAATGATTACTGTTGAGGTTGAAGTCGTCTATGGTTCTCTCCCCGTTACTGCGGAGGTAGTAATCATCCCCAAGATTCTCTCAATGATTACTGTTGAAGTAGAAGTCGTCCAAGATTCTCTCAATGATTACTGTTGAGGTTGAAGTCGCCTGTGGTTCTCTCCCCGTTACGGCGGAGGTAGTAATCGCCCCCAGATTCTCTCAGCGTTACTGTTGAGGTTGAAGTCGCCCAAGATTCTCTCAGTGTTCCTGTTGAGGTAGTAATCGTCCAAGGTTCTCTCAGCGTTCCTGTTGAGGTAGTAACCATCCTTGGTTCATTCATCACCGTTTGAAGCTCCAGATCCAGCTCCTGTAACCAGTCAGGACACATCTATACAAAGAGTCTGAAGACCAGCTCCTGTAACAGGTCAGGTAATCATTTTTCTTTTTTAGGTACGCAAGTTCTCGCTAAGGAATCTCTTACGCGATCGACACCCAGATGGCATCTATAAGCCCGTCCACCTATCCATCATCTCTTAGCATGGCATCTATAAGCCCATCATCCTATCCATCAATCTTCAAATGGCATCTATAAGCCCATTCCCATCATCACATTGCTACTATGTGAGCGCAAATTTCTGGGCACTCTAGTGTTCAATCATCTTCCACCTTCTGATTACGAAAGGCACGTCAGCCAATCTGCATCCTCAGGTCTAAGAAGATTGAACAGGGGCAACTGTTGTACCCCAAAATTTTCCCTCCCATATTCTTCAAAATTTGCCAAGTCAAAGCTTCAAAATTCCCCAAGGGTTGCACAGTTCAAGGGCCTCCTAACAGTCAAAAACTAGGGTTTTGGTTCTGACTAAGAAAATGAAGTTTCCAAGGGTCCAATGAAGTCCCACATGCTTACAAACATGGTCAAGTATTCTCATACCAATTTTCAAGACTTACAACACAAAATTGCACAGTCAAAAACCCTAATTGCACTACAGTCAACTGCAGGGGCAAAATGGTCATTTAACAGTCAAAAGTTCAAATTTTTGGTCAACATCTTATTTTGAAGCCACAAACATCATTTTATCAATGCTTGATCATGATTCTCAAAGCTTGGCTCAAAAAAAGTCTCAAGATGCAAAAGTTTCCATATTTGGACAGTTGAAAAGTCAATTGTAACTTGACCAAGGCATAACTTCCACATGGTTTATCAGAAAAATTCCATCCAAAGCTCATTTTGAAGAGAAAGACATTTCCTACAACTCCTCTTCACACTTCAAGTCCAAGAAATGCTCTCAAAAAAAGTTATCAATTTCAACATTATAGGTCATTTTCGAAAGTCAACAAAAAGGTACTTTAAGTCAAAGGCCATAACTTGATATTGGTAAATCAAAATGACATGGGACCAAAGGCATTGGTTAGAGGACTTCAAGACCTTTCCAAAATGTCCAAGAACATGAGCAAATCTTAAAAATTGAGCTAGATATGCCTTGTGGAAGTTGGGAAATTTTTGGGTATTTTGAAAAGTCAACATTGCTTCAAATGTCTTAAAAATGCTAATGGGTCACATTTTCTTCCAAGATTGATCATCCAAAGCATGTGCACGACCATTTGGCCCAAAGGGAGGTTATTCATCATTTTTATTTATTTATTTGAATTTTTAATTGCTAATAATTCATTTAATTAATTAAAATATGAAAAAAATACTAAAACAAGGTTTTCAAATCTTTTTGTGCAAGACAATCACTCATTACTCATTGAAGATCACGTGCATGCCCAAAGAAGGAAGATTTCATGCAAATTGGCTAGGTTTCATGATAAAAAGATTTGAAAAGATTATGCAAAATCACAAAAATCAAAAGTATTGATTCCATGGATATTTGGCTTATTTTGTTGACCTAAAACACTCACACATATATATACATGATAACCCTAATGCCCAGAATAAAAGGCTGCGCCCAAAAAGCCATAGACAACCTTGCATTTTTTCAAGAAAACTCAAATACTGAAAACACGTTTCTAAGGCTTTTCAAGATCAAATAATCATTCCATTGCCTTCCTGAGACTTCAAGGAAGGTTTTCAGATCAAAACCATCCATTCTAACGCAAAGAAACGGTAGAACGATCGTGTCCTGTACAGAACTTTTTCCACATTCTTGCATCATGTTTCATGCGTTTTCTACAATTTTTAATATTTGATTTGTGTTATTTGACTCGTTCTGAAGCTAACCATGTGTGTTAATTAAGTTTTTATGCATTGTACGTGATTTCACCATTAAAGCCAGCTAGGGTTCTTCAAGCTCCAAATTGGGCATTCTTGAATACTGTAAAATTGGGACTTCCCAACACCATGACTGAACTCAGGACACTTGGACGAATCGAATGCAACAGTCGCGCCCAATTTATGAAGCAAGATGGCCTAATCGCTATTCTTGAAAAGGGCATATTTTGGGGGGGTTCAAAACCCCCGCTAATCCTTTTTATGTTTCAGGAAAAAGCAAAACAAGGAAGAAGAAGACTAGGTGGCAAAGCGTGACAGGGTGATTTGAATCCAACGCGCGTTTTTTTATTTTTTCTAGGCCACTGACCATTTTTCCCTTATATTGTTTATTTGCCATTATATATTCAAAGTGCATTGGTAGCTCAGCTGGCAGGCGTGTGATTGGTAACCTCTAGGACCTGGGTTCGATCCCAGGTCCCCCTCCCTTTCTCATATTATTTTCCATTCTATCTTCCTATGCAGCGCGTATTCAGGGGCTCACCATACACCCACAATCTCAATGCACCACATGGCCACTGAAGGCAATCTAAAGGCCCGGATCTGATGAACACCATAGGAGTTAGTCAATGCAAACACACGCTGGCATGAAAAGTCAATAAGGCCAAGGATTATTGGGCCAGAATTGTTAAGTTATACCTCCAGATTGGGGACAGAACCCCCCATGGTTTGTTTTTATTCTTTTGTCATACTTTGATATTTTATTTGTTTTTTGTTTAATTTTCATTTAAAACTTTGAATTAATATTTTCATAAAAACATAAAAATCATATAAAAAACAGAAAAGACAAAAAAAAATATATTTGATTTAATATTTCTTTGTAAATAAATTATATCAATCAATTTAGTTCTAGGCTTAATTTTGACATTTTTCTTAATAAACCTAAAAGTTGATAGAATTAGGGTTTCAAGTATTTTTTCATTCTTTTTCTTTTTCTCTCACCATAATTAATTATTTAATATTATTTTTGTAAATGAAAATTGTATTAATTAATTAGGTTTAAATTTAGGTTTAACTTTAACATGTTTTTTTTAATAAATTAAAAATAACTAGAATTAGGGTTAATTAATTAATTTCATTTAATTCTCATTAAAATATTCATAAATACCAAAAAACCTCAAAAATCTTTTCTTTTTTTTTCTTTAATTTAATTAATTTGTTAGTAATAATTTAATTTCATTAAAAAGGGTCCAACGCCCTCGCTTTCAATTTTAATTCAATTCGCGCATTTTATTTTATTTCTTATAATATTAATGTAATTCTCCCAAAGCCGTGTAAATTTATATTTCTCGCACTTTCCTTTATTTTATGTCAAATCGGGTTCTGGATTTTAATTTGGCGATGTGGACCCGCGCCTTTGTAATAGTTTAGGAACTTTTAATTTCCGCAACTTTTTAACTGTTAATAAATGCATGCAAGAATGAATGTCAAGATAAAAACAAAAGCGTAGATCACCCATGACATGACAAGACAAAATAAATGAACATGACACACAAATCACACACCACCCCTAGGGTACGCCTCATTGTTGCCTTGCCTTCGAAAGGTGATCGTCGAGTAGAGGATGTCTTAGTAAGTCCTCATGATCCGGGAACCTGGCATGAGGGTAGCTTCTAAGGTGTCTTCCTATTGCTCTGGTGATCACCATGTCCCGAACCTTCGAATTGACCCAAACACCTCCAACGGTGGGGCTACCTACCTCTCAATGGTGGGATGGCACTGCTTTAAAGGACATCTACACAGACGAATTCCTTAGGGTAGGTAGACGACTCTAGATACTTGCTCTAATTTCAAAACAAATTCAAAAATACTTTTCACACCGACACCTTTTCAAAAAGATTTCGAAAGCAACTTTTCAAACACTCTTGAGGACCGATACAAGAGTCGAACTGGAATTTTCAAAGAAACTTTTTAAAACCCACATTGAAAAGCAAACAAACCATTTTTGAAAACACAAATGAGCAAGTATCTAAGAGCCCATGGATAACCATGGATAGAAAGGGTGCTAACACCTTCCCTTTCTATAATCTACCTCCCGAACCGAGAGCAATCTCTTTAAGGAATTTTTCTGTGCTTTTGTCCTTTCCATTTGGAGAAAATAAAAGACGGTGGCAACTCTTGCTTCCGCGAAATTTCGCGAACCAACATTAAACAGTCAGTTCCAGATCCACCGATCACAGACACCATTATTAGGACACTTGAAACTGATTCCTTCGAATCTCAAAATCCAGGCGTCTCTTTCCTTTTGGCTTATGCAGCGCGCATGTATTGATTTTGAATTATATATATCTGATTTCTTTTACTATTATAATGTTATGATTTTATTTGTATCAACGAATGAACAAACAACTCATATGGTAAAGGGGAACGTGTGTAGTGGAAAGGGCCTGGGTTCGATACCCAAGACGTGTATTATGCTTTTTCTAACAAATATCTTGCAGATCCAGTGTGCTGCATTTCAAACATTTCCCATGCACCTTCAAGCTCCAGCCAATGGATGACAAGGAGATTAGATCCAATGTCCCAGGAGTACCACCTCATGGTGGACCCTCAATGGCCAATAGCACAGAATCCCAACGTGGCCTGGGCCTATTTTCATTTGGGCTAAACAAAAATCCAATTTACACCCCATATTACCTTTACTATCCTGGCCCATTTTATTTTTCTTTTAATTGTTTTTTTATATAGCATTATAAAATCAGATAAAAAATCACAAAAAATATTAGGTTAGTATTTTCTCAAATTAATTTTGTAAATTAATCGATTAATTATTTTAACCCTTTTCTTAATTTGAAAATTAATAGATTTTGGATTTTAAATCAAATTTCTTTCCATGGTCAAAAACAAACAACAAGATTTCATTTTTATTAGGCGTTTTAGATGTATTTTCAATTCGCGCGTTTACTTTTATTTTCTCACTTTCTCATATCAATGTATCTGCTTACTGGGATGTAATAGACTTACTAGGACTTTACTTTACTGCTTTTTTTTTTAAATTTTCCCAAGTTTTGGACATGTAAATAATTTCCCCTCCCCGAAGCCTTGTAATAGCTAGGATTTACATTTCCGCACTTTTAATTCATGTACATATATTAACTGTTAGATGTATGTCTAATAGGATTGCATGACAAGAATTAAAATCAAAATCCTAGTAAACCTAAATGCAAAAATATAAATAACTGAAAACAACACAACTTCACATGCGCACCTCTAGGGTATCCCACTTTGGTTGCCTTCAGAAAACAGTCACAACTCTCAAAACGTGAGAGATTTTAGTGGCTACCCTCCGATTTAAAGATCATAAGTACCTTGATGACCCTCTAAATGTTGCCTCGGTAAAACGATCTTAAAACTCTAGGGTAGTTACTAAGGTTTCTTGTTCAATTGCCTTTGTGACTATGAACGTCCCTTCGAATGTCTCTCAAACATCCAACGACTAGGGCTACCTACTCGCTAATAGTAGGATAGCCCTGTCTATAGGAAAAGAACAATCCTTTCGAGTAAAGTAGATAGTGTTTAGATGCTTGATCAAACAAATTTTTACGCTTACACAAAACAACTTTCAAAAACACTTTCAAAAGGCTTTATCAAAACTCTTGAGGATTGATACAAGAGTTATCATAAAGAAAACCACCTTACTATTATCATTTCAAAAATACTTTTCAAAACATACAAAGCACAAGGTCTTTCAAAATGAGCTAAGTAACTAAGAGCCCGTAGAGAACTACGGATGGAAAGGGTGCTAACACCTTCCCTTTCCATAATCTACCCCCCTTGCTCAGAAAACTCTCGAAAGGTCTTTTTCTATTCTTTTCACCCTTTCCTTTGTTGGATAAAAGAAAATTCGGTGGAGACTCTTGCTTACCGCAACATTTGCAAACATAAACGAAAAACCAGTATAACAGTCGGTTCTGCCACCATATCACATGGATTTATGAACAACTTGAGTGTCATCCCAATTCCTAGAGTTCTGAGTAAATGTTTATTCCTATTATTTTGCATATATTTGTTAACAATTAATCATGTTCATATGCATATGCTCATTCAATTTTAATCATTGGACATTTTTGCAACAAAACATAAAAAGTAAAAGGTTTGAACTTTAAAATATACTTGTATTGATAATTTGCCTATAAAAAGGAGATTTTGCACAAGGAGAAGGAAATCCTAGTAAGAGGAAATCATTGTAAAATGAAAGAGTACAAAGTGAAAACAAGTGTATATAGCCATGTGGAAGCGATCTCATTGGGTTCCAACTCCTCTATTGCCCCTATTCCTTTGAACATCTCATCCCTTGTAGTCGGAGGAAGTTGATTGAACTGATCTTGTACCTTTTAAACTCTCAATCTTGGTAATAAAGTTGGCATGTAAGTGACCCAACGGGACATAGTTGTACGCTTCTAATCCCTAATTTTTTCCTGGACTGTCCTTTCGTGTTTTCAGTCCACCTGGATACCCTTTTTTCCCAAGCCACCCTTTCAGGTTTTAGACTTGCCGGGTGTACGATCTTTTTTTATATATCCCTTATTTTTTCCTGAACCCTTTTGGTTCGTCGAGATGCCCTTATTTTTTCCTAGGTATGTCAATCTAGTGGGTCATTCTTAGGCGTAGTATTTTTTAACTATGTCTGCATTCACAGGGTGCCGAAAATCTTTGCCATCCATAGTGGTTAGCATCATAGCTCCGCCCGAGAATACTTTCTTAAAAACAAATGGGCCTTTGTAGGTGGGCGTCCATTTGCCCCTGGGATTGCCTTATGGAAGAATGATGCACTTTATTACCAAGTCACTAGTTTGGTATACACGATGCTTGATATTTTTGTTGAAAGCTTTAATCATGTGTTTCTGGTATATCTGACCATGACAAACAGCAGCCAGCCTCTTTTTGTCAAGAAAATTCAATTGATCCAACCTTATTTGAATCCATTCGTCTTCGTCTAGGTATACTTCTTTCATAATCCTTAGAGAAAGAATCTGAACTTCGATAGGCAGGACAACTTCCATTCAATAGACCAAAGAGAAAAGGGTTGCCCCAGTTGATGTTCATGCCGAAGTACGGTAGCCATAAAAAGAAAATGGCAGCATCTTATGCCAGTCTTTATAGGTTACAACCATCTTTTGCACAATCTTCTTTATATTCTTGTTGGCAGCTTCCACTGTGTCATTCATCTTAGGTCTGTATGGAGAAGAGTTGTGATGCTTGATCTTGAACTACGTGCAGAGTTCCGCGATCAAAGCATTGTTAAGGTTGGTGCCATTGTTAGTGATGATCCTCTCAAGGATACCATACCCACAGATGAGGTTTTTGTTTGATGAAACGGGCCACGACGTTCTTGGTAACTGAGGCGAATGAAGCTGCTTCAACTCACTTGGTAAAGTAGTCAATGGCGATAAGAATGAAACGGTGTCCATTAGAGGCAGTAGGCTTAATCTCTCCAATCATGTCAATGCCCCACATTGCAAATGTCCAAGGAGCAGTCATGACATTCAAAGGAATTAGAGGCCCATGGACCTTATCAGCATAAACTTGGCACTTATGGAAAGTCCTCAAGTGGTGATAACAATCGGTTTCCATGGTCGACCAATAGTAACCAGCTCTCAGAATCTTCTTGGAAATATTATGTACTCTAGAATGAGTACCAAAGATACCTTCATGCATATCCTCCTTGATCTTTTCTACTTCATTCTTTTCCACACAACGAAGCAGAATTGAATCATGGTTGAGTTTGTATAAGATCCCATTTCTCAAGAAGAACATGGCTGAGAACCTCCGCAGAAATTTCTTCTCGTTGACCGACTCCCCTTCAGGATACTCTTGAGCTTCGAGATACCATTTCACCTCATGAAACCAAGGCTTCTCCTCTAAACCATGAGTGTCAATCTCATAGCAGTACGTTGGTTCATCAAATCTTTCAATAGTAATTCGGGGAGTTTCGTTGTCCCATCTGACCTTGAACATAGAAGACATGGTAGTTAAGGCATCTGCCAATTGGTTTTCTTCCCTCGGGATATGTTCAAAGGTAATCTCTTCAAAGTATGGAATCAGGGTTAGCACAAGCTCTTTGTATTGGATAAGATTTGGATGTTTTGTATCCCACTCTCCTTTAACTTGACTGATGACCAAAGCTGAGTCTCCATATACACTTAAGAATTTGATTCTTAGGTCAATAGTAGCTTTAAGACCCAAGATGCACGCCTCATACTTTGCCATGTTGTTGGTACATTTGAAGCAAAGTCTTGCATGGGAAGGAGTATGGAAACCTTCGGGAGAAATGATCACATCACCAATTCCGTTACCAAGAGCGTTGGAAGCTCCATCAAAAACCATAGTCCATCGGGATCCTTGTTCAGGTCCTTCATACGGTCCAGGCTTTTCACAATCTGTAATCAGCATTATATTCTCGTCCGGGAATTTAAAGTTCATAGATTGGTAGTCATCAACTGCTTAATATGCCCAATGATCTTCCAGTACACTTCCTTTGATTGCTTTTTGTGTAGTGTACTAGATATCGTACACAGTTAAGATCATTTTCCATCGGGCTATCCTTCCGGAGAGAGCTGGCTTCTCAAAGATGTACTTGATGATCCATCTTAGAGAAAATTAGAATGGTATAAGTCAACATATATTGTCTTAGTCGGTGAGCATCCCATGCCAAAATGCAGCAAGTTTTCTCGAGCAGTGAATATCTTGTTTCACACTCGGTAAACTTTTTGATAAGGTAGTATATTGCATGCTCTTTTCGACCAGACTCATCATGCTGCCCCAACACACACCCCATTGAATACCCTAACACAGTTAAATACATGATCAATGGTCTTCCTTCCACTGGTGGCATCAGAATTGGTGGTTCTTGCAAGTATTCCTTGATCTTGTCAAAATTTATTTGGCAGTCGTCATTCCATCATACCACCTGATCTTTCTTCAGTAGCTTGAAGAGTGTCTCACAGGTAGAAGTTAAGTGAGAGATGAATCGGGAAATGTAGTTTAGTCATCCTAGAAAACCTCTAACTTCATTCTCAGTATGAGGAGCTGACATTTCTTGGATAACTTTGACTTTTGTGGGATCGACTTCAATACCTTTGCCACTGATAACGAAGCCTATGAGCTTTCTAGACCTTACCCCGAAGATGCATTTGTTGGGATTCAACCTCAGATTATATTTATTCAACCTCTCAAACAGCTTGTGTAGATGATCAAGGTGCTCTTCTTCAGTTTGGGATCTTGCTATCATGTAATCCACATAGACTTCTATTTCATGATGAATCATGTCAGGAAATAAAGCCACCATGGCCCTTTTATAAGTTGTGTCTGTGTTCTTCAACCCAAAAGGCATGACCTTATAAAAGAAGGTTCCCCACTGTGTGACAAAAGTAGTCTTCTCCATGTCTTCAGGTGCCATTTTGATTTGGTTGTAACCCGAGAAGCCATCCATGAAGGAAAACACCTTGTGTTGAGTAGTGTTGTCAATTAAGATATTAATATAAGGTAGTGGGAAGTCGTCTTTGAGGCTTTCCCTATTTAAATTCCTGTAGTCTATGTAAATACGTACCTTACCGTCTTTCTTCGACACTGGAACAACATTTGCAACCCATTGGGGATATGATGTTACTGCCAAGAAACCTGCATTGAACTTTTTAATTACCTCGGCCTTGATCTTTTCAGACATGTTAGGACGCATGTGATGAACCTTTTACTTGATCGGAAATCAACCCTGTTTCATTGGTAGACGATGGACCACGACAGTAGTATT
Source organism: Vicia faba (assembly GCA_948472305.1). Lineage (NCBI taxonomy): Eukaryota > Viridiplantae > Streptophyta > Magnoliopsida > Fabales > Fabaceae > Vicia > Vicia faba. The sequence continues at coordinate 448,688,081 of OX451738.1, read as the reverse complement.
GAGCCCCAACATGTCTTCATATGACCAAGCGAATACCTCAATGTAATCATGTAACATTTGAATCAATTTTCTCTTGACACTATCTTCCACGTTGGCCCCGATCTTGACTTCTTTGTTATCTGCCTCAGTACCCAAGTTTATCAATTCCACCAGTTCTTCATGCGGATGGATGGCCTTTTCCTCTTATATCAGGAGTCTGGCGAGTTATCCAAGTATCTCACAACCTTCTTCACCTTTGTCTTCGGCTTGATAGATTGGACTTTCAAAGTCATAAACGGAAATAGAAAAATTATTGTCAATGAGATCCAGAGTGGATGTGGATCTGCAAATGTGTGTGTGTGTGTGTGTGCATGTAAGGTTACATGGATATTTGAAAATGCAGTAAAATAAAAGAAAGACAAGGAGCGCAAAATTTGAATGCGAAATCATCCAATGTTTTTATTAAATGAGCATATGATATATGAAATGACAAACCCTTAACAAATGGACCATTGTGCCTCGGGCAAGGCACATGGTTTAAAGTCATTATTTTGAAGGAAATTATACAAACAAAGTTCTTAAAGAAATAAAAATGGGAAATAGCAATTAATCCTAGTTGAAGGAGATTGAGATGAAGATCCAGTCGTCTAGCTCACCATCGTTATCAGTGTCTTCCAATGCATTAACTTCATTGTTGCTAATACAGACAAATGGTTCCCCAGCACGAGCACGTCGAACCTCTTTTTGCGCCTTTGAAGTGAAACCCAACCCACATTTGTCAGATTTGTAGGGGATGTTGGGAAGTTGTCCCCAGATAGTGCATCCTCCATCTTCTACAATAGCCCTAGCATCCTTCAAGGAAGCCATCCTTGATGTGTCCTTAGATACCTCAGGAATAACAGGAGTAGCTATAGCAATCATTGGAGGGATTACCTTAAAAGCATGACAGGGGGTTTCAATGAATTCTCCATCCATCTTAATGTATTTGAAAGAATTCAAGTGACTGACCATATATTCTCCCTCTCCACAGATTGTGACAACCTTCCCCTTCTCTGGGTACTTTAGCATTTGATGTAATGTGGAGGTAACCGTACCTGCCCCATGAATCCATGGGCGTCCTAGAAAGCAAGAATAAGCGAGGCAGATATCCATTACATAAAATTTTAAGTTGAAGACTCAAGACCTCACCTAGATCGGGAGATCAACCTCTCTGTGGACCATTCTTTTCGAACCATCAAAGGCCCTTACTAAAATATCATTGTGTTTCAACACCAGCCCCTCACAGTCCAATCTATCCAAAGCTCCTTTAGGTAATACATTGAGGAAGGATTCAGTATCTACTAACACATGCGCCAGGGTGGTGCATTTCCATTCAATAGAGATTTGGAGAGCTTTGTTGTGATTCTTCCCCATCGAAGTTAAATCTGCATCATAAAATCCCAAGCCATTTTCAGCAGTTAGGCTTGCAACATAATTCTCAAATTGATTCGTAGTGGTCTCTTGTGGAACATGGGTGTGATCGGTGGATCTGGAACTGACTGTTTAACGCTGGTTCGCGAAATGTCGCGGAAGCAAGAGTCGCCACCGTCTTTTATTTTCTCCAAATGGAAAGGACAAAAGCACAGAAAAATTCCTTAAAGAGATTGCTCTCGGTTCGGGAGGTAGGTTATAGAAAGGGAAGGTGTTAGCACCCTTTCTATCCATGGTTATCCATGGGCTCTTAGATACTTGCTCAATGTGTTTTCAAAAATGTTTGCTTGCTTTTCAATTGTGGGTTTAAAAAAAGTTTCTTTGAAAAATTTCAGTTCGACTCGTACGTCAGAGTGTTTGAAAAATTTGCTTTGAAAGCTTTTGAAAATGTGTTGGTGTGAAAAGGGTTTTTTGTTTGTTTTTGAAGAGAGCAAGTATCCATGAGAACCTACCTACCCTAAGGAACTCGTCTGTGTAGATGTCCTTTAAAGTAGTGCCATCCCACCATTGAGAGGTAGGTAGCACCACCGTTGGAGGTGTTCGGGTCAATTCGAGGTTCGGGACATGGTGATCACCAGAGCAATGGGAAGACACCTTAGAAGCTACCCTCATGCCAGGTTCCCGGATCATGAGGACTTACTAAGACATCCTCTACTCGACAATCACCTTTCGAAAGGCAACAGTGAGGCATACCCTAGGGGTGGTGTGTGCGATTCGTGTGTCGTTTTCATTTGCATTTGTCTTTTTTCAAGTTCATTGTGATCTACGCTCGATTTTATTATGTCCATTCATTCTTGCATGCTTATTTAACAGTTTAAAAGTTTGCGAGGAAAGTAAATTCTAAAGCTATTACAAATGGCGCGGGTCCACATCGCCTAAATTAAACCGGACCCGATTTGACGGAAAGTAAATAAATTAAAAGAATTAAAAAGTGCGAGAAGTAAATGTTACAAAGCTTTGGGAGAGGTACATAATTATTTAAATGACATAAGATAAGTACGCGAAATTAAACAATTAAACGAAACGAGGGCGTTGGACCCTTTTGCAAAAATTAAAGTTAATGAGGAATTAAAATTAAAGTTAAAAGAAAGCAAGAATTTATTTTTTGGTATTTTATGTTTTTTAGATTTAATAGAAAAAAGAATTAATTAAAATGAAAATTGAATGCAAACCCTAATTCTAATCATTTTTTAGTTATTAAGAAAATATTGAAAATTTTTAACTAAATGAAACCTAAATTATTTATGTACAATTTAATTATAAAATAAATAAATAAATAATATTATTGTGAAAAAAGGGAAAATTAAAAAAGGAATAAAAAGTTATTAAACCTAATTCTATAATTTTGGATTTTTATTATGAAAAGAATTAAAAATAAACCCTAATTTAAACTAAATTCACTTACATAATTTATTCATGAAAATAATTAAAATAAAATAATTATTAAATTTTTTCCATCTTTTCTGCTTTTTTATGATGTCTTTATATTTTGTAAAAAAAAAAGGAATAATTAATTGAAAACAATAAAGAAAATAAAATTGCAATTGAAAAATAAAAATAATAAAAATATAGAGAAGCAAACCAGGGGGGGGTTCAGTCCCCAGATGGAGGTATTGTTGTGAAATTTTGGCCCAATTAATATAGCCCTTTTTTGACTTTTTTGCTAGCACGCTGGTGCGTTGACCATGATTCATCATGCTCCTTGGATCTGGGCCATTGATCTGGTGCCCTTGGACGCGTGGAAGGCTTGGTTCTGAAGGTGTAGCGTGGTCCCTCCCTTCAGCACTGCACGTGAACGTCAATCGAGGAAAAATAAATGGGAATATTGAAGACCTGGGACTCGAACCCAGGTCTTGAACATTGCAAAGGGATGCACCTGCCACTGAAGCGCTTTAACACATTTGATATAATAATAAACAAACAAATATTAAAAAGAGAAAGTGACGCATTAGTGGATTTCTGGCACGAGCTTTTGAATTAGCCAATCCTCGCTTGACATGGCATCGTCTTCTCCATTCCCTGAAACATAAAAAACGAAGGCAACGGTTTTTCAGGTGTTGTGTTAGGCTTGTTTCCAGAAAATAGCGACTAGCGCTATAGGGTCAATAAATTTGGCGCGATGGGTGCTTCTTGATCGTCCATATGCGTTGAACTCAGTGGTCTTAGTCTCATCCTCCAATTTTACTTGGTTTCAAAATACCCAAATTAAAGCTCTGCAAACCCTAGAATTTCAAACATGGTATCATCGCGTATATAGCACAAAAACTCAATTAAACATGATGGTTAGTTTTAAAACATCACAATGAATATAAATCCACAAATAAAAGATGCAAAAGATGCGTGAATTATGATGCACGATTCTGCAAATTCTTTGATGCAGTTTGAGTTCGTTTTACCAATCCTTGAGGTTTGAGTTGACGGTTGGGATTGGAATGTGTCCAGGGCAACGTTGGCAAGCTATTGAAACAAACTTTGCACCTTGAATCGACCTCTAGAGTGGTTTTCAGTTTTTACTTTTTAGAGCATTTTTCCAAGTTTGTTCATGGACTTTTAGCGCAGCTTTCCGTGTCCCAGGATTAGGTTTGTCATCCTGAATATGTAGTAAAGCTATTAGGTTAAAAAACTCAATCCAATCTCTCATAATTATGGATTTTGAATATTTTATTTCAAGGATCTTTTTGAATCTTTTTTCATGTGTTCTTTGTTCAATCATGCTCAAATCAAACCAAAACTTGCCTAATTAGCATGTGCACGAAATATTGAGTCTAGAATGTGTACAAAAAGATTTGTTTGATTCATTTAGATATTTTCCACATATTTAATTGATTTAATTGAATTAATATTAATAGAAATTCAAATAAATAAATAAAAAATGAGAAAATACTTCCCTTTGGGCCAAATGGTCGTGCATAGGCTTGGAATGATGAATCATGGAAGAAAAATGGGCCCATTTGCAATTTTAGGTCATTTGGATCAAAGTTGACTTTTCAAAATTCCCAAAAATTTCCCAACTTCCACAAGGCATAACTTGCTCAATTTTAAGCTTTTCACATGTTCTTGGACATTTTGGAAAGGTCTTTGAGTCCTCTAACCAATGCCTTTGGTCCCATGTCATTTGGATTTACCAATCTCAAGTTATGGCCTTTGACTTAAAGTCCCTTTTTGTTGACTTTTGAAAATGACCTATAATGTTGAAATTGATAACTTTTTGTGAGAGCATTTCTTGGACTTGGAATATGAAGATGAGTTGTAGGAAATGTCTTTCTCTTCAAAATGAGCTTTGGATGTAATTTTTCTGATAATCCATGTGAAAGTTATGCCCTGGTCAATTTCAGTTGACTTTTTCAACTGTCCAAATATAGTAACTTTTGCATCTTGATGATTTTCTGAGCCAAATTTTGAGAATCATGATCAAGCATTGATCAAATGATTTTTGTGGCTTCAAAATGATATGTTGACCAAAAATTTGAACTTTTGACTGTCAAATGACCATTTTGCCCCTACAGTTGACTGTAGTGCAATTTAGGGTTTTGACTGTGCAATTTTGAGCTGAATGCCTTGAAACTTGGTATGAGGATGCTTGACCACATTTGTAGGCATATGAGACTTGATTGGGTCCTTGAAAACTTTATTTTCCTGATCAGAACACAAACCCTAGTTTTGACTGTATAGGAGACAGTTGAACTGCATAACCCTTGGGGAATCTTGTGACTTGGCTTGGCAATTTCTTGGAGAATATGGGAGGGCAAATTTTGGGGTACAACAGTTGCCCCTGTTCAATCTTCTTAGACCTGAGGATGCAGATTGGCTGGCGTGCCTTTCGTAATCCGAGGGTAGAAGATGATTGGACACTAGAGTGCCCAGAAATTTGCGCTCACATAGTAACAGTGATGGGGGAATGGGCTTATAGATGCCATTTAGAGGTTGCTGGATAGGGTGATGGGCTTATAGATGCCATCTGGATGTTGATTGCATGGGAGATTCCTTAGCTAGAACCTGCATACCTGCAAAAGAAAAATGAGTACCTGACACGTTGCAGGAGCTGATTTTAGATGCTTGGTATAGATGTGTCCTGACTGGTTACAGGAGCTGAGTCTGGAGCTTCAAACGGCGATGAATGAACCAGGTATGGTTACTGCCTTAGCATGAATGGTAAGAGAACCTTGGGTGATTTTAACTTCAACAACACTCGTTGAGAAAAATCTTGGCGGGAATTACCATCTTTGCAGTATCGGGAAGAGAACCATAGGCCATTATAATCTGAAAGGGAATCACCTCACACTCATCGTTGGAGAGGGAATCATAGGAAAAGGAATTGTCACCTCACACGCCGTTGGAGAGGGAACCATAAGAGACTATCACCTCACACTCATCGTCGGAGAGGGAAACATCTGAAAAGGAATTACCACCTCACGCACTTGCCGGAGAGGGGACCATAAGAGACTGTCACCTCACACTCATCGTCGGAGAGGGAAACATCTGAAAAGGAATTACCACCTCACGCACTTGCCGGAGAGGGGACCATAAGAGACTATCACCTCACACTCATCGTCGGAGAGGGAAACATCTTGAAAAAGGAATTACCACCTCACGCACTTGCCGGAGAGGGGACCATAGATGGCTTCTACTGAGTCTTTATCAGAAAAATCTGTTGGGAGTCGATTTAGCTGGACTAGAGAAGGCCTTGAAATATCTTCAACTGGAATAAGTGTCAGAACGTCGCCATATCTGGTTCATATCTGGACTATATCTGGAAGGAGATCTGGAAGCAGTATCAGAACGTCACCATATTTGGGTCATATCTGAAACTATATCTAGAAGGAAATCTGGAAGCAGTATCAGAACGTCACCATCTCTGGGTCATATCCGAAACTATATCTAGAAGGAAATCTGGAAGCAGTATCAGAACGTCACCATCTCTGGGTCATATCTGAAACTATATCGAGAAAGAATTCTGGAAGCAGTATCAGAACGTCACCATATCTGGGTCATATCCGAAACTATATCGAGAAAGAATTCTGGAAGCAATATCAGAACGTCACCATATCTGGTTTACATCTGAAACTATATCTAGAAGGAAGTCTAGAAGCAGCATCAGAACGTCACCATATCTGGATTACATCTGAAACTATATCTAGAAAGAATTGCGTTAGTTGATAGTAATCATTTTTGTATTGATCTTTTTCCTGAAAAGTCAAAACATAATTGTATGCAAACTCGTGATGCATGAACTGTATGTCTTCAAAATTAATGAGATTCGTGCCATATGATGCATGTGCATGCTATAATGTATGAAGATGTGATTGTCTATGAATGTATTTTTGTCTAAGAAAATAAATCCTTGACGGGTGCCGGGAAGTCGTATCCTGGGCTGATGTTGAGGAATAGATTTTGCTTCCGCTGGGGATGATAGTTGCAAGTATACCGGTAGGAGAAGATAACTCCGTTGGGGAATGAACTTGGCGAATGGATTACCCTTCAGGGAGATACTCTGTGGGGAGAGGACTACTTTGCTGAGGTTGATGATAACTTGCTGAGGATATTCTTATTGTTGGAAGTATTGATGGACTTCGCTGGGGATAAGAAGGCTTCGTCATCGACGCTCTTTCCGTGGCTTTTGGCTGAGGATAACCCAGTTATATCCTGTTAAGGAAATAACTCTTTGAATAAAGCCGGGAGACGCGTTCGTGCTCTGCGAGGGGTAAGCTTCCAGAATCCACTGGGGATAAGCTTGCTGCTTGGGGAGACGATTCCAACTTTCCTGGGGAACTAGATTAGACTCTCCTGGAGAAGTATTGAACTGTATTGGTTATGTTCTTCAACGGACCCTACCCTGATACCTTGGAGGATAGAACAATCAGATTGCTTAGACCACTCTTTATTGCCCCTGTTTCTATGGGGGAGGCTGATAGTTGTTGGTGGATAAACCTTCTTCTGGTAGACAGATGGCAGGACATAGTCGTACGCTTTTAATCCCTAACTTTTGCCTGGACCGCCCTTTCGGGTTTTCAGTCCACTGGGATACCCATTTTTTGCTCAAGCCGCCTTTTCAGGTTTTCGACTTGCCGGGTGTACAGATTTTTTCATTTCATCCCTCATTTTGCCCGAACCCTTTTGGTTCGCCGGGAAGCCCTTATTTTTGCCTAGGTGTGTCAACCTAGCGGGTCTTTGATTTTGCGTAGTATTTTTCGACTATGTCCACGCTCTTAGAATGCAGGTAAGTGCCCCTGGCTGCTTGTGTTGCCATATTACCAGAAGGTGTCTGATCGTGCAAGATTCGTAGCTGGAGTGCCCCAAGTGACTCAGGCAGAGATTTGCCCCAGGATTTTTGGCCTTTTGAGAGATTCTCCGAATCTTGACTTAACTACCCCCAGATGATGGGCAATAGTCATGACGTGCCCCTGGATTGGAGATACTCTTGTTCATTAGACTTTCGTCGTGCAAATTTCTATGATGTTAAAAAAAAAAGTCATATGCAGACAAAATTATCTTAAAAATGCAAAGTCTATGTCTGTCTTGAAGATTTTGAAAATGCATTTTTTTTCATAAAACAAGTGAATATTTGTAAAACGTGATGTCAACTCTGTATTTTTCCGTGAGCCTTAAGGAGTCAGGATACCTTTCGTAACAGTATGCTTTCGAACTAACCCATGCTTCAGCTAGGACTTTTAAGGGTTATAACGTGGCCTGGTTCACGGTTTAAGAAACAAAGGATAAGGGCTCAAATTATTTGTACCCACCCACTCTTCGTGATGTTCTCCAAACCTAAACTCAGTTGATCATACGTTAGACCTTGTTTGAGTCTTTGCTTTGATGTTCCGATAATGGTTCAGATGTTGATAACTTGTTTTGAATAGGCAGTCATTTTTTGCTTTGGTTGAGGGTTTGTGAGACCTCTTTCTTGATTTTGTTATCCCTTTCTTTTTTTTGCCTGAACTGTTTCCTTTTTGGAATTACAGTCAGCGGGATGCCCCAGTTTCATAAGTCCCCTTGGTAGGTTTAGACTTTTTGGGCTTTTCATTTATGAATTTTGATGATGACTGCCTGTCCTTTTGATTGTTCTGAACCATCACTGTCTTTGTTCGTTTTGTAAAGATCTCTTCGGTGCCATTCGTCATGCACTTGGATCAATTGAGAGACTACCCTGCCCCAGGTTATGATTAAGGGTTTTAATTTTCGAAAAGAAAAACTCCTACTTCTTTGGCTCAGAGGGGTTGACGAGGGATTATCTTCCTTATTACTCCAGTGTTTGGGAATTGAAACAATGCCTGTACCTCATCAGCTGGGTCTGTTCAAAAGCATACTGTAGATTCGGTATCGTTTTCGTCATCCTCCCTCAAGAGGCTTAGAATTTAGATCCAGAGTTGACATCAGAAAAAATATGAAAAGAAATTTGAATATAATGAAAACAATTGTATTAATTCCCCAAAACAGACGTATGCGATGCATTGATAGAATAAAAGAGTTTGCTATGACATTAATTGTTTGTATAAGCAAAGAAAAATACAACTCAAAAATTCAAATCAACAAAAGGCTTCAATGATTGGGCAATGGAGCAGTGATTATGTTCGGAGTCTCAGGCACTTCAAACTGAATCTCCCCGGCATCGATCATGTCTTGAATTTTGTTCTTGAGAGGCCAGCAGTTGTCTGTAGTATGCCCCGGGCTATCTGAATGATATGCGCACCTATCGTTGGGATGATAGTTGGGAGCAGAAGTGTTCGGATTCCGAAGAGGAGCCCTTAAGGTGATCAGTCCTGCCTTCAACATTTGTTGCAGTGCTTGATCCCACGACATGTTGAGTTTGGTGTACTGCCGTTTCTCCTTGCGCTGCTGCCCCTGTCCTTGTTGAGCAGGTCCAGGATTGGAGATCTGGATTGCCCCTACCTCATGACGGCTCTTCTTACCGTGCACAGCATTGGATTCCCTCTTTCCCTGATGAGGCTTTTTATCAGAAAGTGCAGCCTCTTGAATTTTCCCAGACCGGATGCCAGCTTCTATTCGCTCTCCAGTCAAGATAAGATCTGTGAATCCAGCAGACGAATTCCCAATTAGGTGGTTGTAGAACGGACCAGACATGGTCCCCAAGAACATATCGACAAGTTCCCGATCAGTCAGAGGTGGTTGTACCCTTCCAGCAAGATCCCTCCATTTCTGCGCATATTCTTTAAAACCTTCGCTTGATCCTAACGACATACCCTGGAGTTGGGTACGCGTAGGGGCAAGGTCGGCATTATATTGATACTGCTTGTAGAAAGCAGTAGCCAACTCCTCCCAGTTACGAACCTTGGTCCCATCTAGTTGATAGAACCATTCGAGATGAGTCCCTGAAAGACTCTCCTGGAAGAAGTGGATCCACAAATTCTTGTCCACCGTATATGGTTGAATCTTCCGAACATAGGACCTTAGATGCAGCTTGGGACAAGACGCCCCGTCATACTTAGAGAAGGATGGTGCTTTGAACTTCCGAGGGATAATCACACCAGTTGACAAACCCAAATCTCCAAGATCCAGCCCAGGTACCTGTTGGATCTCCATAGCGTTCATCCTATCCTCCAACTGTTTGTACTTGTCCTCAGCAGGAGGGTACTGTTCGTCGTTGAAATCTGTCTCGTTGTCGGAGACCACTGGACTAGGCACCTCTCTCTCATGGTGACTGCTTTCCCTCACAGATGGGGTAGTCCTCTCAGTTTCAGTCTGCGGTGTATTCCCAGATCTACGTCTAGGGCTGAACAAAACAGTCCTCCTCTTCTTCTTTTCTTTCTTCAAGAGCAGAGCCTTCAGATCTTGTTGCCCCTGGGTCAAGTTCATGATCAGCTCTTGGAACTAGGCGTTCTGAGCCTGGAGGTCCTTGATAGTCTGCTCGGCTGATGATTCAGGATTCATGACGATCGGCTGAAATAAACAGCGGAGAAGGGTAAGCAACCTGTCAAAGGGATACCTGCAATGCAATGAGATGTATGCCATGCATGTAATGTTTTCAAGGGCCTCGCGGGATAAACAGAGAAATTGTTAGAGTTGAGAACCGGTAACTTGATTGAAGGTACTTCATGTTGTTGAGAGTCCTTCTTCAAGGGTCAAAGGCTCACCATATCCAATGGGTCATAGCCCCTGACAACCTTGGCTAGAGGAAAATAAATCCTCTTTGCCCCTGGCTAGACAGTTGGTTCATCATGACCTGCATCACAAGCCCTTGAGATCCTTGAAATGGGTTAGGATGTATGCAATGGTATGATGTCATGCTATGCATGGGGGTGATGTAGGTAAACCCTGTTATGAGTCCCAATTAAGGACTATAAACAAACCCTGCAAGAAACTCAGTATACTTTGTTATGAGCCCCAATTAAGGACTATAAACAAAACCTGCAAGAAACTTGGTAAACCTTGTCATGAGTCCTAGTTAAGGACTATAAACAGAACCTGCGAGTAGTTAGTACACCCTGTTATGAGTCCTAGTTAAGGACTATAAACAAGACCTGCAAGAAACAAGTGTCAGGTAACAAGCACGCAGATAGTCAAGTACGAAGGCACACAAGTCACACAAAAGAGCCCTTAGGGTTTAAGCCAGCATGAGGTCTGGGTATTACCCTCTTGAAGTTGGTGGGTTCAACCTGTCCTAATCAAAGTAACCGGGTTCTAAGGTTCCCAATATCACGGGATTGCTTTCATTGTTCATCGTTTCGATTTAGCCACTGAACTGGCGACCGAAATATTCCAGGAAAGCAACCCTCAATTGAGCGTAGTATCGAGTATCAACCAACCTCGGACTGCACCAAAGTCAGTTATCTCACTACCCTAAAGAGGCCAAGATAGTTCAATTAAGGTTCCTAAGGTCTGTTGATGCTTCATGACACCACGCGGAGGCCCCGTACTCTCCTTGACTGAACTCAAGGGTTACCGGTACACACCAAAGTGCCACATCAACGTAGCAGACTGTTTCAACCATGTCGGTATACCTCGCACAGTTCCCTCACAGCCTTGTTGCTACTTTCTAAGAAAGGTATCCCCAGATCCGGGTTAGGATCTATGGAACTCCCAAGCAACCCACAATTTAAAGCAAGCAAAGAAAACAATTGAACACACAGTGATCTTAATCCTAAGGTACACCTCACTTTAAGATGTCCCCAGCAGAGTCGCCAGTTCTGTGATCGGTGGATCTGGAACTGACTGTTTAACGCTGGTTCGCGAAATGTCGCGGAAGCAAGAGTCGCCACCGTCTTTTATTTTCTCCAAATGGAAAGGACAAAAGCACAGAAAAATTCCTTAAAGAGATTGCTCTCGGTTCGGGAGGTAGGTTATAGAAAGGGAAGGTGTTAGCACCCTTTCTATCCATGGTTATCCATGGGCTCTTAGATACTTGCTCAATGTGTTTTCAAAAATGTTTGCTTGCTTTTCAATTGTGGGTTTAAAAAAAGTTTCTTTGAAAAATTTCAGTTCGACTCGTACGTCAGAGTGTTTGAAAAATTTGCTTTGAAAGCTTTTGAAAATGTGTTGGTGTGAAAAGGGTTTTTTGTTTGTTTTTGAAGAGAGCAAGTATCCATGAGAACCTACCTACCCTAAGGAATTCGTCTGTGTAGATGTCCTTTAAAGTAGTGCCATCCCACCATTGAGAGGTAGGTAGCACCACCGTTGGAGGTGTTCGGGTCAATTCGAGGTTCGGGACATGGTGATCACCAGAGCAATGGGAAGACACCTTAGAAGCTACCCTCATGCCAGGTTCCCGGATCATGAGGACTTACTAAGACATCCTCTACTCGACAATCACCTTTCGAAAGGCAACAGTGAGGCATACCCTAGGGGTGGTGTGTGGGATTCGTGTGTCGTTTTCATTTGCATTTGTCTTTTGTCAAGTTCATTGTGATCTACGCTCGATTTTATTATGTCCATTCATTCTTGCATGCTTATTTAACAGTTTAAAAGTTTGCGAGGAAAGTAAATTCTAAAGCTATTACAAATGGCGCGGGTCCACATCGCCTAAATTAAACCGGACCCGATTTGACGGAAAGTAAATAAATTAAAAGAATTAAAAAGTGCGAGAAGTAAATGTTACAAAGCTTTGGGAGAGGTACATAATTATTTAAATGACATAAGATAAGTACGCGAAATTAAACAATTAAACGAAACGAGGGCGTTGGACCCTTTTGCAAAAATTAAAGTTAATGAGGAATTAAAATTAAAGTTAAAAGAAAGCAAGAATTTATTTTTTGGTATTTTATGTTTTTTAGATTTAATAGAAAAAAGAATTAATTAAAATGAAAATTGAATGCAAACCCTAATTCTAATCATTTTTTAGTTATTAAGAAAATATTGAAAATTTTTAACTAAATGAAACCTAAATTATTTATGTACAATTTAATTATAAAATAAATAAATAAATAATATTATTGTGAAAAAAGGGAAAATTAAAAAAGGAATAAAAAGTTATTAAACCTAATTCTATAATTTTGGATTTTTATTATGAAAAGAATTAAAAATAAACCCTAATTTAAACTAAATTCACTTACATAATTTATTCATGAAAATAATTAAAATAAAATAATTATTAAATTTTTTCCATCTTTTCTGCTTTTTTATGATGTCTTTATATTTTGTAAAAAAAAAGGAATAATTAATTGAAAACAATAAAGAAAATAAAATTGCAATTGAAAAATAAAAATAATAAAAATATAGAGAAGCAAACCAGGGGGGGGTTCAGTCCCCAGATGGAGGTATTGTTGTGAAATTTTGGCCCAATTAATATAGCCCTTTTTTGACTTTTTTGCTAGCACGCTGGTGCGTTGACCATGATTCATCATGCTCCTTGGATCTGGGCCATTGATCTGGTGCCCTTGGACGCGTGGAAGGCTTGGTTCTGAAGGTGTAGCGTGGTCCCTCCCTTCAGCACTGCACGTGAACGTCAATCGAGGAAAAATAAATGGGAATATTGAAGACCTGGGACTCGAACCCAGGTCTTGAACATTGCAAAGGGATGCACCTGCCACTGAAGCGCTTTAACACATTTGATATAATAATAAACAAACAAATATTAAAAAGAGAAAGTGACGCATTAGTGGATTTCTGGCGCGAGCTTTTGAATTAGCCAATCCTCGCTTGACATGGCATCGTCTTCTCCATTCCCTGAAACATAAAAAACGAAGGCAACGGTTTTTTAGGTGTTGTGTTAGGCTTGTTTCCAGAAAATAGCGACTAGCGCTATAGGGTCAATAAATTTGGCGCGATGGGTGCTTCTTGATCGTCCATATGCGTTGAACTCAGTGGTCTTAGTCTCATCCTCCAATTTTACTTGGTTTCAAAATACCCAAATTAAAGCTCTGCAAACCCTAGAATTTCAAACATGGTATCATCGCGTATATAGCACAAAAACTCAATTAAACATGATGGTTAGTTTTAAAACATCACAATGAATATAAATCCACAAATAAAAGATGCAAAAGATGCGTGAATTATGATGCACGATTCTGCAAATTCTTTGATGCAGTTTGAGTTCGTTTTACCAATCCTTGAGGTTTGAGTTGACGGTTGGGATTGGAATGTGTCCAGGGCAACCTTGGCAAGCTATTGAAACAAACTTTGCACCTTGAATCGACCTCTAGAGTGGTTTTCAGTTTTTACTTTTTAGAGCATTTTTCCAAGTTTGTTCATGGACTTTTAGCGCAGCTTTCCGTGTCCCAGGATTAGGTTTGTCATCCTGAATATGTAGTAAAGCTATTAGGTTAAAAAACTCAATCCAATCTCTCATAATTATGGATTTTGAATATTTGATTTCAAGGATCTTTTTGAATCTTTTTTCATGTGTTCTTTGTTCAATCATGCTCAAATCAAACCAAAACTTGCCTAATTAGCATGTGCACGAAATATTGAGTCTAGAATGTGTACAAAAAGATTTGTTTGATTCATTTAGATATTTTCCACATATTTAATTGATTTAATTGAATTAATATTAATAGAAATTCAAATAAATAAATAAAAAATGAGAAAATACTTCCCTTTGGGCCAAATGGTCGTGCATAGGCTTGGAATGATGAATCATGGAAGAAAAATGGGCCCATTTGCAATTTTAGGTCATTTGGATCAAAGTTGACTTTTCAAAATTCCCAAAAATTTCCCAACTTCCACAAGGCATAACTTGCTCAATTTTAAGCTTTTCACATGTTCTTGGACATTTTGGAAAGGTCTTTGAGTCCTATAACCAATGCCTTTGGTCCCATGTCATTTTGATTTACCAATCTCAAGTTATGGCCTTTGACTTAAAGTCCCTTTTTGTTGACTTTTGAAAATGACCTATAATGTTGAAATTGATAACTTTTTGTGAGAGCATTTCTTGGACTTGGAATATGAAGATGAGTTGTAGGAAATGTCTTTCTCTTCAAAATGAGCTTTGGATGGAATTTTTCTGATAATCCATGTGAAAGTTATGCCCTGGTCAATTTCAGTTGACTTTTTCAACTGTCCAAATATAGTAACTTTTGCATCTTGATGATTTTCTGAGCCAAATTTTGAGAATCATGATCAAGCATTGATCAAATGATGTTTGTGGCTTAAAAATGATATGTTGACCAAAAATTTGAACTTTTGACTGTCAAATGACCATTTTGCCCCTACAGTTGACTGTAGTGCAATTTAGGGTTTTGAGTGTGCAATTTTGAGCTGAATGCCTTGAAACTTGGTATGAGGATGCTTGACCACATTTGTAGGCATATGAGACTTGATTGGGTCCTTGAAAACTTTATTTTCCTGATCAGAACACAAACCCTAGTTTTGACTGTATAGGAGACAGTTGAACTGCATAACCCTTGGGGAATCTTGTGACTTGGCTTGGCAATTTCTTGGAGAATATGGGAGGGCAAATTTTGGGGTACAACAATGGGCATTCTTCAAGAATTTCAACAAGGCTTGCGCATGTGCCTCAGAGCATAACAATAAGTACAACATGGATATTTTTTAGGGTGTCTGCCCGAAATGCTCCTCTATTTTGTAATCACTTTTTTGGATGATCTTCAGAATCTCTTCCATCTCTTGTCTAGATGGGTCTTCAATTGTGACCTCTTTTGGGGGTGCCTCCGTCAGGGCAGGATCAGTAAATTTCTCTTTACCTCGGGTGTTGGTAGTTGGCCCAGCAGCAGAAATGCGAACATGTGTTGTAGTAATTGTTGGGGGAGAGATCTCCAGAGAGAAGATCCTTATGGTTCTAGTGAACTTACTAGTTCCAGCAATGTTTGTAATTTTAGGCTCTTCATTTTCATTAATCCATGGCTCTTGCTTGACACCATGATGATAAACTTTTGCCCCATAGTTACAAGGCACAACTTTGTCGGAGGAATAGGGTACTGGCCCTGGTGTAGTGATGATCAAGGGAGCTACTATTGGCTCAACAGAAATCCTTATAGGGCCTTTAGAGGTGATCCTAATAAGTGTACTTTTATGCAAACTCTTTACGGACAGAGTTTTCTCGAACATAATTTCATGGCTATCAATCAGGCATTGGATACCTTTCTTCAGCTACATACAACCATTGATTTCGGAAGCACAATGATAACAGTTTTCAAGGCATCCAGGAAATAAACTGGCTCTTAGCAAATTCTTCTTAACGATCAATAATGGAGTAGTTAAATCATCGATGGCGGAGATAAAGGAGACATCTTCGATTGCATTGACACCTTTACCATGATTGGGCGTGGGAGCATTAATGACATTAGGGGTTTGTGGAGGGTTAAATTCAATCACCTTGTTATCAATCAAATCTTGTATCTTGTTCTTCAACGCCCAACAGTTGTTTGTGTTATGTCCAGGACTATTTGAATGATATGCGCATTTCACGTTTGGATTATATTTGGGAGAGGATGTATTAGGATTTGGGTGAGGATCGCGCAACGTTACTAAATCCGCCTTCAACAGATGTTGTAAAGCTTGAGACAATGGCATATTGATTCTAGCAAACTGCCTCCTCGGGGCATCTGGTCTTTGTTGATTGTTTGATTGTTGTGGTCGTTGAACTGGAGTCAGGTTTGAAATAAAAAATGCTCCTACCGACTGGTGACGATCATTCTTGACACGACTCCTTTGTCCATAAACAGCGTCAGTTCCTTCTTACCAATAAATGGTTTTTTACAGCATTAGTGGTTGAGGCCATTGGGAACTCTCCACTTTTGATTCTACTTTCCACTCGTTCACCAGTCAAAATTAATTTAGTGAACCCAGATGATGAATCCCAATCAGCAAATTGAAGAATGGACCAGTCAAAGTTCCCATGAACATGTCCACTAATTCATTGTTAGTTAATAGGGGTTGCACCCTTCCAGCCAGGTCCCTCCACTTTTGAGCATACTCTTTAAAACCTTCATTTGAACCCATAGTCATATTCTGCAGCTACACATGAGTTGGTGTAAGATCAGCGTTGTATTTGTATTGTTTGTAGAAGGCATCAACTAGATCCTCCTAGGTGTGGATATTAGTCCCCTCAAGTTTATAGAACTATTCCAATTGTGTCCCAGATAAGCTTTCTTGGAAGAAATGCACTTATAACTTTCTATCGGCGGTGTGTGGTTGAATCTTGTGGACATATGACCTTAGATGCATCTTTGGACAAGAGACCCTATCATATTTGGCGAAGACGGGGACTTTGAATTTGTGGGGAATGACCATCCTAAGGATCAAGCCTAAATCTCCAAAGTCTAGACCAGGAACTATTTGGATCTCTACATCCTTAAGTCGGTCTTCGAGCTGTTTGTATTTATCATCTGCCGGTGGGTATTGCTCCTCGGAATAGTCTTCATCCTTATTAGCTTGGTTATTTCCACCCCCATATCTAGTGCTTATAGCTTCCTCTTCTTGTTTGTATTCTTCCTCAGAAGACATCTCTTCTATTTAAGTTAGTCGGGCAGACCCCTTGATCCTTCTTCCCATGTTGAGGATGACAACCCTCTTCTTGGTCTTCTTCTTGGTGACAAGGAGTGCCATCATTTCTTGCTGACCTTTTGCTAGGTTGAGGAGAGTCTCTTAGAATTGTGCGTGTTGAGTCTTTAGATCTTTGACGATTTTCTATAGAGCCATCTTATATTGAAATAAACAGTAAAAAGATGAGGAAACCTGTGTCGAGAAACCTGCTTATGATATGATGCATGCTATGCAGATGTAATGTTTTCAAGGACCTCAGGAAATATAAATTTTCTAGCCAAAAAAGGAAACAAACACAACAAATATATTAATGAGTTCAAAGATTACAAATGCTCCTTGGGCTTACAGTAAAAAAGCAATAAGGTCTAAAAGAGACGACATAAATAAACTTCTTAAAACAAAAGACTCAAGTTTCCCACATGCACTTCTTCTTTGGTGCAATGTAGGCATTCAGGCTTTGCTCCTCGTGAAGTTTCCTTGTAAGCTCCAACACTTTCTTCTCGCTTGCATAGAATCGAGCTTCAAAGGTTTCTCATTCCCCCTTGAGTTGAATCCACGACCTCTAATTCCTCGAGGTTGGTAGGCATGTCAGGATAGAGAATGGCATAAGGAACATCCCCCTCCGTAATGGGCTCCATAATCATAGGTAGGATGGCTGGATATGGCATCATGAGATTTTGAGCGCGAGCTCGCATCCATTTGAGATAAGGCTCCAAAGGAATGGATTTATTATGCCCTAAAGTCTTTCTATCAACCTTGTTTACCATGCCCCAAGCTCGTACAAACCTTTGACGATAACCTTGGACATCGTTCTCATAGTCGAACATAATACCATGAATAAGTGCATCATGAGGACCATATTTTCGAGCATATCCAAATTGTAATAGAGATAATGAAGGGTTATAAGTAAGACCTCCCTTAATGCCCAAGAGTGGAGAATTAGGGAACTCCCCACAACTGTCAATGATAGTAATATCCTCTAGAGATCGGGAACACCAACGAATATCTGAATGAGAAAGTGACATCAACCTTTGAGACCACGTCAAGCCTTGTTCATTTTTCAATACTGATCGAGAAAGGTGTAAAATAAACCACCTAGACAACAACGGTATGAAACACATAAGGGCTCCTCGCTTCTTCATAGTGCGAGTGTGAAGACAATATAGACTGTCCCCATGCAAAATAGGCACAGGGTTACGAGAAAGAAAAATCTTGACAGCATTCTCATCTATGAGTTGGTACGGATTAGGGAACAAAACCAAACCATAGATTAGAAGAGCCAAGACATATTCAAAATCTTGAAAATCTATATCTTCCAAAAACAGTCGAGCCTTCTCTAACAAAAACTTGGCTAGAAAACCCTCGACTCTGCTCCTTGTTTCCCAATTAGCTACAATGTCGGATCTCTTCAAATGCAAGGCCTTGGAAATAACTTCAAGCTTTAGATCTTCCTCTAGAACGTTGAATGGTATTTAATCATGCATAAGCACTCCTAATAGTTGAGAGAATTCTTCCAATATGGGCACCAATTGGTAATCAGGAAAGGTGAAGCAATGATGCATAGGATCGAAGAACTGAAAGAGCACACACGTCATTTCTTCTTGAAAGCTTGAGTTATCCAAACTAATAAGTCGACCATATCTTTTGGTGAAGGGAGAATCTTTAGGAACCCTTGATGCTAACTCTTTGAGTTGAGGAGACACTTTTACAAAGCTGACTCGGATGGTATTTCTACGAGTGGAAGCCATATCCTATAAAACAAAACAAAGATAAATTCCTAGATCCTTGAAATGGTTAGTGAGAATGTTATGGCATGATGTCGTGATGTTTATGATGTCATGAATAGTTAATCACAAACAAATCTCACATTGACCTTAGGTTTAGGCTTGCATGGGTTTTATTGGTAAGTACCCTCTTGAAGTTTAGTTGGTTTAACCTGTCCTAAAAGAAGTAATTGGGTTCTAAGGAATCTCAATATCATTGATCTTCCTTCCTCGGGCATTGTTTCAGCATAATCAATCTTTTCTTACAGAAAAAATATCTCGAAAGTCTAATCTCAATGAGTGTAGTATCGAGTATCAATCAATCTTTAGTTTTTCATCAAAGTCGACTATCTCACTACTTTCTAATGGCCAAGTTGTTAAACTAAAGTTCTACGGTCAGTTAGTGCTTCATGACACCACACAGCAGCCCCGTATTCTCCTTGATTCAACGCAAGGGACACCGGTACCAACAAATGTGTCACACTAACGCGGCTATCACTTCAAACATATCGGTCTATGCCGTACAGTTTCCACAATATATTGCTACTTACCTAATGTGCCTTAGATCCCGATATAGGATTTTTACAAGTAATAAACCCAAGCATTACTAATAAATGTAAAGCAAACAACGGGAAAAAAAATAAAGCCAATAAAGGTGATCTAACTCTTAAGGTAACCCCACTTTTAGTTTAGTTTCCCAGTAGAGTCACCAGTTCTGTGATATGGTTGGAGAATTGACTTGGGTGTTTTTCATTTTATCACAAATGTTGCGGATAGAAAGAGTCGCCACCGACTTTTCTTTTATCCAATAAAGAAAAGGGTGAAAATAACAGGAAAGACCTTTTGATATATTTTCTTGAGTTCGGGGGGTACGTTATGAAAAGGGGAGGTATTAGCACCCTTGTCATCCATAGTTACATACGGGCTCTTAATTGCTTGATCACTTTTGAAATGCTTTTGTGAATGTGTTTGTTTGAAAATATTTTGAATATGTGTCGTCGTTGGGAAAACTTTGTAATGATTCTCGTCTCTATAAGAATGCATACAAAGTGTTGACTTTGAAAATATTTCAAGAAAGTGTTGGTGTATTGAAAGATGTTTGAAAATGCCAATGTAAGGCAATTTTGTAATGATTCTCGTATCGTTGAGAATGTATACAAAAATGTTTGTTTTGACAAATTTTTTGAAAGTGTGAGGTGCAAATGGTCTTGTTTGTGAGCAAGAAATTACAAACAATCTACCTACTAAAAGAAGTCTTTGTTCTTTTCCTCCTCCTTTAGATAGTGCTACTTTACAATTGTTTGGTAAAGAGCCATATCATTGGATGTGAGGGACGGGCGTGGGTCGTCGTATAGTCATAGAAGGAAAATTGTGAGATGTTTTAGCATTTTTCGTAAGGGACTAAGATCATTTTCTGAAGGCTGCATCGAAGGGTCATCGAGGGACTATGATCTTTTAATCGAGGGTCTTTGCTAAAACATCCCACGTTCGAGGGACATGACCTTAAATCCGAGGCAACATGTGTGTGTTACCCTAGAGGTGAAAATGTGAAGAGGTTTTGTTTTCAAGTATATTGTCTTTGAATTAGGGTTGTCTAATGTTTGATTTTAAAATCTTGCAATACAAACCCTAATTACTAGCGATAATATGGAAAGTGATAAATTATGGAATTTAAATGTCCTACGCTATTACAATATTTTGGGGGATGGGGGATACAAATTTACAAATGGGGATGACAAGTAAAAATAAACCCTAATTACTATTACAAGGCTTTGACAATTACATAATTTATAATGAAAAATAGTAAAATGTGCAAGAAAATGTAAAGTGAAAGGAAAAAAATTTTTATGGGTTTTTTTAATGGAAAAGGTTTTGTAGTTAATTTAATTACAAGGAGGAGTTAATTAATTAAAAATAAAACCTAAGTCTAATGATTTCAATTATTTTAGAAAATAACTTAAATGTTTTATCTAGAATTTTTTTTTGTATAATGTTAGGCCATCTCTAAGAAATGCAATATGTCCAAAGTAACCTTAATGATCTAAAACTATAGCAAAATCTGAAAATTAGTACTTTAAATACCTGAACTGACACGGGCCATGTCACCGGACATGGGCACCCGTGTCAGCATATGCCCATGCCTCTCTACACACTTTTGTTCCAGCTAAATTGACATGGTTCGTGTCGTGTGACACAGGCGCTCGTGTCAGCCCCTGTCCTGCCTATTTTGCCAAATTTCTGACCCAGCTGTGTTGACACGGGCACCCATGTCAGCCCCTGCCCTGCTTTTTTGCATGTTTTCTCCTTGACACGGCCCGTGTCAAGTGACACGGCCACCCGTGTCAAGTGACACGGCCACCCGTGTCAGGTCCCCCTAAAGCATTTTTCTGAGATTTTGAATATTTGCACTTCTATGCCTCGATTTGTCATGTTTTATTCTTTTGAATAGAAAAACGAAAGAAAATGATGTATGGATAAGGATATTACAGTTTTTGAAAATTTACCTCTTAAAGTGAAAACTTTAGAACATGTATGGATGTTTCCAGGTGAAAAGTGGTGATTGATTTAGCTCCCTTGGTCCTTCTTGAAGCTATGCCAATCCTCACTTTATTCTGAAAGTTGCTGAATCACTCCAACCAAGTCAACTTGCAAGGCACTGTTTTTGAGTTTGGAAGATGGTGATAGTGATGTTACATAAGTTTCTCTTATGTTTGGACAACTTCTATATGATGTATGTGTAGTATTTGAATGGTTTGTTTGGGCAAAACTTGCAAGATTTGAGAGATTCAAAGATTTGGACTTCAAAGCTCAAAAATGGAGGTTTTGTAGATAACTCTGGTTTTTTCAGAGTAAAGGGGTTTTGAGGGCTTGTTCATCTCTTTCTATCTTGAAAATGATCTCTCTATTTATAGGCAAGAGGTTTTAAGACAAGGGTTGATCATATTTGTAAGATCACATGTTGTGGCTAGGTTGGATTGTAAATGAAGCAAGCTTGAAAATCATAGGTTCAATGCTTTGTACTTTGCTTCATAAATTTGTTGGATACTTTAAGCATGCTTATCTGATTTTGTATGTTGAGTGTGTGTAGAATGAACAAGTTAGAGGCTCAAGAAAAGATGACTTTATGATTAAAGTTACTTTGCAAGAATGGCAATGTCAACTTTGTGCCAAAAATGAAAAAATCATTTGGACAATTCTTATATCGAATGGGCCATAGCTCAAAAGTTTGTGTAAACATTAAATTATGGTGAGATTTACAAGTTAGAAGGCCTGCAAAGCAAGATTATGCAGCATAGCATGTAGATTGAATTATGTGTTCTTCACCAAAATGACTTGTAATTCAAGAATGGATGTCCAACTTCATGCATTTGGATCTCCTAGCTCAAGTATGATAAATTCATGCTCTTGAATGTTTTGGAAATCTTGAAACATTGTCTACAACTTTCATGTTTACCACTTTGGCTAAATCAAATTTTAGCTTGATGAAAATTGGCTAAGAAGTTGGGACAAAAATCCGACCAAACCTGTTGAAAATTTCTCTAAGTGTTTATACAAAAATGTCGTGATTTCATGAGCCTATATATTCAAATATAAGCATATTTTGGACATCAAACCTCTAATACAAAGTTGTAGAATTCATAAATATCTACAAATTTCATGTTGAGAGTTTTCCTTGAATCATCTTGCATCTTGGTGAAAATTTGTCATGAAGTAGTGAAATTATCAAGGTTAAAAACACTTAGAAATTTTCTAAGTATTGAAAACTTTGAATTTTTGTTGACTTTCTTGATTCTTGATGATCAAGTTTAATATTTTTGAATGTCTTGATAAATCTTGATCTTTTTGAAATTCAATGTTGACCAAAAAAATCAAAGTTTGACTTTTTGTGTATCAGTTGACTTTTCATCATTTGATCAATTTTCAACTATTAATCCATTGATATTGAGAAATAATTTGAGTCATGAAATTAGGTCAACATGTTATGTTTGATTATTTGAGATTATTTTTCTAACCATTAGATTATGTATCAGGTCAAAAGTCAATGATCAGTCCACTTCAGTCAAAACCCTAATTTGTGATCTCAATGCTTAGGAGGTGGGCTTGTCTGATCAAACCCTTGAGAACCCTTGAGAAATGTCTTGAGAAAAGAGAGAGCAAATTTTGGGGTACAATAGGAGGTTTAACATTGAAACTTTTATCGTTTGAATGTGATGTATCAACTATTGGTGTGGGTTCAACCATTATGTTTCTTCAAAGAAAAACTTGTCTGGATCTTTATCTGACACGGTTAAGTGTTTGACAACTATCAATACCAGAATCGGAGCTCTGATGCCAATTGAAGGTGTGAGAAACACAAGAAAGGGTGGTTTGAATTGGGTTTCACCAGATTAAATCTTTTCGTTGGTGACAAACCAAGTTAACTTAGAACATAAAAATAAATGAACACAATTATTTTTTTATCCTGGTTCGCTGTTAACTAAGCTACTCTAGTACACCCCATCAAGGATGATTTTTCCATCAACAAGGACTTAATCCATTATAACCAAACTGATTACAAACAACCCACAATAAGTCTGATCAACCTTATTGGTACCCCCAATAATTCTGTCGATCCTTGTTGCAAATCCACTTAAATCGCAACAAGAGTCTTCTTGAGATCTGTCCATTACTTGGTATCCCAAGGAATCAACAACAGTTGAATACTTTCAGTGTATTACAAATTTATTTTTTTAAGCAGATTACACAAACATTTCAGTATAAAGAAAAATACCTACGTGTTTTAGAGCAAGGTATGAGCAACAACTCTTTGCTTATTTACAAAACTATACACAAAATATTTCTCTACAGAGTTTTCACATCAGTTTGGTGTAGTTTTGTTGAGCTTGATTTAATCTGATAGATTTGTCATTGTAATTTTGATTCTAACGTTTCTTCAGCTTCTAAGTCTTCCTTTTATAGCTTGTAAAAGAGATCCGTTGAAAGGATAGAAAGGTAATCAGAAATCTAGTTGTTGGTTCTCAACGGTCATAATGAGAGTGCTCACAGTAAAGTACGAAAGGACTATCCTTGAGCCACTCTAAAAGAGTAGAGGTCACAGACACTTTATGTACCTTTTGTACCCCATCACACGTTAACCATTTTGAACTTCTTCTTATCTTCAGAGGCTTCAGATAATTCGGATGTTGAAGCTTGTTGTAGAAGATTTTATCTTTAGTCTTAGAACCTAAGTCTTGGAGTCTTCAGAACTTGTCCCATCAGAACCTCGTCTTTAGAGTCTTCAACACTTGGTTCTAAGAACTTGCTTTTCTTCATATCACCAGAACCTGTTCAGCTGAACCTTGTCTTCATAATCTTCAGAACTTGTAACACACAGAAGTAAAGATATAGAAGGCCTCCAAAGCTTAACCATATATTCACGATCAGAACCACTTGTACTAACATTTCTTAGACATGTTGCATAAGACATTTTCAGAATCTTGACTTCAATTGTAACACGCAACCAAATGTTTTCTCCCATAGTGTTTATGCTCAGAACACAATGATGTCACAGGCCTTGTACCAATGTTAGAAGATTATAGCAGTATCTATACACTAGAACGAAACCATTAGAGTATACAATTGTTCTATATGATTTCATGTAATGTTATCATAAAAATCCTAGGGCCAGATGTAGAAACACTTCTTGTTCTTACAAACCCGAGGGATAAAATAATCATATTTTATTATAAAAACACTCGTTGAACATATGTCACCCTAATTATATCTTATTCGTAGCCTCCCACCATTGAATGCATCATTTTTTTGGGATGGATTGTAAAACTAAAAAACTGTTCTTCTACCTTGAACAAAACATTTTTTCAGCTTTCACAATCTATCTCAAACAATGGTGTTAATTTTGTTGTTGTTGTTGAAGGTTTTGAACAACTATAATTTATTCCTAAAAGCCTTTACTAATGGATTGTTAGTGCAGAAAAACATTTTCCAATTTTTGGAACAAACACCTTATTAGAAGTTGGATGCATTCAAAGCATGCACATTGTATACGCTAGTGAAGGCAGTGATAATGATATCATCAACAATCAATCTTGGATGAAAAGTTATGACATTCAAGTATCAACAACTATATGATGTATTACAAGTGTATAAAAACCATTTGAGAGATTTGTTGTAAGCAATTTATTTTAATATTATGTGTAGACAATGTAATATTAAAAAAATAATATAAATAACTATCACCTTAATTTTTAACCTTAACCGAGATGATAGTTAAAAAAAATATTAATAACTATCACCTCGGTTTTATAACCTTAACCAAGGTGATAGTTAAAAAAATAAAAAATAATAATAACATTACCTTGGTTTTATAAATAAACAGATGGGTATAATAGGCAGGTTTTACTATAAAAGCAAACGTTAGATTTTACCCTAATTCGTGCTAATATGAAGTCGCCCCAAACTTGCATCATTATTTAGGATAGATTGCAAGACATAAATAATCTTCAATGCTCTTCTATCTAGAACAAAACATTTTTCTGCCCTTGTAATCTATCTCACAAAATGTTGTATTTTTATTTTTTGGGATAAATTTTGTTGTTGTATTTTTTCTCATTTGATAGATTGCAAGTGCAGAAAATAATTATGTCTTCAATTAAAACAAAGAAGGGAGCTCAACCTTTTAAAATATTAAAAAAATAAGGGGGCTTAACTTTACAAAACATGTATATCATTGTTTACCATAAAAATTGGTAAACAACCGCTGATCTTCCAAAAAAGGTTATTTTAGTTACTTGTATGATCGATCAGTTTGATCCTAGGACGTATGCTAAGTGTCTCATGAGTTTGGATAGGTTTTAAATGAAAAGGTTCGATAGAATACTAAGATTGAAGGCATGATGAAGATAGAACTTGGTAAAAATGCAGTAAAGGCAGGATGAAGGTAAAAAACTTGATAAAATTGCAAGTAAAGTGCAAGATAAAGTAAAGTTGCAGTAATTTAAAAGGGTTGTAATGGTAAAGTTTGAAGAATGTTAAATGACAAGGATTATAAATAAATGTAAAGGTTTGACTGTAATTAAAATATGGTGATTTAAATGTACATTCTTAAAATTCTTTCTCACACAGCGGGTACTTGAATAAATTTGAGTGACTTGTACTAATAAGTTGAACACATGGAATTTTACACAAATTTCCTATATTTATACTAGTAGTAAATAATCGTCAAGTGGTTGCCTCGATCCAGGATGAGGGAAAGTGTCCTTTGCATGTTCTTCGATCTATATCTTCATGCCACGTTGCTTTTCCTAACTGCCAAGTGAACTGCCTTTCCCTCCTTTCTTCAAATTCAAATCCACTTGCTTGCTGATACAAGAACCTCTCGGTCGAAGACCAAAAGAAACTCTTGGTCGAAGACCACAAGAACCTCTTGGTCAAAGGCCACCTTTAACTTAGATAATTCTCTAAGTGTTTTCTCCTTCTTGGCAAGGAAGACTTCGACACAGCCCCTTTCATAGGCTCTTCTGTCGAAGTGTATTCAACTTTAGATTTCTTCAATCTATTTTTAGCCAATAAGGCCAATTTATGTGGGTGTCGAATTTAGGAGCTAACAAATTATCTCCCAAGAATGTCAATTTTGACACAAGGAGAAATAGCCATTCTTTGAGATTTCTATTCGAGACCTGTCTATCTTTTGGTTACACAAGTTCATACTGAACTTTTCATCTTCTATCAGCTATTGCTGACATCAGAGTCATCATTACACTTTTTCCAAAATGTAACTATCAGTCATTCGTTACATGCTGCCATGATGACCATTATCCCTATAACCTAGGAAAGCATGGCAAACATTCCCATCATTCGCCTGCATGATTTCTCCAAAGATCACCACATGTCCCACTCACTCTGCAGCATTAAATGATTTTGATGGAAAACACTCTTCCCTGGCCTATATAAATAGCCACAAACATCCCCTTTGGAATTTTTCCAACCATCTGATATTTCTTGTCTCTTTGCATTCAAAAAACCATCCTTAAAAACTTCATCTCTTTCATAAACTTTCTAACAACAAAAACCATGGCTTTTCTCTCAAATGCTCCAAACAACCCAAAGACGAAAGATGACTCTGATTCACAACAACAAATATAAGCTTTCCCAACTAACTCTATTCCTGCTTCGTCTGGGGAACAAAGGTTCGTTCCTGAATCTATGACCAAAGAATAACGTGATGCATACAACTCACAGTTACTCATTCATGTTAGATATTATGGACAAATGTATGCCATGTCTGGTCCGTTGTCTGTGTGTTTTGAGAACCCTCAACAAAACAACGTTTTTTTCACAACTCACCCTAAACTAAAACCCATAGGGTGCGCGAAGATACCTACGAACGAACCTGAAGATGCAACACCTACTAACCAACAACATTCCCAGACGAAGGAGGATATAAACCTTCAATTTATGAACAAGGGGAATAGAATATTTAGGTCTTGCCCTAGCTTGACCTCATAATACTCAGAATGGTTGTCGAAGATGGAAGCATCTCAATCCCAAATCTGGGAAGATATGGGAATTTATGACCTAGTCATGTTGTCGAAGACTGGGTTAGCTTATAGCCCTCTTATACTGGTGTCCTCTTTGTATTTATGGGACATCACACATTACACCTTCCATTTACCTTGTGGAATGGTGACACCCACTCTTTTTGATATCGTAGCTATCATTGGTCTTCGACCAACTGGTGATTACTTCGACCCTGAGGATATGTCTGAATACACCATTGGGTTTTCAGCCACGAAACCCACTTATACCACCTTCATCAATCATTTTCATGACAAATCAACTAGTGTTGTCTCTGAGGCAGAACACCTAAATTTCTTAGCTTTGTGGTTGTCTCTCTTTGTTTTCTGCACCAAGTCACTCCAAGTGACAAAGAAAATGCTTACTCTAGCCACTCAACTGCAGCATGGCTACAAACTTTGTTTGGCTAATCTAATTCTAGCCAATCTTTATGAGTCCATCAGTAATGGTGTGACTCAACTCAAAGTCATAGGTGATAAAACAAGCTTGCTTCTTTCTGGTCCTTTTTGGCTTCTCCAACTTTGGATTAATGCCACCTTCGAATCATTTCTCCCTCAGAAGAACACAATTAATGAGAGGGCTCCAGAAATTCTTAACAGGAAGATTGAAGGAACCAGATTGGTCTTATTGACTCGGACAGATGAAAGCCAACAATTTCAAAAGGCTTTTACCAGCTTTGTAATGATGTTTGCAAAACGGAATTAGTTTGTTTCGACCATGGCTCCATTTGCTAATCGAAAGGTGGGTCCAACATGGTTTACTCGACCACATCCTTCGACTGACAATCATGTCGAGGATGATGTTGTCGGGGAATATGTGGGTATTTAGGAGTCCTTTTTGTGCCCAAGGATTATGCCACTGAGATTCAAAAGTTCCAAGAATTAACTCAGCTTGATTTCTTACCAGTAGAACCTTATTTCTCTCTAGTTTGGCATTATTCAATCGCTTCCAAATCCCATATATTCCCGAGAAAATTCTTTGCTATATTATAATGTAGACTATTCTAAAAAGGCTGCCACCAAGCAGATTAGTAGATACGTTGGTTGAGCTGTTTTGACTTTGTTCAATTTCAAACCCAACTTTATATGCTCAATCGTCTTCGAAGACTGGTGGGGCAATACTACGACAGAGAGTTCTTCGATGCCAAAGATTTTTCCAACCATCTTCAAGATGATTTCCTGTTGGTTTCCGACAAGATTAAGAAATGTACTCTTTCTTCTCAAAGCAAATGCCTTATTTTGTTTTAGTCCAATATTACAATATCTAGCTTACATTTGTTTGTTTTTCAACTGTTAAGAGAACCATTCCCAAACCAGTTTCCAAGAAGGTTACTGAAAGTTCAAAGGGAGGAGACCCTTCTATGAAACCTCCACCAGAGGTAAATACTTTTTACCATCAATTTCCTTTTAAACTATCAACATTAATGCTGACGTTTTCGACTTCTTCCTTTTAAGCTACAAAGAAATCCACACCAACAAAGAGGAAAGTTCAAGAAATTGAACTTTCTAGTGATGATGAAGACACACCTCTTATCTTTCATAAGAGACAAAAGTTAATGAAACCAGCTCCCCTCCCTGAATCTCGTCCAAAAACCAAAATTAAGGTTACAGCCAGCAGATCTAGACCTGCTCCCATCATTATCCAAGAACTAATTGAGCAGGAAATAGCTGCCAGAATGAATAATCCTAGTGAGAGTGACAATTCGAGCCCTGGTATTGAAGTTTCTTCGAAGGTAATATTTCGAACATCGAAGACCCCTTTTTGAATCATTTTGCCATAATTCTAATAACAATCTCTTAATTTTCAGGATGTTGCTGGTACTTCTAAACAGGCTTCCGAACCTGCAGAAGATTTGACCACCCCAATAAACAGCGAAGGCAATCCAACTCACAAGCCTTCTCCAGCAAAGGGATCTTTCTTAAGCTCCAACAATGAAGTGAACCAAACTTCGGACCCACGGGTTGAAGTCACTGAGGAGCAAAATAATGAGATTCTTAGTGAGTAGGATTTGGATTTGCAACATTCTAACCTGAGGACTTCACTGGCTACTGATGATGATCAGGGAGAAGAAGAAGTTATTGATGATGAAGTCGAAACAAAAATGGAAGGCACACAAAATGAAGAAGATGGCAATCCTGCAACTACTGAGAGAGAGAATCTTACAGAAAAGGAAGGGAACCCCACCAATGTCGAAAGTACCAATGCTGATAATGTGGCTCATGCCACTAATGAAAATGTTCCTTCGACTGGGTCTCGCACCAAAGAAGATTTGGCATTGCTCAAAAGGAACAACCCTCTTGGCTATTTGAACTCCATTATTGAAAGTAGAGAAACTTCCTCTGACCAAATCTGTGATGCTTCGACTGCATCTGGTAAATCTACTTCAACTTCTCCCATTGAGGAAGCACTTCAAATGGTTAAGGCTCAAATTTTCAAGAGGGATCTGATGTTAACCTTAGAGGGAGAACCCACTGCCCCTTCCTTTCTGAAAAGCACTCTCAAAGCTGTTGATCTCCTTGTTGTTTCCCCAGAAATAGCTAACATCATCTTGGACCTGACTTTGATTATAGATCAAGCTTCAGCTGAATACACTCACCGCAGGACTCTCAATCTCGAAATTAAAGAGGCAAATGGTCGTGTTTCTGCTTCTTGGGTTGCTGCTGTCGAATCAGCTTCGAGGCTAAATGAGCTATCGAAGGAACAAGAAACCAGGAAAAAGGAGATCGAAGAGATTGACCAGGACACTGCTAGCATGAAAGCTCAAATCAAAGAATTGGAGGCTAAGATTGTTGCGAATGACAAATGCAAAGAAGAGCTTCTTTCCAGCAATGAATCTGAGAGCCAAGAGGAACTTGACAATGGGCTAAAGTATGTTGAACAAGCCCAAGCCTTGTATGCAAAGATTGAAACTCTCCATCAGTCGAGGGCTTTATGCAAGAGGCTCTTGGAACTTCAGAAGATCAAATATCTCCATATTAAAGTTGCTCTTCCATTTTGATTAGGCTTCTATTTTGTACAACCATTATTTTGTAACGAACATTTGAACCCTCAGAATGGGTATATGTAATGTTTTGGAGCCATTTTGGCCAAGTTAATGAATTATCCATTTTGGCTATCTACTTCGACTAAGGTTAATTGCTGATGATTTTAACTTCTTGAAGTGCAGGTCTATATTTTTTCAAATATTTACCGTTTACTTTCAAGAGTCTTTTATCTTCACTTAACTCTTCGATCTCATTGGCACCACCAGAAAATACCTGGATAATCTTGAAAGGTCCTTCCCATTTAGGAGACCATTTTCCCATGTTCCTATCCTTTCGATCCATTGGGAGAATTACTTTCCACACCAAATCTTCAGGAAGGAATATCTTAGGTTTTACTCTCTTATTATAAGATTTTTCCACTCTTTTCTTTTGTATCCTTAAGAGGTCGAAAGCCCTCAGTCTTTCTTCGTCCAAATCAACTAGTTCATCTAACATCATATTCCAATAAGATTCATAAAGAATATCTAGATGTCTTTGAATTCTTGTTGACTGCAGACAGATTTCTACTAGCAACACTGTGTCATGACCATAGGTTAATCGAAATGGTGTCGTATTGGTAGCTTCTTTAGGAGAAGTTAGACATGCCCATAAGATTTGGTTTAACGTCTTATGCCAATTCTTTGGCTTTTTTCCTACATTCTTTTTTATCAAGCTAATTACTACCTTATTTGCTGCTTCGACTTGGCCATTGGCTTGTGCATAATAAGGTGTAGATGTTAACAACTTGAATCCCATTTCTGTAGCAAATTCTTGCATTTTTCGACCAGTAAATACTGATCCTTGATCAGTTGTTATTGTCTCAGGGATTCCAAACCTATATATAATATTCTTTTGAATAAATTCAATAACATTTTCATGGTCTACATTGACTAAAGGAATTGCTTTAATCCATTTAGTAAAGTAGTCAATGCCCACCAATATATATTTTTGGATTTTAGATGATGTTGCTCGAATCTCTCCAATAAGATCTAAAGCCCAACCCCTAAAAGGCCAAGGTTTCACAATTGAGTGAAGTTATCTTGCAGGTACGTGTTGGATGCCTATATGTATTTGACACTCTTGGCACCCTTTTGCAAACTCAACACAATCTTTTAACATAGTAGGCCAATATAATCCTTGTCTAAACAACAACCATTTCATTTTATGGCCTACTTGATGTGCCCCAAATGCTCCAGCATGTGTAGTCGAAAGGGCTATATACGCCTCTGTTTCACTCGGGCATTTTAGCAGTACTCTTTCAGGCGTCTTCTTGAATAACTCATTTCCCATTTGAATATAACTCAACGCCCTATATTTTGTCTTTCGTTATGTCGAAGCCGCTGGATTTTGCAAATAATCCACTATGGGCTTTCTCTAATCTTGCTCTGTTAGATTATCTATGAATGAAATCTCGAAGTTTTCTTGGTCAGCGTACCCCAACTTTGTTATTTCTAAATCTGTTGGAGACAACTTGGTTGATACTACCCTTTCTCTAACTTTGATTGCTTGTTTCAATTTTTCCTTTGAAATTTTATACCCAGATGTGATATGTGTTAAGTCATTAGCCACTTGATTTTCTAATCTTGGTATATGTCAAATGTTGATCACTTCGAATTTTTTCAGCAAGCGACTGGCTATTACAAAGTACATGATCAGATTTTTCTCTTATACATTTGTATTCTTTTGTAACTTACCTTATGACTAACTCTGAGTCTCCAATTATTTCGACTCGAGTTTCCCCCAATTCCAACAAGATTTCAAGGTCTACAATTAATGCTTCATACTCAGCCTCATTTTTCGAACAAGAACCTTCGATCTTGTACTTGAATGTTATTGGAATTTTATTTGGAGAAATAATTAGAACTCCCACTCCAGTTCCATCTTTATGACTAGAACCATCGAAGTATAACTTCCAGGGTTCAATCTCCAAGTAATTTAATGATTCTTCATTTATTGAGTGGTCAACTATAAAGTTTACTACCACTTGTCCTTTTACATCCTTGAGAGGCAAAGAGTTAGCGAATACTCAGTCAATGTAGGTGCCCATTTGCCAATTCGACTGTGCAAGATGGGTCTCGACAACATATATTTGAAAACATCAAAATGAGACAAAACATAAACATCAACTGGTTTAATATATTACTTGAGTTTTGTACATGAGAAGTAAAGACATAAACATAGTTTTTCAACTTCGCTATATCTATTTTCTGCATCATTTAAAACTCTACTGAGGTAGTAGATGGGCCTTTCGACACCATTTTCATCCTCTTGAGCTAACGTGCTTCCTAAAGTTTTATCAGATGTAGCTATGTACAATCGCATACTCCTATTTCTACAAGGAGGTACCAGAATAGATAGCTTGGTGAGTTATCCTTTGATTTTATCAAAGGCCTCTTGTTTTTCTTTCCCCCATTCGAATCCTCCTTTGTTGAGTCGAAGTAAAGGTGAGAAGGCTTGCGTCTTTCCACTTAAGTTAGATATAAATCTCCTTAAGAAATTTATCTTGCCAAGTAGGTATTGCAACTCCTTCTTGTTTGTTGGTGCTTTCTCTTCCAAAATGGCTTTGGTCTTGTTCTAGTTTATTTTGATTCCCTTTTTATGGACCACAAAGTCTAAGAAGTCCCCTGCTTTTATGCAGAAAGCGCACTTTATAAGATTAATCTTTAGACCATAGCTTCTCATCTGTTTCAAGGATTTTCTAAGATGGTCTATGTGATTCTTCCCTGAAATAGATTTAACAACAATGTCGTCAATATAAATCTACATGAAAGTTTCAATAAAATCATGGAAGATAGAGTTCATTGCTCTTTGATATGTTGCCCTTGCATTTTTTAAGCCAAAAGGCATCACTACCCATTCGTAAGTTCCTAAAGCCCCAAGACATCGAAATGTTTTTTTCGATACATCTTCTTCAGCAATGAAAATTTGATTATACCCAGAGTATCCATCCAGCATACTCATGTACTCGAAGCCAGCGACAGAATCAACAAGCATTTCCGCCACAGGCATTGGATATTCATCCTTAGGTGTTGCAGCATTTAGATCTCTAAAATCAATGCACATCCTTAAGGTACCATTTTTCTTTATAAGAGGTATTATATTTGCAATCCATTCGACATACCTGGTTGTTCGTATAAACTTGCATTTCAGCAGCCTTTCTACTTCCATTTTGATCTTCTACAAGATTTCTGGTGCAAAACGCCTTGGGGTTTGCTTGATAGGCTTTTTCCCAGGCTTTATTGGTAGTTGAAGCTCCACCAATCCTCTATCGAGACCAGGCATTTCGTCATAATCCCATGCAAAGAAGTCTATAAACTCCTTCAACAATTGGACTATTTCGACCCTGAGCTCTGGATCTATCTTTGCACTAATGTATGTTGGTCTTTTCACCATTCCTTCGCCCAAGTCTATTTCCTCATGAGGATCTTGTGCTAGAATTCTAATATTTTTTCCAGCGGATCCTTCTCGAAACCCAAAGGCTCATCATCGTAGATGGCATCTAGCCTATGGCCTTGCACTTCCTCCCGTTTTGAGTCAGGTGGTTCTGGATTGAAATCTTTCCCAGGGCCTTCTGGAAGTTGCACTTGTTCATTGGCTTTGACAGCCATATACTTCACTTTGGCCTCTAAGGCCGCTATCATTCTATTTTCGGAAACATATGCCGAAATCCTCTGTAAAGCTTGTGACTCAGTCATGATCACTGAAATTACTTCCCCATCCTGTTGGTCGTATATCATCAATCCCTCCATAATAAATGTTTGACAAATCCTCCCTATCCCATTGGAATCCATGATCTGAGTGTAGGTATAGGGAGCAGAAAGCATTGGGTGCTGGCACCAAGTCGAAGTCTGGAGGATTACATGGCCCTATGTGAGCCAAATTTCTATCGAAGCTTGTTCTATCGACGTTGTTGACTTCGACCATATAGTAGCTTTGATCAGCTTCAATAATTTCTATTATGTCGTCTGAATGCCAAATGGTAACGCGCTGATGCATTGATGATGGCACTGTTCCTATGCCATGGATCCACTTCCTGCCTAGGAGAAAATTGTAGTTGGGTTTTGCTGAGATGACCATAAACATTTTTGGTCGAACTATGGTTCCCACTTTGAGGTCCAATTGTATGACTCCCATGGTAGTCCCAATTCCACCTTCATAGTTTGATAAAACCATGTTATGGGGCTTGATGTCTTCATCTCCTTTGCCCAGCTTTCTCAGCATAATTTGAGGGATTATGTTAACACTGGCCCCACAATCAACCAAAACTTTATTGATGGTTTCCTCCCCTATTTTTGCCCTTATGAACAAGGGTTTGAGGTGGTTCCTCATTGCCTTAGTAGGACGCTCGAAGAAGGAATTTTGCTCTTCTACACATCCATTGTTCATAACATAGTAGCACACTGGCCTATGTTTGGCCATTTCTTATTCGACCTCCACCTCTGTCTCTTCAACTTCGACTAGTTGGTTGTATTCTCTGGGTAGCATAGATATTACATTTACCATGATGTCTAATGTAGCATCAGAACCAGAATCAGATCCTTCTTTCGATTCACCTTGTCCAGGCCATACCAGCCTTCTAGCAATTGGCTTCCTCTATAAAGGCATTCTTGGTTTAGCCTTTTTTTTTATGGCATGTTAGTGCTTGTTTTTGGTTGGGGCCCTTCTACGGCCTCTCTTTCAACCTTTCGCCGCCTCTGATACCTTCTCTATTGGGAGCGGGTCATAGGGTTCTTTCCTTTGTAATTGTTCGACACATGAGCAACCATGTTTGTTGTTGTTGACTGAAATTCCTTTCTGTAGGCCAAAGAGGATCCTCTCGGCATATCAAATGTCTGCCATTTTCCCTCGTTGGGCCTTTTCCTACTTTCTGTCTTGAACCAAGTATCCATAGGGACATTTGTTGGAGGCTTGAAAGTTGATGGCCTATTTACTTGGTTCACTGTCCCCTTTTGGTATCCCCTTCCAGGATCATACCTTACTTCAGGATCCATGTTAGGTTGCGCATTGTTTCCCCACTTTTCCTGTGTTGCACGCACCCCTTGTATATGCTCAGCAGCTTTCTTGTCGAAGATAGAACTGCATCTTGGACACAACATAACTTCTAACTTCTTTTTCTGGCATTTGTGTAGAAAATCTGCCAGATTTTCATTCTCCTTAGGAAAAACAAGCTTGTTGATTTCCTCTTGTCTGATGCTGTCTTCTGAATTTGCAGCTTTTGGTTCAGACACTTCAACTATATTTATCCCCATGTTGTTCTTACCAGCTACACTTATTTTCTGCATCATGGCTTCTAGGTCTTCTGTCGAACCTGTGACAGCAGCTAATTAGGAACCTTTAGTAGTTCCTTTGTTCAAACCATCAATGGCTCCCTTGATTAGGCCTTCAGTGACCTTATTCTGTACCTCTTTGACAACTTTGTTGCTAACGTCTTCAGTGAAACTGCCAAAGACAGGTTTGTTGATGAAGTCTTCTGAGACTTCGACCATGTTGATGCATGATGGTTCAACAAAACGGACATCTTCCTGCAACGGGTTTTCATCAATCTTCATGGGTGGTTTGTCAGTAAACTTGAGTATGTCGTCTTTTATTGTGCCTTGAACGAGATCCCTGAAAAGAAAACATTGTGAGGTTTTATGACCCAAAAAATTATGATATTTACAAAAACCTCTCTTTTTCCTTTGATCTAAAGGAGGCATTTTTTCCCCTGGGGGCACTATCAACTGGCCATCTTTAACTAACAAGTCAAATATTTCATCACATTTTGTGACATCGAAGCTATACGTTTTCTTTGGGAACTTATCACTACTCTTATCAGATTTAGTAGGATTCTTCCCATTTGAGGGTGTTGACAGTTTGCAAGAGTATGGTGGTCCTTGCTTTAATTCTGCTAAATCGACATCGCTCTCTTCGACAGTTATAGGGTCACTATATTTCTCTAGATCGTCATCATCCATTTCAACATATTCTACCCTTTCTCCTCGATGATTTTTATTCGCCTTAGCTTTCTCAGCCTTAAGGAGTTCCACCTGTCGAACTCTATTGGCCAATTGGGCCATATCTCTCAGGTATTGGGTATCTAATTTCTTCCTAATGGAATAATCTAGGCCTCCTGCAGCCATTTCGACCAACTCATGTTCAGGCACTTGTGTAAAGCTTTTGGCTTTGAATAGTCGAAATCTGTTCAAATACTCATCAATTGGCTCAGTGAATCTCCTCTTCACACTAGCCAGTTCTTTCAAACTTATTTTGGTTTGTCCCATATAGAACTGTTCATGGAACAATCTTTCCAACTGATTCCAATTGTGGATCGAATTGGCTGGGAGTGTGGTAAACCAAGTGAAGGCATTTTTGGTTAAGGAACTTGGGAAATACTTAATACTAAGATTCTCATTATTTGATATTTCCCAAGCCTCTATCAAATACCTTGCCACATGTTCGATAGTGGACTCTGTCGTATCCCCTGAAAACTTGGTGAACTTTGGAACTTTGGAACTTTCCATCTAGGGGGTAAATCTGATTGCAAGATATAATATGACAATGAAGATGTAAAGTTTGCCCTATGAAAGCCAATGTTTACTCCCTTTTGTGCCATGATTCTTTCGACCATGCCTGTCAAGTTATTATCTGTTGCATAGTTGTGGTGTTAAATCTGCTGTACTACCTCATCAGTATTTTGGTTTCTATTTACCATAAATATACCTTGTTCCACAGCTCTTGGAATTTGTGGAGCAACTCTGGGTACTTCGACCCAAGGTTGTTCGACCTCTACTCTATGGTTCATCCAATTTGGTTGTGTATTCTGGTTAATAGTCATGTCATCCTCTAAAACCACACCCTGATTTCCTATTATCAACTCTCTTTACGGGTGTCGAATAGGTTGAGGAACCCCAAAAAATTCGGCCATGCGTGTCATTTGCGCTGCCATTTGCTGATTCAATTGGATGGTATTTTGTATCAGAGGGTTAAGCATTGTACTCAAGGTCTGTGCCAACATCTGCACCATGTCATGGTTACTCTTATCCATTTGTTGCCTCAAAATTGCTGCAGAAGCATTTGTGAGGCTTGGCATTGTATGGGACGTTCATCCTAAGATTTTGTTTCTACCCAGATTTTCCATACCAGTTCCAGATCTTTGTAATGGTGAAGATGAACTCACCAAAGATTCTGAAAATATGGATGAAGCATTCATAAGCCTTGCCATTTCAGCAGTTGGCATGCCATAAGGTTTGTCTCGACCCATCCAGGCTGTCGAAAATCCTGGAGGGACATAAGGTCGAACACCCAGATTTTCCCTTGGTGGGGGTGTTCCTGGTGGACCCATAGGACCTATATAAGAAAGTATTGGTCTTGTTTGTGTAACTGTCACTGCTGGTGTCAAACCAATTATTGATGGCATTGTTTCACTAACTGTTAGCATAACCATAGTTCCATTGCCAGGAATTTGTGGAGGCATTTCTCCAATAGACTGATTAGCCATTCTCCTATTTCTTCTTATAGGTACGTATTTGTTGGTGGTTGCTTTTCCACTTCTCAATAACATACAACACTCTTTGAGAGAAAGGAAATTAATTAAAGCATTTATGATTAAAAACTGTTTTTATCAATGTTTGCAAAAAAAACAAGAAAACTTAGCAACGTCCCACCGGGTGTGCCAATTCGTTTACCGTGAAAATTGGTAAAACAACCACTGATTTTCCAAAAAAGGTTATTTTGGTTACTTGCAGGATCGATCAGTTTGATCCTAGGAAATATGCTAAGTGTTTCGTGAGTTTGGATAGGTTTTAAATGAAAAGGTTCGACATAATACTAGGAGTGAAGGCAGGATGAAGATAGAACTTGGTAAAAACGCATTAAAGGCAGGATGAAGGTAAAAAACTTGATAAAATTACAAGTAAAGTTACAAGTAAAGTGCAAGATAAAGTAATGTTGCAGTAATTTAAAAGGGCTGTAATGGTAAAGTTTGCAGAATCTTAAATGGCAAGGATTATAAAGAAATGTAAAGGTTTGACTGTAATTAAAATATGGTGATTCAAACGTACATTCTCAAAATTCTTTCTCACACAACGGGTACTTGAATAAATTTGAGTGACTTGTACTAATAAGTTGAACACACGGAATTTTAAACATAATTCCTATATTTATACTAGTAGTAAATAACCGTCAAAGGGTTGCTTCGATCCAGGATGAGGACAAGTGTCCTCTGCATGTTCTTCGATCCCTATCTTTATGCCACGTTGCTTTTCCTAACTGCCAAGTGAACTGCCTTTCCCTCTTTTCTTCGAATTCAAATCCACTTGCTTGCTGATACAATAACCTCTCGATCGAAGACCACAAGAAACTCTTGGTCGAAGACCACAAGAACCTCTTAGTCGAAGACCACCTTTAACTTAGAGAATTCTCTAATTGTTTTCTCCTTCTTAGCAAGGAAGACTTCGACACAACCCCTTTCATAGGTTCTTCTGTCGAAGTGTCTTCAACTTTAGATTTCTTCAATCTATTTTTAGCCAATAAGGCCAATTTATGTGGGTGTCGAATTTAGGAGCTAACAATCAGCGAAAAATAAAAATTCTTATGGGGAAACAGATCTCAAGCATTTTGTATGGGTCCTGAACGTGTTGTATTTTTAATATTCTGGGGGAAAAAATCATGATATTATACGAAGATTTGTTGCATACAATGTATTTTTTATATTCTCGGTAAATAGTGTAACCATTTTTGTAAAATAATAACTAATCTAACCCCTCAGTTTTATTCCAAAACCGATAGGATAGTTAAGTTTTATTTTTCACTATTTCCAAATGCCTTAAACAAATCTTTGTCATTCATTTAATGATTATGAACGCTTTAGAATCTTCCATTAGTGATCCGCGTGAAACCTAAGGGATATCCATTATATAAGTTCTCTTACCATATTTGAAATCTAACCTAAATGAAACATATGAAGCGCTTGAAACCTAAGAATGCTTGGAAAAGTTATCTACGATGGATTGCAAGAGTAGAAAATCATATGGATTAAAGGTTTGATTTATTGAATTTTTATTTGTATCGAAAATATTTTTGACTATTGATATTAATTATCTTACCTTTTTTTTCACCAGAAACAAATGCATGCAAGATCCGTAGAGATTATTCTTGCACCCAACATTTGATCTTCACGTAGATTCAATAATTCAAAGATCTAAAGTCTACATCTTGAGAGAATTTTATTTTTATCTAGATCCATAAGGAATTTGATTTTTATTTTAATTTTAATATTTTGGGTAAACAATGTAATATTCTGAGTAAACTATGTAATGTTCTGGGTAAACAATGTAACAATTTAAAAAATAAATAAATAAATAATTATCCCCTTGATTATTTTGAAAATGATAAAATTTGCTGTTACTGGAGTTCGAACTTATACGCTAATAAAATTATTTCCCCGATGTTTTAGAATCCGAGGTAATAAGTCTTTACTTTTTATGATGACCTTATTTACCTCGCTTCTTTTGCCGAGTTAAAACACATTTCACGTCCGAG
This sequence comes from Vicia faba, assembly GCA_948472305.1. Taxonomy (NCBI): domain Eukaryota; kingdom Viridiplantae; phylum Streptophyta; class Magnoliopsida; order Fabales; family Fabaceae; genus Vicia; species Vicia faba. Next base: position 448,647,859 of record OX451738.1, on the reverse strand, counting down.
GTTAGAAGTGTTACTAAACATGTGATCATTATTAGAATCACGAGAACCTACAAGGTCACTGCCATAAGGCATAATGTACTTAAGTGGAATCCAGAATATCGTAAGGTACCATGCACTTAAGTGAAATACAATACACCGTAGGGTTGATGCACTTAATTGGTTTTTTTAGCTTGCAGCCCAAACAATTGGTTTTATGAATAGAATCCTTGCACATAATCTTTTAGACTTGAAATTTGATTTTGAACCCTAGTCGTACTATCTCTCTCTCTCTCTCTCTCTCTCTCTCTCTCTCTCCCGCCCCCCCATCTCTCTCTATCTATCTCTCTCTCTCTCTCTCTCTCTCTCTCTCTCTCTCTCTCTCTCTCTCTCTCTCTCTCTATGAAACACACATGCACACACACAAACACAAAGTCTTCATTCATTGCAGCTAGCACTAAGATTGAAGGCAATGTATTTTTATGGACTGAGTAGAGGCGTTGTTATTCGTTCAATGCTTGTGATTGTTCTTCCAATTCTGAATAAAAATGGTAATCACTGTAAGAGGTAACTGTTTCTTTCAACCATCAATTCACCATTCGTAAGGATCGACTTAAGGGACATTCAGTTTTTCCTGCATTTTATATCGCAATTTCCCTTCAGACACATGATTCTAGCCTCCAACACATTTTCCACTATTGAATCTAATCAGACAACAGCCACATAAGGCACCCAATTACACAACGATGATTTTATCTGCCCACACCATATAAATCTCAACACACGATATTTCAGTTACACTTTCATTCACACACTCAGACTATTTCCACTCATTCATTAACTTAGATGTTGAAGTGTTAATCTTGCGGATTCATCCCCACTCAACCGTACCAAATTATCACTCCACCGCATTTGAACTTTACCTCGGTCAATCATCATTGATTTATGATTCCTATACGAAATAATGGCTTTGTCTTTTGGAAATTGTATATAATTCCCGCGAATTTCCATGAGAAACCAACATTTCTTCATTGTAAATTCCTATCATTAATCTTTTTCTCTTTCTGGTCAACAATATTTCTCTCTTTCAAAGAATCGGTCTCTTTCTTACATGGATCGCCAATCAAGTTCGTGTAATGATGGAAGCATAGAAAGCCACTTGCTTGGCCACTTCCCGTAACATCGCAACACCTACCGCCACTATAACCAACACTTCTGATCTCGTAAGAGATGCTGAACTTCCTCCTCCGATTGAAGAAGCTTCAGTCTTATTTAATACTTCTTCAGTTCAACATTGCAAAATCCAATAAATCTGACGGTCTGAAATGGTACTTTCTTAGCCCTCCCACCCTCCCAAACTTCTAGTCTTCACTACAGCCACTCCAAGGCCAGACTTTGAAGGAACCTTTATCGCAACCTATATTTCTTAGACATGAAATGCTCCACAACCTCTAACAATTGTGATCCAGTTTATGCATGCAATGAGCAAACAATCTGTTGAACATTATCTATAACCTAGTGAAGCAGTAAAATTCTCACTTCCACTAAAATGATACTTCAGATCAAAGAAAACTTGCAATATGATCCCCTCATAGATGATTTTGTGTGTGTGACTATTTCACACTATGACCAAAGATTTAAAACAGAGCATATCCTCATCGATACCGCTTCACCAAACAGAGTGTCCCCTAGATCCCCGAGCCACAACCAATATTGAGGAAATCAGACTCCATCTCATGGTTTTAGAGGTATAGGCAGAATCCACAGCCTTCAAAGTTACTTCAACACCATCGATTACCATCACAAGCTAGAGTATAAAATCCTAATCAAAAGATTAATCCTTTCTCAAGATGGATCCTCCATAGTAGGATCCTAAATCTCTTGGAAAGCCTCAAAATTTAGAGAAATACGACGAAATAGGAGATTTGGACACACATATTAAGCATATTAAGCATATAGATAATGCTTGTGGAGTCATAAAATTTAAGTTGTTCTAGCCCATGACGTGGTTCTAGCCCATGGAGCATAATTTTCTGGAAGGGGCTATGGGAATATTTCACCGCTCAATTCACAACATGAAAGCAACAATCCACCAAAATAGTTGTACTAAGTGGGATCCAACAAAGAAAGAAGGAGAACGTTCAAGAATACATTGACTAATTCACAAAAGTGGCAATACAAGTGGGGGAACATACACCGATAGAATATGCAACTTATCAACTAGTTGTACACAATCTAAACATTCATCAATATTATCACGTATCACTCACAACAGAGTTTATGTCTAAACTTCTGATGGGTTTCGATCTTATTGTTTAATTGACAATCTCTCAGGCTATTCAACAATACAAGAACATTAAGAATTGATATTTTGTGTGAATTATAAACTAAATTCATGTCTAGAATTTAGAATCTAACAAATGTTAATCTTATATCCAGATTTGAACTGTATTACTCAATATCAATTCAAATCTATAAAGTTAAATAGTGAAACAAAGATAACATTGATATAGATTCATAAATAGATTATACATAACGACATGATCAATAAAAACACATACTGTTATGGTGAAATTACATCCAATCCTAACAAGAAAGGGATTTAGCTACTCATGGTAGCTTGATACAAATGAGAAGAGAAGAAATGAGTGATCGTCAATGTTGAATTCCCGACTATTGATACGAATCCAGCTTCCAGTCTATAAAGATCACCCTCTCTTGTTCTTTTCTATGTTTCTCACTATCCAAAATGTAATAATAATCTCAAAATATCAACTGAATGCCATTTACGGAAAACACAAAATCACAGACTGCGCTAAGCCACAAATTTGGTGCTTAGCCACAAATGCAGAAAACACATTATACTGTCACAAATGACGCTTAGCCCCATATTTGGCGCTAAGCATGGAAGCTCCTAGCCTGCTGTGCTACAAGGACGCTAAGCCCTAAATGCATGACAACTTTTCCCCCAAAATTGCATGTTGAAGCCACTTTTTAACTTTTGGTGCCTAAAGCTCCTCCATGTAAGTACGAAGTGCGCCTAAGAGAGGGGGGGGGGGGGGGGGGTTGAATTAGGCACTTTAAAAAAATTCTTGTTTTAGTGATGATGGATAATATTTTTCTGGATTATGGTGAGTTTATGAAAGAGTAAAGTGCGGAAAAATAAAGAGACACAAGCAATATATCCCGGTTCCCCTTACAGTCCAAGAGTACTTCAATCCCATTTCAACATGAAAGAGATTTCCTTATTGTGGCAAACTTAAACAACAACTATCCAAAACCAAGAACAATCCTCTTGGGTTTTCACTATGTCAACAATGAGAACAATCCTCTCAAAGTGGCTTCACTTGTATCCAACAATCCTGGAAAAACAAGATTTATAAAACCACTTAAACTTATTTCCAACAATCCTGAAAAATAAGCAAGTATATAGCAATATTTGATTTGAGTGAGTTTGAGTAACAATGATCACTTTGAGTGATTTAATCAATGAATTGATCTTCTCTTCAAATGATAATAGTATACAATGACTCAAGATATATAATGCTCAAAGTTTTCTGGTTAACAATATGTGAAAGTGTGCAGAAAACTTGTGTATGAAAATGTATAACAGCTTGAGTTTGTTTTTTGAAAATTAGGAAAATATATTTGGAAGAGGTGTTGAAATGATTTTTAAAATGAGTATTTATATGTTCATAGCACATTTTTGAAATAGCATAAAGTTATGGAGATGAATCATGAACAATTGCCAAGATTGAGTGAAATGTTTCCATGAAATAGTGTTATGAACAGGCGTGTGCAAAGCTGTTGTTTTTCAAAATCGTGCAGCATGCAATCGATTGCACCCTTTGTGTAAATCGATTGTGCAGGGTTTCAACAGCTAGAATTTCAAATATTTTGAGTGTGCAATCGATTGCACAAGAGTGTAAATCGATTGCATGTGAAGTCAGTAGAAAAAATTGATTGAGTGCAATCGATTGCATAAACATGAAAATCGATTACACTTAGAAACAGTAGCAAAAGATTTAAAAATTGAAGCATGCAATCGATTGCACCAATATGCAAATCGATTGCACTCAAGTAAAAATTGATTTTTAGCTTAGAAAAACTTGAGTAAGTATTTGGAAAATATAAAATATTTCTTTTGACCATTGAGCATCTATGTCTTAAGTTCAAAGCAAGTATTATCATTATACCTTGAAATTTGCTAAGTGCTTGAACTGAAGACTTTATCCACATATGCTTTTAGCTTAATCAAAAATCTTTGCCTTCTTTGTCAACCATGGTTTGTATTCATCAAAACAAAAGTGCATTTGAGAAGCTTGAGTTTACATTCTCCCCCTTTTTGATGATGACAAACGATCTTGCTTGATGCGTTGTAATTTCTAGAAAGAGCTTCTCCCCCTAAGATACATAACTCCCCCTTTCTATAAGAAGGATTGAATCCTTTGAATTTGTTCATCTTGGTTGAAGAGTACCTTAATAATTTAAGACAAGGAAATATACAAGCATAAAGTACCACATCCTTCTCCCCCTTTGACATTATCAAAAAGAAGGGAAAGATGCAAAAAATTGACATTAATAAAGCAATATTGAACATAAAACTTAATTAAACATGCATCACAAATAGTCATAGACATAGTAACATAACGATTACAAAGAAATTTAACAACAAACAAAATGTAGCATAACTGAACAAGGACATAACAGAAAACAGTAGACATAATAAAGTTGGACAGAACTTTATGGTTGATTCATATCCTGGTTGTTATAGAACCAAGATCCTTGATTTAGAAATTGTTGTTGTATAGGAGGTTTTGTGTAATGTTGTGGAGGTGCAGCCGGATTATTTGGGTCATATGATGGAATGTGAACATGAGAGTAAAGGTAAGAAAATTGTTGATTCACATCTGTGCGGAAGTCATTAATTTCGGTTGTTGTAGAATCGTTGATAGCATTCAATTGGTTGTTGATGTTTGTATTATTGGAAGCAAATTATTGAGACATGAAATACATAAGATCTTGATTGCTTGGATCAGAGGGAGAAGTAGGTGGAGGAGGTACAGCTTCACCACCTTCAACTTCTTGATCGTTCCCTTCATCATCGACCACATCTTCACCAATGTAAGTTATAGTATTTGTTTCTGGATTATTATGTGAGTAGATAGAAATGAGTGGGTTGTATTATATGTAATTGAGTTTAATTGGCTTTTCACTAATAGAGATGAGCTTGGGAATATGAGAGACAGAGGAATTATGACCAACAAATATTTTTGTCATAAAAGCATGTTACAGTGGGTGCAATCGATTTTCACATAAAACATAAGCAAAATAAAACTGGAACGCACAGAGTGCATTCGATTTAAACTTATGGTGAAATCGATTTGCATTGAAACAGAAAGGTCAAAATTAAAAACACTCAGTGAGCAATCGATTTACACTATTATGCAATCGATTTGCATCAACCAAAAATGACCAAAAACATATTTTTCTTAAACTTAAACACTACTTAACATATATATTCACATATAGCAAGGTTACAACAAATATATAAAATCATAAAAAGGATAGAAAGCACCTTATATGTCGTGTTCATCAAGAATGACAAGCTCTCGTCGAATTTTGTAAAACGGTTCTCTTTCCAAAGGTTTAGTGAAGATATCGGCAAGTTGATTATGAGTATCTACAAATGTCACCTTGACATCTCCTTGAAGTACATGATCACGAAGGAAATGAATCTATGTGTTTGGTTCTTGAATGCATGACCGGATTCTTTGTAATGTTTATTGCACTTGTATTTTCGCACCGTAGAGGGATGCATCCTAGATCGAGTCCGTAGTCACGAAGTTGTTGTTTGAGCCACAAAATTTGAGCGCAACTATTACCCGCTGCAATATATTCTGCTTCGGCCATGCTAAGAGCAACGCATGCTTGTTTCTTGCAGGCCCATGATACTAATGCATTTCCAAGGATGTGACAAGTACCACTTGTGCTTTTTCTACCAGTTTTACAACCTGCATAATCCACGTCAGAATAACCAACTAAGTTGCAAACACTACCTTTAGGATACCATAATCCGACATTTTTTGTTCCTTTGAGATACTTCATGATCCGTTTTACCGCCATGAGATGAGATTCCTTTGGATTTGATTGAAAGCGAGTACATAGACAAACACTAAACATTATGTCAGGGCGGCTTGCCGTCAAATATAATAAGGAGCCAATTATACATCGATACTTTGTAATGTCAATGGAAAAACCTGATTCATCTTGATCAACATATGTACCGGAACCCATTGGTGTAGACATTGCCTTACAGTTATCCATGTCAAATCTTTTCAAGAGTTCCTTGCAATACTTGTATGGTTGATGGAGATGCCATCTTTTAATTGTTTGATTTGAAGTCCAAGAAAATAATTCATTTTACCCATCATGGACATCTCAAATTCTCCTTGCATCATTGCTGAAAATTCTTCACACATTTCTTGGTTTGAAGATCCGAAAATGATATCGTCAACATATACTTGAGCTAGCAAAGTTTCATCTTTGATTTTCTTGATAAACAAAGTCTTGTCAACTTTACCCTTTTCAAAACCTTTTTCGCATAAGAATTTGCTTAACTGATCATACCATGCCCTTGGTGCTTGTTTCAATCCATAGAGAGCTTTTCTCAATTTAAATACATGAGATGGATTCTTGAAATCTTCGAACCTCGGGGGTTGCTTAACGTAGACTTCTTCATTGATATATCCATTCAAGAATGCGCTTTTGACATCCATTTGGAAAATATGAAAATTTAATGAGCAAGCATAGGCAAGGAAGAGACGAATAGCTTCTAACCTTGCAACCAGAGCGAAAGTTTCTTCAAAATCTATTCCTTCTTCTTGATTGTAGCCTTGTGCTACCAACCTTGCTTTGTTCTGAACAATTATTCCATTTTCGTCAAGTTTGTTTTTAAACACCCATCTTGTTCCAATAATGTGTTTGTTGCTTGGCCTAGGGACAAGGTCCCAAACTTGATTCCTTTCAAATTGATTTAATTCTTCTTGCATAGCGATAATCCATTGGTCATCTTCTAAGGCTTCATCAACTTTGGAAGGTTCAATTTGAGAGACAAACTCCATGTTTAGGAAAGCATCTTTGAGATTTAGTCTTGTTGTCACACCTTGACTTATATCACCAATTACTTTATCGATAGGATAATCTCTATGAGTTCTCCATTCTTTTGGTAGATCATTGAGATTTGATTCTTGTTGGGATGATTCTTCGTGTTGAATTGGTTGATCTTTGGAAGTATTTTCTTGAGGTCCTTCTAGTATTTCATCATCATCATTATTACAAACAATATTATCCTCCTTGGATAGGTTAGTTTCATAAAAAGATACATGCATTGATTCTTCAATTGTTAAAGTTCTTTTGTTATAGATTCTATATTCCTTACTAGAAAGAGAGTAGCCAAGAAAAATACCTTCATCGGATTTTTCATCAAACTTACCAAGGTTATCTTTGTTGTTGTTTAAGACAAAGCATTTGCATCCGAAAATGTGAAAGAGAGCAATGTTTGGTTTCCTCCCTTTGAAGAGTTCGTATGGAGTTTTCTTCAAGATCGGTCTTATGTTAACTCTATTGCTAACAAAACATGTCGTGCTCACCTCATTCGCCCAAAAATATTTTGGAAGATTTGAATCGCTAAGCATCGTTCTTGCAAGTTCTACAAGAGACCTATTATTTATTTCCACCACTCCATTTTGTTGAGGAGTCCTTGGTGCCGAGAAGTTGTGAGATATTCCATGTTCTCTACAAAATTCTTCAAATAGAGCATTTTGAAATTCTCCGCCATGATCACTTCTTATGGAGGCAATTGTTAGAGACTTCTCATTTTGAATTTGTTTAGCATACTTCTTGAACGCCTTGAATGCATCACTTTTCTGCACTAAAAATAATGTCCAAGTATATCTAGAGAAATCGTCAACAATAACCAAAGCATATACATTATCTCTGAAACTTTTTGTTCTTGATGGACCAAATAAGTCCATATGTAACAATTGTAGTGGCCTTGTAGTAGATAGCACGTTCTTAAATTTGAAAGTTGATTTTGTTTGTTTCCCTTTTTGACAAGCATCACAAAGTCTATCTTTGACAAAACTTCTCTTATGCAACCCAATGACAAGATCATGCTTGATTAGTTTATTCAAGTGTCCCATGTGAATATGAGAAATTCTTTTGTTCCACAGCCATGAATATTATTATTGATTCTTTTACCTTTAAGTATAACCTCATGTGTGACTTCGTCTTCTATCAAGCATTCATCCTTGGTGAACTTGATCTTGAAGCCTTTGTCACAAAGTTGGCTAATACTAATAAGATTGTGCTTTAGTCCTTCAACATAAAGAACATATTCAATGGATGTGAAAGGTGGAGCACCAACTTTTCCTTTGCCAAGAATTCTTCCGTTATTATTGTCTCCATAAGTGACGAAACCCTTGGCCTTTAGAACTAGATTTGAAAATTGGTTTATGTCTCCCTTCATATGCTTTGAACAACCACTATCAAGATACCAAAGATTGCATGAGGTCTTCAAGCATACCTACAAAACAAATTAGGCTTTGTTAGGTACCCAAGTTGCTTTGGGTCCTTCATAATTAGTGCCTTTCTTTACCCACACATAATGCCCATTTGCCTCACTAAAGTTTCTAACATAGCAAGCATTAGCTGTATGGCCTTTAATACCATAATAAAAACAAGTAGGTTCAAAGTTAATTCTATATCTAGAAGGATAAGATTTCTTCTTAGGAAATGTTTTCTTTTTAGGATAGTGATGAACTATTTTAGGTTTGTTCACTTTCTCTTTAGTGATTGATCACTATCCTTAACAAAGATAGTTTTATTTGAACTTGGTTTTGAAAACTTTGAATATCCAAGTCCACTTTTATCATTGGAGTATCTTTGTTGGCTAAGAACATCTTCCAATCCAATTTGGCCTTTTTCATATCTTTCAATGACTCTTTGTAATTGGACAATTTGGAAAGAGAGTGATTCACAATTTTTGCATGCAAAATTCTGTTTTTGTTCATTACTTAATTTTTGTTTTTCTTCTTTGAAATCTTTTTCCATAGATTCACATTTTTCTTCTAAAGATGAAATTTGTTTCTTTTGAGATGAAATAGTTTTATACAGAATTTTGCATTCATTTAATAGTTCATCTATAGCACCTTGTGCATCACTATCAAAAAGATAAAATTCATTACTAACCTCATTGTCTTCATCATCAGAATCGTGTGAGGCCATCAATGCTAGATTTGCACTTTCATCACTATCGAAATCAGATGAGGAACTTATTTCATTATCCTCCCATGCAACATAGACCTTTTTGTTCTTGAATCCCTTTTTTCTTTTGTATCCACCTTTCTTAGATAGTTTCAGACAATCCATCTTGATATGACCTTGCTTACCACATTCATAACATGTGACTTCTTGTGTTGATGTGGAAGATTCCTTTTTCTTGAATTGTTTCTTTCCTTTTGAATGAGAAAAGGATTTGTCGTTTCTACCAAAGAACTTACCAAGCCTTTTAACTAGAAGCATGAAATTTTCATCTTCTTCTGGATTTTCTTTCTTTTCAACTTCCTTGGAATCTATCTTTAAAGCAATATTCTTGGATTTCTTCTCTTGATTTTCATTTTTTTCAAGTCTTCTGAGTTCCATTTCATATTCTTGAAGTTTCCCAAACAACGTTGCAAAAGTCATTGAGGAGAGACTTTTCTTTTCTGAAATTGTCGTTACCTTTGGTTTCCATTCCCTAGTCAAGGACCTAAGTACTTTCAGATTTAGTTCATCATTTGTCAAAGTCTTACCAAGAGCACTTAGATGATTTGTCAAGTGCAGGAATCTCTTTTGTAGGTCAAGGATGGTTTCTCCGGGCTGCATTTGAAATAATCCGTACTCTTGACTCAAGGTATTTAGTCTTGATCTTTTAACTTCAACGGTTCCTTCATGAGTTTGTACCAAGGTATCCCATATTTCTTTTGCTGTTTTGCATGCCGAGACACGGAAGAATTCATCCATGCTAAGTGCACCTTGAAGAAGATTTATTGCCTTTTTATCATAGATAACCTTCTTCTTATCATCTTCGTCCCATGCAGTTTTAGGATTTGATGAGCCAGCACCATTGATTACCGTTATAGGGATAAATGGACCATTCTCGACAGCATCCCACATTTCTTCTCCTTGTGCTTCTAGATGTGCCTTCATGCGTATTTTCCAGAAGTCAAAATATTCACCACAAGATAGAGGAGGCTTGTTGTTACTACCACCATCTCTAAAAACGGGATTTTAATTTGCGGAAGCCATTCTAGATCTTTTAGGAACAGGTTACCTATAACCTACTCTGATGCTAATTGTAAATACGAAGTGCGCCTAAGAGGGAGGGGTGAATTAGGAACTTTAAAAAAATCCTAGTTTTAGTGATGATGGATATTATTTTTCTGGATTATGATGAGTTTATGAAAGAGTAAAGTGCATAAAAATAAAGAGACACAAGCGATATATCCTGGTTCCCCTCACAGTCCGAGAGTACTCCAGTCCCCTTTCAACATGAAAGAGATTTTCTTATTGTGGCAAAATTAAACAAGAACTATCCAAAACCAAGAACAATCCTCTTGGACCAAGAACAATCCTCTTGGATTTTAACTATGCCAACAATGAGAACAAACCTCTCAAAGTGACTTCACTTGTATCCAACAATCCTGGAAAAACAAGATTTATAAAACCACTTAAACTTATTTCCAACAATCCTGAAAAATAAGCAAGTATATAGCAATATTTGATTTGAGTGAGTTTGAGTAGCAATGATCACTTTGAGTGATTTAATCAATGAATTGATCTTCTCTTCCAATGGTAATAATATACAATGACTCAAGATATATAATGCTCAAAGTTTTCTAGTTAACAATATGTGAAAGTGTGCAGAAAAATTGTGTATGAAAATGTATAACAGCTTGAGTTTATTTTTTGAAAATTTCGAAAATATATTTGGAAGAGGTGTTGAAATGATTTTGAAAATGAGTATTTATATGTTCATAGCACCTTTTTGATACAGCATAAAGTTCTGGAGATGAATCATGAATAATTGCCAAGATTGAGTGAAAGGTTTCCATGAAATGGTGTTATGAACAGGCATGTACAAAGCTCCTGTTTTTCAAAATCGTGTAGCATGCAATCGATTGCACCCTTTATGTAAATCGATTGCACGGGGTTTCAACAGCTAGAATTTCAAATATTTTGAGTGTGCAATCGATTACACAAGAGTGTAAATCGATTGCATGTGAAGTCAGTAGCAAAAATTGATTGATTGCAATAGATTGCATAAACATGCAAATCGATTACACTTAGAAACAGTAGCAAAAGATTTGAAAAATTGAAGCATGCAATCGATTGCACCAGTATGCAAATCGATTGCACTCAAGTAAAAATTAATTTTTAGCTTAGAAAAACTTGAGTAAGAATTTGGACAATATAAAATATTTCTTTTGACCATTGAGCATCTATGTCTTAAGTTCAAAGTAAGTATTATCATTATACCTTGAAATTTGCTAAGTGCTTGAACTGAAGACTTTATCCACTGATGCTTTTAGCTTGATCAAAAATATTTTCCTTCTTTGTCAATCATAGTTTGTCTTCATCAAAACGAAAGTACATTTGAGAAGCTTAATTTTACACTCCAATGCAAACATACCTAAAAATGAGTTGCAAATGATCAAGTACACAATATTTACACAAAAGTTGAGGTTTTTACTTGAATATCCATTGAATTAACATAATTTGACCCTTAACAACTCTCCCCAACTTTGAACTTTATTTGTCCTCAAACAAGAGTCTTTCAAACCTAAAGAAACAAGAGCAAGTTCGAAGACATTTCATGATCAAACAAGTTTTGATAAAAGAAGACAAATATATGGTTCAAAATTTGAAAAGTACAAGTAAAGTGATGCTTACCACTATACTACAACCAAACCATGATCATCAAACAAATTTTAAACACAAAAATCATGTCAAGCATTCCAAAAAAACACATGCTCAATTATGAATCACACCTATCACACATCTTCATCAATGGATAAGTAACAACAATATGAGGAACTTGACCCACACACAACAATATTGAGAATATCATGATCAAATTATGCATTCATCCAAGCAAATCATATTGAAAGCATAAAAACACAAATCACAAAGGACTTTCAAGGTTCATAATGTGGCTTGGTTAACAGAGAAAAGTCATAATTCAAGGTAAATGAAATAAAAATTCCTAAACCTATGAGAGAACTCTCTTCTCGATTTCTCAAGCATTCACAATTTTATTTACGTTTTTCTCTTTGTTCAATAGTTATACCCTTGAACATTATTTTATTAGCACAAAATTCCTGCTGGTCATTCTTTCAAGGCTTTTCCTTTTTCTTTTCTATTTCTTTTCTTTTTCAAATTTTTCTTTCTATTTCAACCGCTTTCTTTTTCAACCTCTTAGCAATCCACATTTTTCTTTCCAACTTAAATACAATCAAACATGGTAACATGAATGCTTCCAAAATTTATTAGACAAAGGGATAAAATTCCAACCATAATTTATGGTTGATGGTTCAAGTCACTACAACAAATAATACATTTCAAGATGGAACATTTCACCTCACCCAATAAAAATCTGAAGTGTAAACCATTGACGCGTCACATTTTTTTTTAAATACTATATATTTCTTCAGTTTTTCTAGAAACCGAGGGGAAAAGTATTTAGAGGACGCGTCTTCAAATCCCAACACCTACACTTTATCACTTTTTAATTTTTTAAAATTTTTAACAGGACTTTACCTCTCAATTTTTGTTAAAAACCAACGTTAAAAGTAGCATAATTATGGAAATAAAAAAATTCAGTTGTTGGGGATCGAACCCATGAACAAAATTACCTTGTAATTTTCTTTTAAAATTTTTATAACATATTACATTGGTTTTGCTAAAAACCAAGGGAAAGTAGCATATCTGATTTTTTTTATTTATGACCAATTTGATGAAAAACTTTTTAGTAACAAATCTTTGCCATCCATTTATAAAGTAACAATGGTAAGACATTGCCAACTCATAAATCCACATGAAACATTAATGATCCTCATGAAACACTCACTAGCCAATCAAAATGTGAATGCTAAAACTATTCATCTTGGATGCAAAGTGCTGAAATTTAAACTTAACATATGGAAAACAATGATAATGAAAGCAAGAGCTGGAAAACATTTCAAGGTTAGTTTCTTAATGTAATATTTTATCTAGTAATTCCTTGTTAAAATTTTTTAATGTTAGTTGTAGTTGTATCAAGTAAAATGTTTAATAGTGTTGTTGTTGTTGTTGTAGAAATTTAGCGTTTAACGATTATATTGATTTTATTTATTTGTCGTTGTTGTTAATGTTGTTGAGAATTAATGTTTAAAGATTCCATGAATTTTGTTGTTGTTATTGTTGTTGTTGTTACTTCTGTTCTTGAAATTTAATGTTTAAGTATTCTATTGATTTTGTTTATTTGTTGTTGTTGTTGTTGAGATGTAACATTTAAAGATTCCATAGATTTTATTGTTGTTGTTTTTTTGTTGTGAGATTTAATGTTTAAGATTCTATTGATTTTGTTTTTGTTGTTGTTACAAGTGTTGTTGTTGATGATGATGAGGAAGATATAGAATTTGTCAAAAACTAAGTTCTTTACAAATTAAAACGTAAAAAAAAGGTTATAATTAAAATTTTGTAAACAAGACTTTACTCCTCGATTATTGTAAAAAAATAAGGTAAAAAGTAGCACAATTTTGAAAATCTAAAAAATGTAGTTGTTAGGGATTCAACACGTGACCAGTGCCACTTTTCTCCCTCGGTTTTTAAATCATCGAGGTGATAAGTGACAACTTTTCATGTTGCCCTTAGTAACCTCACCTGGGTTACCGAGATAAAACTCATTTCGCGACCGACATTACAAGCGTTATTTGTAGTAGTGAGTGTTTTAAGAAACAAATTCAAAATCCATTCAAAAATCGTTGATGAACTAATTATTTATGCACAAGTTTCACAGTTCAAAAACCAATATGGATCCTGACATTAAGGCTCAAAGTGGTTAACAAATTCTCGCTCATTCACATAGTAGGTTACTTTTGGTCAAGTGGCTGTGCTCAAAATAAATAAAAATTCCTTGATCATTTTCATGTTTTACACAATTCAACACAAATGCAAGATTAAATATAAGAAAACCGAGTTAAAACAAGCATTGTTGGTCTCCTGTGTATATAGTGTACAATGGAAGTTATCCTCACAATTAAGCTATGAACTAAAGTGATTCAATTATGAAACATATGGTGAAAAAAAATGAATACCATGATATTTGTATAAATTACAAGTTTCATGTTCATGCTATGGTCTAGAAAGTAATAAACATGTACCTTGACATTATATCATCCTTTCAAGATTTTACCATTACCAAAACATTTACTTGTTGATACATTCAAACTTGGAATAATCACTTAATGTTTCTTGAAGTCATTCAAAGACAAGCTTTTGGACAAACTCAAAAATATTTCTTAAAACTTAACAACTTCAAATTAAGCTAAACTAATAAACTATCTACTTGAAATAAATTAAACAAAACAACTTAATTAACAAAAACCACCACAAATATGGTGCAAGCGGGCCTGGATAAAAGTAAATGATAGGTGTGATACGGTGGGAGAACTGACTTGAGGTTTTGCGTTTGTATTCGCAAATGTTTTGGTTGAGCAAGAGTCGCCACCGACTTTTATTTTATCCTAAGGAAAGGTTAAAAAGCACAGCAAAAACCTTTTGAGATGTTTTCTTGGGTTCGGGGAGTAGATTATAGAAAGGGAAGGTATTAGCACCCTTTCTATCCATGGTTATCCATGGGCTCTTAGTTACTTGCTTAGATCACTTGCCTTTTGTTTTCACTTTTTAAATGGTGCTTGAGTGTGTGGGTTTGAAAATGTTTTGTAAAGAAGCCAATGTGGTGGCAACCTTTGTAATGATCCATGTGGGGATGTATACAAAGATGTATGTCTTTAGAAAAGGTTTTCATTTGTTTTTGAAAGTTGTTTTGAAAGTGTTGTGGATTGTGGTTTGAAAAATAGGCAAGTGTTTTGTTTTGCAAGTTTGATTCAAGTAACTAAGAGGTTATCTACTCCTAAATTCCTCAAAAGATTATTGCTATGTTTTAACCCTTTTAACAAGTTTGTTCCACCATTGTATTTGGTGGACAACCTTATGTTAGGATGTGAAAGGGACAGGTGCGGGTCATCGTTTAGACCATAATTGCAACGACGTTAAATATCTTTGGGCAATTTTCTTTAAGGGACTTGATCATTTGTTTTTGTTTGTTTTGAAAAGTTTTATCGAGGGACTATGATCATTCAAATTGTTTGTTTTGCCCAAAGAAGTTCAACATACAATATGGCCCAATTTTGAAAGGCAACAAGTGGAATACCCTAGGGGGTGCAAGTGTGATTTGTGTGTCCATTTTCATGCTTGTTTATCTTGAGATTAGGTCATAACTATTTTTTATCGTTTTTCGCATACAAACCCTAATTCTAACATGGCATAATTAGAAAGCGTATAAAGGGCGAAATTTAAATTTACTAAGCTATTACAAAACCAAATAGGGGAAGGGGGGTACAAATGTTCAAATGGGGATATTGACAAGAATTTAAATCTAAATTATTACATCATTTTTGAATATTTGCAAAATAAATAAATTGCATAATTAAATGGAAATTAAATAAATATGTAAAATGCAAAAAAGAAAGTTTTTTTTATATGTATGAGAAAGGTATGGTCCATGTAAAATAAAACAAGAAAAATAAAAGGTATTATTTTTGAGTATTTTGAATTTAGGGCAAAACCCTAATTTTATTAAAGAAAATGTAATATTATTTGATTTAATACAAGTATTTATTTATTATGTACAAAAATAAAAATAAAATGGAGTGTATTATGAAAAAGTATTTTTTATATCAAATATTAATAAAAATGAGAAAATCAAGTATTTTTATATTTCAACCTAAATATATTTATATATATATATATATATATATATATATATATATATATATATATATATATATATATATATATATATATATATATATATATATATATATATATATATATATATATATATATATATATATATATATATATATATATATATATATATATATATATATATATATATATATATATATATATATATATATATATATATATATATATATATATATATATATATATATATATATATATATATATATATATATATATATATATATATATATATATATATATATATATATATATATATATATATATATATATATATATATATATATTAAGTTCTTTAAACATGCATTATATACAAAATAATATATATATTTAATATTTTAATAAAATAAATAAAAAGGTATTTTTATGTGAAAATTTTCAGAAGGTAAATAAAAAGTAAAAAAATGTATTTACATTATTTTTTTATATTTATTCTAAATAATATTATGTATATTTATGTATAAACAAAGGAAATAAACAAATAAATATGCAATAAATACAAAAAAATGATGGAAAAAATATTTTCAAAATTTTAATGTGCTGAGAAAAAATAAATGAGTCAAATGAAAAAAGAAAAAGTCAAAAATATTAAAAAATGAAGCAAATGGGCTCAGGGGGTTCATGAGTAATTATGGGGTGTGAAAAGGAAAACACAAAGCAAGCCCAGCCCAATGCCACTGTCTTCAACCTCCAGCACAAATGTTTGAAAAAACGCGCGCCATGTTCATCCTCTTCCAACTCTCAATTCCTGGCTTTTTAGCAAAAACTCATAACACAACAAATGTTCAGCATGAAGAGACGATTCTAACCATGTATAGAACTTGACCTAACTCTCTAAGATGAGGGAGAATTTCTCCTCCCCCAAACCCTAACCTAGTTTTTCTGCCATTTTCAAACTCCAAATTCTCTCTACTCAGGCAAAAGAAATGAAATGTAAAGACATGTACATGTTCAGGGCTATGAGTAGAACCTTGTTTCTTCACAAACTTAAGACTAAAGATGCATGATAAGAGAGATACGAGTTCAAAGTTTTACCTGTGCAGTTGAACTTCTATCTGGAGAATGAGGAACTTCTGGTGCAAGGTAGTGATTGGAAAAGCTTCCTTGAGGTCCAAGGATGCTGTTTCAATGCTTACTTTGTCTTGAAACTTCTTGTATCGAGTTGTGGAACTTCAACTGCAAGAGGAAAAAATGAAAATGGTGGAAACTGTTAGAGGGATTACAGGCCAGGTTTTAGGTCATGGTTAGCTTGCATACATGCTTGGGAATGTGTATGAATTGATTTTGGTAAGAATGCTCGAGGGAAATGGGAGTTAGCAATCAAACTGCAGAGGCAACTCTGTTTTTGCAGTTTGATGGTGTTTTTTGGTTTGAGGATGTTTGGGAGGTCAATGGCTCGTGCAGAAGCTTAGGTATGATATGTGTAATGTGTTTGATAACTTCTTTCTTGTGTTTCTATGCTGAGATGAGAGTTGTCACAAGTTATGCACTTTTCTTGAACTTGAAGCAAACAAATGCAACTTGGCTTTCTAGGTCAGTAGAGGACCCCCTAATGTGCTGCATAAGCCTCTTTTGATCAGTGTGTTATGCACATAATCTTGTGCAAAGCAGATCTTCCATGTACTTGTTGGATTTCTAATTTGACATAAAGCTAATCTTTTCAAAAATGGAAAGTTCACTTTATCTAGTTTAGGATTAATCTTGCATACAATGCTTGCACTCAAAGAACAACATTTTAACACATTGAATAAGCATTAAATTATTGAGTATGGAATGGTTCAAGGACCTGTAATCAAGCCTAAAGCATGTTGAGTTCAAATTTGCAAAGTTATGGACATGTTTTGATGAAGAACAAAAGTGAATTTTTGCCAACTTGTGAAATTCGAATCTCTCAAGTTATGAGGTTGTTTGATGAGTTCTTGGACATTTTGGAAAGCTTGGAATGTGTACTACAATACATCTTTGAAATGCAAATTAAAATTCCAAGTGGAAGGGTATGAAAAGTGGCCTTGAAGTGGGGTAGAAAACTTTGTCAAAATAGGTCAAATTTCACTAAGTTAAAAAATGGTTTAGTGCCCTTATTCAAAAAATTGTAACTTGAGATACAAGCTTCAAATGAGAAAACTTTGTGAATCAAAGTTGTAGATTATGCAACAAGCTACAACTTTCATGTTTTGACTTTTGTTTGAATCCAAATGGATCTTGGTGAAAAGATGGGGCAAAGTTGGGAAAAAATTAGGGTTTTTCATAACTTAGAAAAATTCTAAGTTATGAAAAATTCCATTTTCTAACCCTAATTTGCATTTTGTGATTTCTTGGTGAACAAGTTTCATGATTTGGCAAGTTTTGATTAAAAATGAATCTTGACTCTTGATTTTGACCAAAAAGTCAAAGTTTGACTTTTCAGTGTACAGTCAAAATTGATCAATTGACTGGGAAATTCAACTGTCAATTTTGTGTACTTGGGATCTTTTGAGTTTGTTGAGCATGTCAAGATAATTTCATTGAGTCCTTGAGTCCATATGTGAGCTTGATTTGCCATTGGCTAGGTCAAACAGTCAAAAATTGCCTTTGTGCAGTCAAAACCCTAAAAATGACCATTTTGCCCTTTTGGTGATCTGATCAAATTTCTTGTGGAATTGTGATCCAAACTTGATCAAATGGTCCATATGAGTTCATAATGTTGATGTGGGTCAAATTTCATGAGATTTGACTGTCAATTGGCCACAGTTGACTTTTTCCCCAATACAGCTGATTTCTAGGTCAACTGTCCAATTGACTGGGCAAAGATTGGAATCAAGGCTTGAAACTTGGTGAGGATAAACTTGGGAGTCCAACATGAAGCATGAAAGTCATCTTAGGCATTTTAGGTCAAAACATCCTTTGGCAAACACAAACCCTAATTTGAGTCCACAGTGCAAGGAGAAGTCTTAAGTAGAGGAAACCCTAACTGGATCTTGATCTTCAAGGGTCTTGTGATGAGAAAATGTTGGAGAAATGGGAGGGCAAATTTTGGGGTACAACAGTTGCCCCTGTTCAATCTTCTTGGACCTGAAGAGTTAGATTGGCAAGTTTGCCTTTCGTGACTCGAGGGTAAAAGGAGATTGGACACTAGAGTGCCCGGAAATTTGCACTCGCATGCTGGAGTCTCAACAGTGTGATGTCAGGAATGGGCTTATAGATGCCATTTGGAGAGGTGGTGGATAGGGAGATGGGCTTATAGATGCCACCTGGAGATGTGACAGAACCTTGTCGAGAATGGGCTTATAGATGCCATTTGGAAGTGTCGATCGCATAAGAGATTCCTTAGCGAGAACTTGTATACTTGAGAAAGACGAATGTTTTCCTGGATTGTTACAGGTGTTTGATCTTCAGTCTCCTTATGCAGATATGCCCTGGCTAGATACAGGAATCGAGTCTACAACTGGTTGCTCACAGATCTTCCCTGGCTGGATACATGAGTCGAATATGGAAATAGTCGTTAATAGATGTGCCCTGGCTGGATACAGGAATCGAATCTTCGAACTCTTCAGACGTGCCCTGGCTAGATACAGGAATCGAGTCTGGAAACGTGGTCAACAGATATGCCCTGGCTGGATACAGGAATCGAATCTGGAGATGTTGTAATTGATAGATGTGCCCTGGCTGGATACAGGAATTGAATCTTCGAACTCTTCAGACGTGCCCTGGCTAGATACAGGAATCGAGTCTGGAAATTGATCACTCTCAGATGTGCCCTGGCTAGATACAGGTATCGAATCTGGAATTGTGACAGTTGAGGGTAATTGTTTTTTGGGATTGTCTTTTTCCTGAAAAGGCAAAAACGTAAGTTGTATGCAATGTCATGATGTATGATATGCATGATGTTATACATGAGATGGTGTTGTATGCACTTTATCATATATGTAAGATGTATGAAAATGTGAAATGTTTATGAATGTAATTTCGTCTTAGGAAAATAAATCCTTGATGAACGGCCGGGGAGTTGCTCTGTGGAAGAGATACTTGGCCGAAGTTTGATGAGAGGCCTGTTGAAGACTTTAATGATGGATTCCGCTGGGGATAATGATGATAAACTCCGCTGGGGATTGAAGGAACTTGCCGAGGGCGATCTTCCGTGGTTTTTAGCTGAGGATAACCCAGTTATAAGTCCTTGTGAGGAAATAACTCTAAATAAAACTCGGGAGAGACGTCCGTACTTTGCAGGGGATAAGCTTCCATAATCTACTGGGGATGAGCTTTAAGACCTGCCGGGGAATGTTGTGCTTTTCCAGGATCGTCGGGGAGTCAACTCCGCTTGGGGAAAGTATTGTTGAATCTTGTTTTTACTCTGCGGGGAGTTGAGATGATTTGGCCACCTTCTTCAGCTGAATCCACCTTGGTATCTTGGCGGACAAAACAACCAGACTGCATTAGACAACTTCTCATTGCCCATGTCTCTGATGTCACCTGTAATCAATCTCTTGTTTCATATGTAAACATTTATGAATCAGCAATTTAATGTCAAATGCATATATCAAAAATGAACATTGGACGTTCTTCGCAAGACAAAACAGAAAAGGGAAAGCAATGGTAATTTGTATGGACAAGTGAATTTGTATTGATTTAAACTTTGCCTGTGAATAGGCGTTTTTGTACAAGAGGCTGACATCCTAGTAAGAGGACGCCGCCAAATAACATAGAGTTTACAATTTGAAAAAGGAAACAAAACAGCTATGTGAACAATCCCACTGGGTTCCAACTCTGCTATCGCCTTTATGTCTTCGAACGTCTCATCGCTTTGTTGCCTAATTTGAAGATGAAGCTGATCGGTCAATGCCGAAATCTGGAGCCAGATAGTTGATGCCGAATTCCGGATGCGAAGTGATCCAATGAGACATAGTGTTACGCTTTCATCCCTAACTTTTGCCTGGACCGCCCTTTCGGGTTTTCAGTCCACCGGGATACCCATTTTTGCCCAAGCCGCCTTTTCAAGTTTTCGACTTGCCGGGTGTACAGATTTTTATCCATTTCATCCCTTATTTTTGCCCGAACCCTTTTGGTTCGCCGGGAAGCCCTTATTTTTGCCTAGGTATGTCAACCTAGCGGGTCTTTTATTCATGCGTAGTATTTTTTCACTATGTCTGCATTGGCGGGGTGAGGAAGGTCGTCACCATCCATGGTGGTTAGGATCATGGCTCCTCCTGAGAACACATGTTTAACCACAAATGGCCCTTCGTATGTAGGGGTCCATTTGCCCCGGGGATCACTTTGAGGAAGGATGATGCGTTTGATTACCAGGTCCCCAACTTGATACTCTTGTGGTCTGACTTTCTTGTTAAATGCCCTGATCATCCGTTTTTGATACGTTTGACCGTGACAGATAGCAGTGAGCCTCTTTTCGTCAATCAGATTTAATTGATCAAGTCGAGTCTGGATCCAGTCATCTTCATTCAAGTCTGCATCCTTCATTATCCGGAGAGAGGGTGTCTGGATTTCAATTGGCAAGACTGCCTCCATGCCATAGACCAAGGAGAAGGGAGTTGCCCCGGTTGACGTCCTTGCTGAGGTGCGGTACCCATGAAGAGCGAACGGTAACATCTCGTGCCAATCTTTATAGGTCACTGTCATCTTCTGCACAATTTTCTTGATATTCTTATTGGCTGCCTCTACAGCCCCGTTCATCTTCGGCCGATAGGGAGAAGAATTATGGTGCTGTATCTTGAATTGTTCACAGAGTTCAGTGACCATTTTGTTATTGAGATTGGTACCATTGTCCGTAATGATTCTTTCTGGGACGCCGTACCGACAGATCAGATTATGCCGGATGAAACGTGCCACGACACTCTTGGTTACTGTGGCGTAAGAAGCGGCCTCAACCCACTTTGTGAAGTAATCGATCGCTACCAAGATGAAGCGATGCCCATTGGATGCCTTCGGTCGGATCTCACCGATCATATCGATGCCCCACATTGCAAAAGGCCAAGGTGCCGTTAGGACATTCAAAGGAACCGGAGGGATATGCACCTTGTCAGCATAGATCTGGCATTTATGACAAGTTCGGGAGTGTTGGTAACAATCGGCTTCCATTGTGGACCAGAAATATCCTGCCCGAAGGATTTTCTTAGCCATGGTGTGTCCACTGGAATGTGTTCCAAATGTACCTTCATGCAGTTCTATCATGATTTTCTCTGCTTCGGCCTTATCCACACAACGTAGCAGAGTTGAATCATGATTCCGTTTGTAGAGAATGCCGTTGCTGAGGAAGAATTTTGCAGCAAACCTCCTCATGAACTTCTTATCATTGACAGACGCACCTTCAGGGTATTCCTGAGCTTCCAAGTACCTCTTCACCTCATGATACCAGGGTTTTTCAATAACCCTCTCAGCCTCGAGCTCGCAGCAGTATGCCGGTTCATCCAACTTCCAGATAATGATTCGGGGAGCCTCATTGTCCCATTTAACTTTGAACATTGAAGACATCGTAGCTAGGGCGTCCGCTAGCTGATTCTCCTCTCTAGGGAAGTGTTCGAAAGTTATCTCTTCAAAGTGGGGAAGCAAGGTCAACACATACTCCTTGTAAGGAATAAGATTCGGGTGTTTCGTATCCCACTCGCCTTTGATCTGATTGATCACGAGAGCGGAATCTCCGAAGACACTTAGAAATTTTATCCTTAGGTCGATTGCAGCTTGTAAACCCATGATACATGCCTCATATTCTGCCATGTTGTTGGTGCAGCTGAAACATAATCGGGCGGTGAGTGGAGTATGAGTTCCTTTGGGAGATATGATTACAGCGCCGACGCCGTTACCCAAAGCATTGGAGGCTCCATCAAAATGCATAGACCATCGGGATCCTTCCTCAGGTCCTTCATCCGGTCCAGGTACTTCACAGTCAGTTACCACCATGATGTCTTCGTCCGGAAAATCAAAGTTCAATGATTGGTAATCGTCCACAGGTTGGTGTGCCAAATGATCGGCCAGTACACTTACTTTAATTGCTTTCTGAGTTGTATACTGGATATCATATTCTGTTAAGATCATTTGCCATCTCGCTATTCTTCCAGACAGAGCGGGCTTTTCAAATATGTACTTGATGGGATCCATCTTTGAAATCAATAAAGTAGTGTGAGTCAGCATATACTGTCTCAGCCGGCGAGCAGCCCATACAAGAGCGCAGCAAGTTTTCTCAAGCAGTGAGTAACGAGACTCATAGTCGGTAAACTTTTTGCTCAAGTAATAAATAGCGTGCTCTTTTCGGCCAGACTCGTCATGCTGCCCCAGCACACACCCCATTGAATTGTCAAGCACAGTCAAGTATAGTATCAGAGGTCTTCCTTCCACCGGTGGCATAAGAATGGGTGGCTCTTGGAGATATTCCTTTATCTTTTCAAAGGCGGCCTGACATTCATCATTCCAGCGTACTACTTGATCTTTCTTCAGCAATTTGAAGATTGGCTCACAAGTAGCAGTCAGATGTGAGATGAATCGGGCAATGTAATTCAGTCGTCCTAGGAAACCTCTGACTTCTTTCTCTGTTCTTGGAGTCGGCATCTCTTGTATGGCTTTTACCTTGGCAGGGTCCACCTGAATACCTTTATCACTTACAATGAAACCTAGCAATTTTCTGGATCTTACCCCAAAGGTGCATTTGTTGGGATTCAATCTCAGCTTGTACAACTTGAGTCGGTCAAATAACTTCCTCAGATGGTCAAGGTGCTCCTCCTCAGTTTGAGACCTTGCAATCATGTCATCAACGTATACCTCAATCTCATGATGGATCATATCATGAAATAAAGCAACCATGGCACGTTGATAGGTTGCCCCAGCATTTTTCAATCCGAATGGCATGACCTTATAACAGAAGGTGCCCCACTGAGTCACAAAGGTAGTCTTCTCCATATCTTCTGGAGCCATCTTGATCTGATTATACCCTGAAAAACCATCCATGAAGGAGAACACCTTGTGTTGAGCTGTATTGTCAACAAGGACGTCAATGTGAGGTAGGGGAAGTCATCCTTGGGGCTGGCCCTGTTCAGATCCCTATAGTCAACACACATTCTGACTTTACCGTCCTTCTTCGGTACTGGCACCACATTGGCAACCCACTGAGGGTAAGAAGTCACTGCAAGGAAACCGGCATCAAACTGTTTCATAACCTCGGCCTTGATCTTTTCAGACATCTCTGGACGCATCCGTCGGACCTTTTGCTTTACCGGAGGGCAATCTTCCTTGGTCGGCAGATGGTGAACTACAATGTCGGCATCCAAACCAGGCATATCTTCATAGGACCAAGCAAAAATCTCCATGTAATCTTGTAGCATCTGGATCAATCGTTGCTTCACGCTAAGCTCTAGATTGGCACCAATCTTGACCTCTTTCCTATCCGTCTCAGTACCCAGGTTAATTGTCTCCACCGGCTCTTCATGTGGATGAATAGCTCTCTCTTCCTGGAGTAGCAGTCTTGCGAGTTCACCAGGCACTTCGCAATCATCTTCACCTTCGTCCTCGGCCAAGTTGATCGGATTTTTGAAGTCATAACTGGCGGTAGCAGAGCTGTTACAAGTGAGATCCAGAGTGGATTGAAACCTGTATAAGTGAGTGTGTGTAAATATAGCTGTTTTGCAATATATATAACACAGAGAGGAAAAGAGCACAAGATTTGAAATGCAACAAACGTCCAATGTTTTGATTGATGATATATGAAAATGTCATACAAAAAGCCCTCACAAATGGAGCTACGATGCCCCGGGTAGGACACCGAGCCAACAAAGTTTTAACATATTGTTTGTTACAAATTGGAAATCAAAAGAAATTAATTACTGCGTGACAAATGTGATAGGGGTAAAATCCTTTGCCGTCCAGTTGCTTGGTCCGTTGCTGGTAGTCGGGTAGATCCAACTGTCAAACTCTGCTTCCTCTACATCCTCCTCGATAGCATTCACCCTTGAGCTGGAAATAAATATCGGAGCCTTTCTGATCTTCTCCTTGCGCACAGCCCTCTGAGCCTCTGCAGTAAAGCCCAGCCCAAACTTGTCGTTCTTCTGAGTGAAGTCAGGAAGCTGACCCCAGTTTGCACAATTGCCTTTCTGAACCACAGCCCGGGCATCCCTTAGGGAAGCCATCTTCAAGGAAACATTCTCTTCGACTGTTGTCTCTGCAGCTGCTGAAATTAGATGTACTTCCTCGAAATGCTGAAAAGGGGTTTCAATAAACTCCCCGTCCATCTCAATGTATCTGAAGGAATTCAAATGGCTCACCATATACTCCTCTTCTCCTTGCACAGTGACAATCTTCCCCCTGACAGGGTACTCCAGCTTCTGATGCAAGGTAGAGGTCACTGCCCCAGCTTTATGGATCCAAGGTCGACCCAGTAGACAAGAGTATGATGGATGTATATCCATTACATAAAAAGTAGAGTCAAACACCTGAGAGCCCACACGGATAGGGATGTCAACCTCTCCATGAACCATCCTTTTTGAACCGTCAAAGGCCCTGACGATGATATTGCTGGGCTTCAGTTCTAGGCCTTCATAATCCAAACGGTCTAAAGCCTTTTTTGGTAGAACATTCAAGGAAGAACCAGTATCCACCAATACATGCGCCAGAGTAGTGCCCCTGCATTCGATAGAGACATGCAGGGCATCGTTGTGGTCTCTTCCCTTCGCAGTCAGGTCAGCATCTGAAAAACCCAAGCCATTGTCTGCTGTCAGATTTGCCACGCAATCAGTGAACTGGACTGCAGATGTCTCCTGTGGAACATGGGCCGTCTTGAGAAATGAAATCAAGGCTTTAGCATGAGCCTCGGAGCATAGAAATAAAGAGAGCATGGAGATCTTGGAGGGCGTATGCCCCAGCTGCTCGACAACATTGAAATCACTCTTCTTTATTATTTTCAGGATCTCCTCCATTTCTTGCTGGGAGGCCTCAGCATTTATAGGTATCGGTGCCTCCATCCGGGCAAGCTCCTCTTTAATCTCTTTGCCCCGAGCATTAGATGACTCGGCAGCAGGGGAAACAACTTGATCAGTAGCAGGAACAGGTAAACTTGTAGGTGTTATAAGGAGGGGTCTTCGAATAGCGGGCGGTGCAATGTCAGGCGAGAAGAGCCTGCCACTGCGGGTGACCTTGGCTGGACCAGTGATATCGCAGATACTGGCGCCAGTGTCGAATTCTTGTCTGATTCCATTTACATATACGTCTGCCCCATAATGCCAGGGGACGGCTTTATCGGACACGTAGGGGAGAGGCCCCGGGACAGTAATAATCACAGGTGCAACAGTCATGATTTGAACAGGCTTCTTCGGGAGAGCCTTGATTGGATTATTGAAGATGGTAACCACAGAAACTTCTTTTACCGGAACCAATTGAACAGCAGACTTTTTAAACAGAATCTCCTTGCTATCCATTAGGCTTTGGACGCCTAACCTCAGCAAGGGACAACCAGATAGGGAAACAGCACAGAACAGGCAACCTTCACTGCAACCCGGAAATAAACCGGCCGCAGTAGGTTCTTCTTGACGGTCTTCAGAGGGGTAACAACTTCATTTACCGAAACAGCATACAATTCTTCCTCAATGGCATTTACTCTATGCTGGGGCATAGGAGCAGTTACAACATTTGGTCTCTCTGGCGCTTCGAACTGAATTTCCTTTGCGTCGATCAAATCTTGTACTTTGTTTCTCAAGGCCCAGCAATCATCAGTAGTGTGCCCGGGACTATCAGAATGATAAGCACACCGGGCATTTGGGTTATACTTAGGAGACGCAGTGTTGACGACCTTAGGAGCTTCTTTGAGGGTCACCAGGTTGGTGGATAACAGTTGGGGTAAAATTTGAGATAAGGTCATACTCAGTCGAGTATACTGCCTTTTGGGCCTTTCGCTTCTTTGCTGATTGTACTGCTGAGGAGAAGCAACAGGTTTTGAGATGACCAAAGCATTGACGGCTTGGCGACTTTCGGGCTTGACTTGTCTTCTAGTACCATAGACGGCACTTGCTTCTTTCTTAAACGGCCTCTTCTCAGCACTTGTGGAGGCAGCCTTTTGTATCTTGCCTGACCTGATGCCAGCTTCAATTCTTTCTCCTGTCAATATCAAATCTGTAAACCCAGCGGAGGAGTTACCAACCAAATGATTGAAAAATGGGCCAGACAACGTCCCTAGAAACATATCAACCAGCTCACGATCAGTCAATGGAGGCTGCACCCTGCCAGCCAAATCTCTCCATTTTTGAGCGTACTCCTTGAACCCTTCACCCGTCCCTAGAGACATACCCTGAAGTTGGGTACGCGTAGGAGCGAGATCAGAATTGTATTGGTATTGTCTGTAGAATGCGGTTGCCAAATCTTCCCAGTGTCAGATGCTAGTCCCATCTAATTGGTAGAACCATTCAAGCTGTGACCCCGAGAGGCTATCTTGGAAGAAGTGAATCCAAAGGTTCTTATCTGCCGTGTAAGGTTGGATTTTCCTTACGTACGACCTCAGATGCAGCTTTGGGCAGGAGACCCCATCATACTTGGCGAAGGCAGGCGCCTTAAACTTGTGTGGAATTACTACCCCAGAAGATAACCCTAAATCTCCGAAATCCAGCCCCGGCACATTCTGAATTTCCATGGCGCTCAAGCGGTCCTCCAATTGCTTGTATCTGTCAGCAGCAGGTGGGTATTGTTCGTCGTTATAGTCCGTCTCGTTGTCGGAGACTGCGGGACTAGGAGCTCCTCCCCCTTGGGGACTGTTTTTCTCAGCAGAAGAAGTAGTTGGATCAGCTTCATTATGGAGTGTGTTCCCAAATCTGTGTCCGGTGTTGAACAACGCAGTCCTCTTTTTCTTCTTCGTCTTCAGGAGTAGAGTCTTCAACTCTTGCTGTCCTTGGGCCAGGCTCAGGACCATCTCTTGAAACTGTGCATTTTGGGCCTGAAGGGCCTTGATTGCTTGCTCACTGGAGGAGTCTGGATTCATGATGACTGTGCACACAAACAGCGAAGAAGATTAAGCAACCTGTGAAATAGGGTACCTGCTATGCATATGGTGCAATGGAATGCGTATGTATGCAATGCATTCAAGGATTTAGAATATTCAAAATTTGTTGTAGACAAAAAAAGAACGCGCATCATATTAATAAGGAGAAATTCGTTAGTACATAAATGCCCCATGGGCCAAATATTACAAAATGACTCTTCAAGGCAAAAAAACATTGCGCATCCTCTTTGGTGCGATGTAGGTGTTGAGATTCCTCTCCTCGTGCAGTAGGCGGGTGAGTTCCAGGACCTTCTTTTCACTAGCATGTAGACTGGTCTCAAGAGAATTCCGTTCTTCCTTAAGCTGGACCCAGCTCTTCTGCATTTCTTCCCAGGAGGTGGGCATGTCGGGATGTTGAATGGTGTAGGACACCTCTCCTTCCAAGACTGGTTCTTTGATCACAGGGAGCATATGAGGATAAGGCATCACTAACTTCTGGGAGCGGGCTCATACCCACTTGAGATAAGGTTCCAACGGGATGGAGTTCCTGTGCCCCAGTGTCTTGCTGTCTATCCTACTTGGCATCCTCCAAGCTCTGATAAATCTCTGACGAAGTCCTTGGGTATCGTTGTCGAACTCAAAAACTATGTTAGGAATTAACATGTCATGAGGGTCATCCCTCCGAGCATAACCAAACTGTCTCCAAGCCAAGCATGGGTTGTAAGTAATACCTCCTTTGATTCCAAATAAAGGAACATTAGGGTACTCCCCGCAACGATCAATGATAGTGACGTCTTCCCTGGACCTAGGGCACCAATGTATATCTGCATGCGTGAGAGTCATTAACCGTTGTGACCATCTCAAACCCCGCTCGTTCTTCAAAACTGATTGTGGAAGGTGCGAAATAAACCACCTTCCCAGGAGAGGAGTGCAACACATAAGGACACCCCTTCTTCTCATGGTTCGAGTGTAACATGAGTGAAGGATGTCCCCCAGCAACGTAGGTATAGGATTCCTGGTCATGAAGATCTGGACAGCACTGATATCAATAAGCTGATCTGGGTTAGGGAATAACACCAAACCATAGACAAGGAGGGCCATAACTTCTTCAAAAGCTTGTAGGTCAAGGGAGTTCCAACATTCTTGGGCCTTCTCGAACAGAAACCTGGCTAAGAACCCCTTGATACCACTTCTAACTTCCCAATGTCCCTTGAGGTCAGACGGTTGTAGGTGCAAGGCTTTAGCGATCTCTTCAAGCTTGGGTTCCTCTTCCGTACCGTTGTAGGGTAGTTGATCAAGGATAGGGACCTTCAGAAGTCGGGAGAACTCTTCCAATGTAGGCACCAATTGATAATCCGGAAAAGTGAAACAGTGATGCAGAGGGTCAAAGAACTGGAACAGGACCTTTATCAAATCTTCCTCAATGTTGGTGTTAACCAAGCTGATGAGTCTTCCATGTCTCTCACTGAATGAAGAACCCTCGGGAATCCTGGACATAAGTTCCTTAAGCTGAGGAGGGATCTTTACAAGGCTAATCTGAATTGTCTTTCTGCGAGCAGTTTCCATGTCCTATAAAACAAGAACAAAGATGAAGATTCGAAACCCTTGAAATGGTTAGTCAATGCACATGATGTTGTATGATGTCATGATGTTATGATTAAATACACCACAAATATTCACAAAGGCAAACATGGTAAGGCACACAAGTCACACAAGACAAACCCTTAGAGTTTAGGCCTGCATGGGGTCTGGGTATTACCCTCTTGAAGTTTTTGTGGGCTCAACCTGTCCTATTAGAAGTAACCGGGTTCTAAGGGTCCCAATATCACTGAATTACTTTCATTGTTCATCGTTTCGATTTAGCCACTGAACTGGCGACCGAAATATCCCAGGAAAGCAACCCTCAACTGAGTGTAGTATCGAGTATCAACCAACCTCGGACTGCACCAAAGTCAGTTATCTCACTACCCTAAAAAGGCCAAGATGGTTCAATTAAGGTTCCTAAGGTCAGTTGATGCTTCGCGACACCACGCGGCGGCCCCGTACTCTCCTTGACTGAACTCAAGGGTTACCGGTACACACCCAAGTGCCACATCAACGTAGCAGACTGCTTCAACCATGTCGGTATACCCCGCACAGTTCCCTCACAGCCTTGTTGCTACTTTCTAAGAAGGTATCCCCAGATCCGGGTTAGGATCTATAAAACTCCGATACAAAGCCCACAAATGTAAAAGCAAACAAGACAATCAATTGAAAACAAAGGTGATCTAAGCCCTAAGGTTACTCCACTTTTAAAATAATTCCCCAGCAGAGTCGCCAGTTCTGTGATACGGTGGGAGAACTGACTTGAGGTTTTGCGTTTGTATTCGCAAATGTTTCGGTTGAGCAAGAGTCGCCACCGACTTTTATTTTATCCTAAGGAAAGGTTAAAAAGCACAGCAAAAACCTTTTGAGATGTTTTCTTGGGTTCGGGGAGTAGATTATAGAAAGGGAAGGTATTAGCACCCTTTCTATCCATGGTTATCCATGGGCTCTTAGTTACTTGCTTAGATCACTTGCCTTTTGTTTTCACTTTTTAAATGGTGCTTGAGTGTGTGGGTTTGAAAATGTTTTGTAAAGAAGCCAATGTGGTGGCAACCTTTGTAATGATCCATGTGGGGATGTATACAAAGATGTATGTCTTTAGAAAAGGTTTTCATTTGTTTTTGAAAGTTGTTTTGAAAGTGTTGTGGATTGTGGTTTGAAAAATAGGCAAGTGTTTTGTTTTGCAAGTTTGATTCAAGTAACTAAGAGGTTATCTACTCCTAAATTCCTCAAAAGATTATTGCTATGTTTTAACCCTTTTAACAAGTTTGTTCCACCATTGTATTTGGTGGACAACCTTATGTTAGGATGTGAAAGGGACAGGTGCGGGTCATCGTTTAGACCATAATTGCAACGACGTTAAATGTCTTTGGGCAATTTTCTTTAAGGGACTTGATCATTTGTTTTTGTTTGTTTTGAAAAGTTTTATCGAGGGACTATGATCATTCAAATTGTTTGTTTTGCCCAAAGAAGTTCAACATACAATATGGCCCAATTTTGAAAGGCAACAAGTGGAATACCCTAGGGGGTGCAAGTGTGACTTGTGTGTCCATTTTCATGCTTGTTTATCTTGAGATTAGGTCATAACTATTTTTTATCGTTTTTCGCATACAAACCCTAATTCTAACATGGCATAATTAGAAAGCGTATAAAGGGCGAAATTTAAATTTACTAAGCTATTACAAAACCAAATAGGGGAAGGGGGGTACAAATGTTCAAATGGGGATATTGACAAGAATTTAAATCTAAATTATTACATCATTTTTGAATATTTGCAAAATAAATAAATTGCATAATTAAATGGAAATTAAATAAATATGTAAAATGCAAAAAAGAAAGTTTTTTTTATATGTATGAGAAAGGTATGGTCCATGTAAAATAAAACAAGAAAAATAAAAGGTATTATTTTTGAGTATTTTGAATTTAGGGCAAAACCCTAATTTTATTAAAGAAAATGTAATATTATTTGATTTAATACAAGTATTTATTTATTATGTACAAAAATAAAAATAAAATGGAGTGTATTATGAAAAAGTATTTTTTATATCAAATATTAATAAAAATGAGAAAATCAAGTATTTTTATATTTCAACCTAAATATATTAATAAGCATATATATATATATATATATATATATATATATATATATATATATATATATATATATATATATATATATATATATATATATATATATATATATATATATATATATATATATATATATATATATATATATATATATATATATATATATATATATATATATATATATATATATATATATATATATATATATATATATATATATATATATATATATATATATATTAAGTTCTTTAAACATGCATTATATACAAAATAATATATATATTTAATATTTTAATAAAATAAATAAAAAGGTATTTTTATGTGAAATATTTTCAGAAGGTAAATAAAAAGTAAAAAAATGTATTTACATTATTTTTTTATATTTATTCTAAATAATATTATGTATATTTATGTATAAACAAAGGAAATAAACAAATAAATATGCAATAAATACAAAAAAATGATGGAAAAAATATTTTCAAAATTTTAATGTGCTGAGAAAAAATAAATGAGTCAAATGAAAAAAGAAAAAGTCAAAAATATTAAAAAATGAAGCAAATGGGCTCAGGGGGTTCATGAGTAATTATGGGGTGTGAAAAGGAAAACACAAAGCAAGCCCAGCCCAATGCCACTGTCTTCAACCTCCAGCACAAATGTTTGAAAAAACGCGCGCCATGTTCATCCTCTTCCAACTCTCAATTCCTGGCTTTTTAGCAAAAACTCATAACACAACAAATGTTCAGCATGAAGAGACGATTCTAACCATGTATAAAACTTGACCTAAATCTCTAAGATGAGGGAGAATTTCTCCTCCCCCAAATCCTAACCTAGTTTTTCTGCCATTTTCAAACTCCAAATTCTCTCTACTCAGGCAAAAGAAATGAAATGTAAAGACATGTACATGTTCAGGGCTACGAGTAGAACCTTGTTTCTTCACAAACTTAAGACTAAAGATGCATGATAAGAGAGATACGAGTTCAAAGTTTTACCTGTGCAGTTGAACTTCTATCTGGAGAATGAGGAACTTCTGGTGCAAGGTAGTGATTGGAAAAGCTTCCTTGAGGTCCAAGGATGCTGTTTCAATGCTTACTTTGTCTTGAAACTTCTTGTATCGAGCTGTGGAACTTCAACTGCAAGAGGAAAAAATGAAAATGGTGGAAACTGTTAGAGGGATTACAGGCCAGGTTTTAGGTCATGGTTAGCTTGCATACATGCTTGGGAATGTGTATGAATTGATTTTGGTAAGAATGCTCGAGGGAAATGGGAGTTAGCAATCAAACTGCAGAGGCAACTCTGTTTTTGCAGTTTGATGGTGTTTTTTGGTTTGAGGATGTTTGGGAGGTCAATGGCTCGTGCAGAAGCTTAGGTATGATATGTGTAATGTGTTTGATAACTTCTTTCTTGTGTTTCTATGCTGAGATGAGAGTTGTCACAAGTTATGCACTTTTCTTGAACTTGAAGCAAACAAATGCAACTTGGCTTTCTAGGTCAGTAGATGACCCCCTAATGTGCTGCATAAGCCTCTCTTGATCAGTGTGTTATGCACATAATCTTGTGCAAAGCAGATCTTCCATGTACTTGTTGGATTTCTAATTTGACATAAAGCTAATCTTTTCAAAAATGGAAAGTTCACTTTATCTAGTTTAGGATTAATCTTGCATACAATGCTTGCACTCAAAGAACAACATTTTAACACATTGAATAAGCATTAAATTATTGAGTATGGAATGGTTCAAGGACCTGTAATCAAGCCTAAAGCATGTTGAGTTCAAATTTGCAAAGTTATGGACATGTTTTGATGAAGAACAAAAGTGAATTTTTGCCAACTTGTGAAATTCGAATCTCTCAAGTTATGAGGTTGTTTGATGAGTTCTTGGACATTTTGGAAAGCTTGGAATGTGTACTACAATCCATATTTGAAATGTAAATTAAAATTCCAAGTGGAAGGGTATGAAAAGTGGCCTTGAAGTGGGGTAGAAAACTTTGTCAAAATAGGTCAAATTTCACTAAGTTAAAAAATGGTTTAGTGCCCTTATTCAAAAAATTGTAACTTGAGATACAAGCTTCAAATGAGAAAACTTTGTGAATCAAAGTTGTAGATTATGCAACAAGCTACAACTTTCATGTTTTGACTTTTGTTTGAATCCAAATGGATCTTGGTGAAAAGATGGGGCAAAGTTGGGAAAAAATTAGGGTTTTTCATAACTTAGAAAAATTCTAAGTTATGAAAAATTCCATTTTCTAACCCTAATTTGCATTTTGTGATTTCTTGGTGAACAAGTTTCATGATTTGGCAAGTTTTGATTAAAAATGAATCTTGACTCTTGATTTTGACCAAAAAGTCAAAGTTTGACTTTTCAGTGTACAGTCAAAATTGATCAATTGACTGGGAAATTCAACTGTCAATTTTGTGTACTTGGGATCTTTTGAGTTTGTTGAGCATGTCAAGATAATTTCATTGAGTCCTTGAGTCCATATGTGAGCTTGATTTTCCATTGGCTAGGTCAAACAGTCAAAAATTGCCTTTGTGCAGTCAAAACCCTAAAAATGACCATTTTGCCCTTTTGGTGATCTGATCAAATTTCTTGTGGAATTGTGATCCAAACTTGATCAAATGGTCCATATGAGTTCATAATGTTGATGTGGGTCAAATTTCATGAGATTTGACTGTCAATTGGCCACAATTGACTTTTTCCCCAATACAGCTGATTTCTAGGTCAACTGTCCAATTGACTGGGCAAAGATTGGAATCAAGGCTTAAAACTTGGTGAGGATAAACTTGGGAGTCCAACATGAAGCATGAAAGTCATCTTAGGCATTTTAGGTCAAAACATCCTTTGGCAAACACAAACCCTAATTTGAGTCCACAGTGCAAGGAGAAGTCTTAAGTAGAGGAAACCCTAACTGGATCTTGATCTTCAAGGGTCTTGTGATGAGAAAATGTTGGAGAAATGGGAGGGCAAATTTTGGGGTACAACAATAGGGCTAAGTAAAAGTTCATTTTTACTGATCCATCAGGGTCGCTAAGCGCTATCAGGCTGCGCTTAGCACCACCAGGCCTGCTTAGAATTTTCAAAATGCCAAAAGTTCCCCACTTTTCCATCCACTTTCACTCTTTAAGATCTAACCTACTGAATGCAAAGCTATTAAGTACTTATAAAGTTGGGTTACCTCTAAATAGGCGCTTCTTAAACGTTGTTAGCTCGATGCATTTTTCAAGTAGACATTCCCTCTTGTTGCTTATTTTGCTTGGCTAGTTGTGTGCACTTCCTGGTTTTATGGTTTTTCCTTCACCAGAAGTTATCCCTAACCAAAACTCAAGCAAACATGATGGGTAACAAGTATATATACAATACATACAAATGCACAAAGCTTAAAAGATAGAAACTATTGCGATGCTTTAATATCTAAACACCAATCCCCAACAATGGCACCATTTTGATGTTGATCAATCAAAAGTAAGTATTTTTTTATTGCTTCCATAGGGACTGGTTCCATCTTAATGTTGTTCAACAATTACTATGATTTTAAGAGGAAGTTTGCAAGATGTTTGAAATTGTAAAGTTACAAAATGGAAATCTATAAATGATAGATAAAGTTTTAGAGATATGAGAACATGTCAGGATTGAATTTCATCCATCGATAGAATATACAATTTACCAATCAGTTATACACAGTATAAACATTCATCAATATCATCCTGTATCGCTCACAACAGAGTTTATATCTATACTTCTTATGAGGTTTCAACCTTATTATTTAATCGACGATCTCTAGGCATATTCAACAATACAACAACATTAATAATTGATACTTTCTATGAATGTTAACCTAAATCTATGTCTAAAATTTAGAATCTAACATATGTTACTCTTAGATCTAGATTCAAAATTTATTTCTCAATATCAATTTAAATCTATGAAGTTAAACAGTGAAACAAAGATAAAATTGATATAGATTCATAAATGGATTATACATAACACCATGATCAATAAAATTACACACTGTTATGGTGAACTTACATCCAATCCCAACAAGAAAGGGATTTAGCTATTCATGGTAGCTTGATACAAATGATAAGAGAAGAAATGAATAAGCATCAATGTTGATTTCCCGACTATTGATGTGAATCCAGCTTCCCATATTCACAGATCACCCTCTCATGTTGTTTTTTAAATTTCTCACTCTCTAAAATGTAATAATAATCTCAAAATATCAATTGAATTCTATTTATAGAAAAAACAAAATCACAGACCGCACTAAGCCCCAAATTTGGTACTTAGCCCCAAATGGATAAAAACACATTAAACTGCCACAAATGGCGCTTAGCCCCAGATTTGGCGGTAAGCGCAGAAGATCCTGGCCTTCTGTGCTACAAGGTAGCTAAGCCACAAATGAAGGAAAACTTTTTCCCCAAAATTGCATATTGAATCCATTTCTTTTCCTTTTGGTGCCTAAAGCCCCTCCAATGCAAACATACCTACAAAATGAGGTTCAAATGATCATCTACATAATATTTACACAAAAGTTGAGGTTTTGACTTGAATATACAATGAATTGAGTTAAAAGGTGTCACTAATCTATACTAAATATTAACATAATTTGGCCCTTAACATTTGTCAACAAACCTTCTTATAACATCTAGAGTTTTTGTATTGGATAAACTCAGAACCATATAAAGCTTTTAAATAGGCTAAGATCAAAACTAACAAAGCTATTATAACTCAACTCTCGGAAGGATTTTTCAGTCTCTTGGCACTAAGGAAAATTTAGTGAAAAATAGAAAGTATATAAGAAGAGAGTAGAAGAAAGAGTATTAAGGATTCTATTCAGAAATATGGTAAAAATTGAAACGACGAGCAACCTCCTTTATATAAGAAAAATATGGCTAAAAAAGGAAATGATACATGGGCCTTTTAATGATTCAATTAGTTAACCCTAGTTGACAATCGATTAATAAACCCAAATATGTAAAATTTTGATTTTTGTCGTCATTAATAGATTGAAATCTCATTTATCTAATTAAGATACATTACAACTAAATTATTCGATTAACCCTAATATGGTAATCGAGTAACCAATGTAAAATTCCTTTTAAATTGATTAATCAAGCTAGTAATCAACTATGTGCATGATTAAAAATGTTTTTATGTATTTTATCAAATGAAAAGAGAAGTTTTGAAATGTTTTGTGTATATGTGTGTATGAGAGAGAGAGAGAGAGAGAGAGAGAGAGAGAGAGAGAGTTGCCTTAGTATCTGGAGAATTACTCTTATACCTTTTATAATAAACTCATAACTTAACCAATAATAAATGCGGGACCAAGTAAGCTTTTACACTTTCACTCTTTCACAACTTCTGATCTATAACTTCCTTTACTTGATTCAATTTTGACTAGCATATCAATTGGAACTTAGAGCGTCTGGATGACGAGGCTTTGTGAATTATTATTCTTGATTAGATGTTGTACACATATGGTACTTTAATTAATAACCATACCAACAAATAGCCAGTAAGAGTCTCAAGTGATTATGTCAGTGAAATTGTTAGTGAATGATTCCTAGGATGCTACTATCCTTTTATAGTAGTTTTGAGCTATCTTGCAAGCAAGCTCAATGGGATATTCAATGTGGTTGTTTATGCCAATCATCCTCTATTAAAAATAATTAGGAATCATACTTTATTGTGCAAGGTTCTCGTATCGAATAGTCACATTTAAACATAAGTGTGTATCTCAACCATATCTTGACCGGAAACTACTTTACATCAGATTTAGGTCTATAACCAAGCCCAATAAATCTAAAAGGTACCCAGCCTCTCAAGAATCAGGCCCGTACGGGAAAGATGTTTTATGGAGTAGTCCTCGAAATTCCAAAAGTACACAGTCCTTCAAGCATGATGCCTGAAAGGGAGAGACTATAATGTACATGTTCCCTCAAGCATGAGGTTTAAAGGGGGGGATACTTAAAATGAGAGATTGAAATATACTTAACATTTTAATAATTATTTTCCCTCTATTGGGGTTAGACCAAGTTCCACCGAGTCGGCCTTAATATTGCGACTGAGTTGATCTAATGATGATTCTCACCTTTGTCATCTTATGGTGGGATATCTCTATATTGGAATAAGTTTCTTATAGCCTATCTCTGCCTTGGGTTATCATTTTATAAGTGTAATTAAGGTCTCTCTTATTTGCTGGTGTCGAGCCGTTGTGTTGAGGAGGCTTCTTAATTGATGATCAAATTGGACTTCTATTCAGAGTTGGCTCACTCTTCCTACTTTAGGGCGGGGTCTTCCGACTTTGTTTGAAGCTGCCTAAAGCATTTTGAATCATCTTTAGGGAATGCTTTTCTCTTACTACTAAGTCCCTCTAAAGGCACAACTTATATTTATTTTGGATTCGTAATTCACCTTGTTATTATTGCTTTATCAATATCGTCGAGTTTTGAGAAGTTTTTATGTATTGGGAAAGTTTGAACTGAGAGCATGACGGGACTCTGACCTGCATTTTTGCATGAGTTTTTAATGGACATTGGAGAGCTCAATGGTGTTGGAAATCCACCAAAACCTATGATTAATTTCTACCAATCTTTATGAATAAGATTGATATCACCACACAATAACAATGAAAAATATGAAAAAAAGAAAGAAAGAAGACAATGATTTTTATGCAAAATTTCTCTCTTCCCACAAAATATGGAAAACTTCTTATTCACTTGCAACTGCAAATTCTATGAATACAACTTGATTTATTAAAAAAAATAGGGGTTACTCCCTCTATTTATAATTTAGCTTGATTTCTCCCTAAGCCAAAAGACCAATACTAGAAAAGCCCAAAATACATATTTTAAAACTAAATCAAATCTATATATTTTAGACATAAATAAAAATCTATCTATTTTAGATCTAAATCAAATATGTGTGTAACAAACTATTTCTACACTTTGATACTATATTTTTTATACTTCCTTGTTTCTTCGAGCAAGCTGCTTCGACACAAGGAATTATACTTTCAACACACCACCTAATTCATTGTGTCTAAGCTATCTACATTAATCATAGCTCTTAGTCTTTGAAATACTTCGACTTGCACTCTTAGTCATGATGTTTGCAATCTGATTCTCAGCTCTACAGTGTTCCAAGATCATCTTCACATCTGCTACCTGTTCTCAAAGATAGTGTTACCTTATTTCGATGTGCTTGCTTCAAACATGTGCTATCAGGTTCTTCTCCAGGTTGATAGATGACATGATATCGATCTTCATGGTAATTTCTCCATGATCTTTACCTATAATATCTTCAACCAAGATCACCATCCATGTTGCTTAACATGCACAAATAGAAGAAACTATGTACTCTGCTTCGCACGATGATAACTCCACTACTGGTTCCTTTCCTGGACACCAAGAAACTAGTGCAGCACCTAGCATAAACACATATACTGCTGTGGATTTTTGATCCTTAGCATCACTACACTAACTTGAGTCAGTGTATCCCACTAACTTGAATTCTTTTACTTTATCATCCATGAGAAACTGAACACCATAGTCGAGGGTTCCTTTCAGATAACTCAATATCGTTTTCGCTGTTGCTAGGTGTGATACCTTTGGCTTCTACATAAATCTAATTACCATACCTACATTTTATGTTAAGTCAGGCCTCGTGTGAAAAAGGTATCTTAATTACTCAATAAGTCTTCTATATTGGGTTGGGTTGCCATTATCTTCTTCTGAATCTTTCAAAAGTTGTAGTCTTGGTTCTGCAGGTGTCGAAGTTGAGTTGCATTCTTCCATCTCAAATCTCTTGAGAATTTCTCATGCATATCTTATTTGATGCATCATCAAACCTCTATTACTCATGTAAAATTCAATTTGAAGGAAGTATGAAAAATCACCCAGATCAGACATTTCAAATTCCTTACTGAGATCACCTTTGAAGTATTCGATCTCCTTCTTGCAGCTACCTGTTATTAACAAGTCATCGACATGTAGACATAGTATAAGCAATTTACTATTGCTTATTTTTACATATACTTTATGTCTAGTTGTGCACTTCACAAATTCCTTCTCCATTAGGAAACTATCAATCTTCTTATTCCAAGCTCTTGGAGCTTGTTTCAATCCATACAAGGCTTTATGTAGCCTTTACACCTTTCTCTCTTCATCATGTTTCACAAACCCAATTGGTTGCTTAACATAAACTTCTTCGTCTAAGGGTCCATTTAGGAATGCACACTTCACGTCTATCTGACATAAGTGCAAATTGTTTATTTATGCTAGACCAATAACAAACCTTATTGTTTTGATTCTAGCCACAGTGGCAAAAACTTCATCGAAGTCTATTCCTTCTTTTTGGAGAAATCCTTTCGCCGAGAGCCTTGCTTTATGTCAAGTTACTTCCCCTTTAGGATTCATCTTCACTTTGTATACCCACTTGACATTAATTTCCTTCTTGCCTTGAGGAAATTCGACAAGGGACCAAGTGTTGTTATCTTTGATGGACTTCACTTCTTCATTCATTGCTTTCACCCACTTCGAATCTTTCGGTGCTTCAGTTGCATTGACAGGTTCGACATCTACATAGAAATCATAATGTACCAACTCACCTTTATTATCGACCACATCATGTGATGTAATCACACAATCTTGCAACCTCGTAAGCATGTGTCTTGTTCTTTGAGGTCTACTTGGTCCTGGTTGATCTATAACTGATGGTTCCTCTTATGGAACTTCTCTTTCGACTTCAACTGCTGGTTCTTTGAATAAGATTCTTACTGAATCTTTCTTGATATTTTTGGACCAATCCCATTTCTTTAGCTCATCTATGATCATGTCCCTGTTGATCACAATCTTCTTGTTCACTGGGTCAAACAACTTGTAACCTTTTGTCGTATGATATCCTACTAGGAGCAATTAACTCGTCTTGTCATCAAGTTTTCTTATCAACTGATCTGGAACATGTCTATGTGATATCGATCCAAACACTTTCATATGGCTCAAGTTAGGCTTCACACCAGACCAACATTCTTTTGGAGTAATTCCTTCTAGCTTCTTTGTTGGACATATATTCAAAATATATGTTACAGTTGACACAACTTCACCCTAAAACTCCTTAGGCAAATTCTTGTCTTTCAACATACTTCTCACCATATTCATGATGGTTCCATTATTCCTCTCTGCAGTACCTTTATGCTATGGAGTTTAGGGTGGCACCACCTCATGCATAATCCATTTTTTTCCACATAATTTGTCGAAATCTTTCGACACATATTCTCCACCACCATCAGTTCACAAAACTTTGAGCTTTCGACCATTTTGCCTTTAGAACATAGATTTAAACTTGGTAAATACCTCTTTCACTTCACTTTTCTTCTTGATCAGGTAAGTCCATAATTTTCGACCAAAATTATATATGAATGTTACAAAGTATTTGTTACCTCCATTTGAATCAACCTGGATTGGTCCACATACATCAGAGTGTATGACTTCAAGAATAGCCTTCGACATGCTTCCTGCATCCTTGTTGAAGCTATTCTTGTGTTGCTTTGCCTGCACACATTCCTAACATACTTTGTTTGGAATGTCGATTTCTGGAAGTCCTGGAACCATATTTCTTCTCTTCAAATCTCTGATGTCTCTGAAGTTGAGATGGCCTAGTCAATAATGCCATATCCATTTGTCTCTTCTATCTGCAGTCGAAAGGCACTGATGCTCCATCATATTAAGTTCGATCTTGAAGGTTCTATTCGGATACATATGAGCCTTCAAGATTAATCTTTCATTCGCGTTGATGACCCTCATCATCTTTTCTTTGACCAACACTTTGTAATTATTTTCGACCAATTTCCCTATACTCAGAAAGTTGCTCTTCATGCTTGGTATGTATAACACA
The DNA here is from genome assembly GCA_948472305.1 of Vicia faba. Taxonomy (NCBI): domain Eukaryota; kingdom Viridiplantae; phylum Streptophyta; class Magnoliopsida; order Fabales; family Fabaceae; genus Vicia; species Vicia faba. The sequence goes on along the minus strand of OX451738.1, from coordinate 448,606,249 downwards.
TTGGAAATTACTGACCTTTTTCCATCTTTCCTCATAATCAGAACATCTCCAAAACCTTCAGCTGCTAGAGTACTGTCATTTGTAAATTTTACCATGTCTTCATTATGGGTTTTAGGTTGACAAAACAATCTTTCCTTCCAGACATATGTGATGAGCATTCTGAATCCAAGTACCATTGATCCTTGAATTTTTCTTCATCTCTTATTGTGACAATCAAAAACATTTCTTCTTCTTCATATTTTGTAAACTTTACATCACTTTCTTGATTATTTCGCTTTTCTGGACAATCACTAGAATAATGACCATACTTTTGACAATTGTAACACTAAATGTGACTCTTGTCAGGCTTTCAACCACCGCCTCTTCCTCTATTTGCAACACCACCTCGTTGGTTGCCTTGGTATGGTCTTCTCTGATTCGACATGTTTTCTTTATGCTGGTTTCCTCTACCAATCGAATTGTTGTAGCCTCCTCTACCTTTATTATCAACTGTTGCACCCCAAAATTTGCCCTCTCATGTTTCCCAAAGTCTTCCCCCTGCATGGTTGATCACAAACTCTTGCCTAAGGAAAAAGAAAATTTTTGAGTGGTGCTCTAAGGAGCATTTCGATTGGCACCATGGACAAGCATTTCGATTGGCACTATGGACAAGCATTTCGATTGGCACTATGGACAAGCACTTCGATTGGCATTCTGAAAGACCTTTTGATTGGCATTCTGAAGGAGCATTTCGATTGGCATTCTGAAAGACCCTTTCGATTGGTATTCTGAAAGAGCCTTTCGATTGGCATGGACAAGCCCTTCAATTGGCATTATGTCAAGGCCTTTGATTGGCATGCCAAGGGATCCTTCGATTGGCATGCCAAGGGATCCTTCGATTTAGCATTGTGTCAAGGCAGCTTCGACAGGCATGCTAACCATGTCCTTCAATTAGCATGAACAACACCTTTCGATTGGCCTGTTAATAAAGCCCTTCGATTGTCCTGTTAACAAAGCCATCAAGAGGGAACTCAAAGAAACATGTCCAGGTACACTGAACATGAGAAAATGGCATGTTTCCCTTGCAAATATAGAAATAATTAAATGCTGATTGTGGATTTAATTCCTGAGTTAAACGCCAGATTCTTGCCTTTTCTGTTCCTAAAGAGCTGATTCGACCAGAGTGATTTTGTGCAACTCAAGACCATTCGAAGAAGCATTCAGAAGGCCCATTCGAAGGGTACATAAGAAGTCCATTCGAAGGAGGCAAATCAAGACCAATCAAAGAGTAGGGACTGAAGGCATTCGAAATTCAAAAGTGTCCAGGTTCATTCAAGAGACATGAATATTTCGAAAAAAGGAAATTATTTAATGTGTCTGATTCTTGTCTCATGGCTTTAATGGCCTGGTTAAATGGCTGTCTCTTGCCGTTACTAGACCCCCACACTCCTATAAATATAGGGGCAAGCATGCAGTGCAGAAGACACGAAAAAACACGGAAAAAAAACACACAACAGGAGAACAAAAAACATTGGAGTTACGCTGCCAAAAGTTATCAACATTTTCTGAAGTGATCCAGGCCAAAGCAACCCTTCAACAAACATCTCCATGCCCAAAAATCCCAGATTAAAAGTGCTCCCATCCAGCCAGTACCCAAATCGAAGATTCAATCTGCTGGTAAGAGAGGGTAAAATGTCCAACTTTACATTTGCATAACACCTTATTACTTGTTGTTACCTTTGATTTGCCATCCTAGACAGGATCGAAAGGCCTGGTTTTGACGCCCAGGTCATGTTCTTAGTTTGCCAACACTTGCTGCAGACATAGCCTGAAGAGACCCAGTAAGCGCGGGATCGAAGGGCCTGGGGTTCAATACCCAGGCCTTGAGTTTTATTTTGCTAACATACTTTTGCAGGTATAACATCCCAGGTCGAAGGAGACACCTTCTCTGGATCGAAGCTCCCCATAGTCCTCCTGGATCGAAGAATGCATTTTTTCCCAGGATCGAAGGGAATTCCCCTTCCCTGGATCGAAGGCTACTCACGCCTTACTGTCTGGCCCAATCGAAAGGACCATAACCCTCTCTAGATCGAAACTTCCATTCCCTTCCTGGGTCGAAACTCCTTTTTTTGCCTGGATCGAAAGATCCCCCTTGTATTTTATTTTTGTTTTCATTGACATCTTTTTATCTTTTTAATTAACATTAAAACATAAAATCAAAAAACACAAAAAACATTAGGCTAGTTTTTTTTATTAAATTAACTTTGTTAATTAACTTTTTAATTATCTTAACATTTTTCCAAAACTAAAATTAAGTAGATTTAGATCATTTTCCCAAAATAAAATAAAACAACAAAAAAGAGTTCTTATTCTTAGGATTTTTTAGATTCACACGCGTTTATTTTATTGTAACTGCTTATTGGTTTGTAATAGCTTAACTAAGGCCTTTTACACTTTACTATTTTTTATTCCCCCAATTCTTGGACATGTAAATAATCCCCCTCCCCGAAGCCTTGTAATAGCGTAGGATTTATAATTCCCGCACTTTAAATTCCTGTACATATATTAACTGTTTAGATGTATGCTAACTAGGCTATGCATGACAAGATTAACTCTTAACTTAAAATCAACAGTAGCTCACCATGACATGCAAAGATAATATAGCTGAAAATTGACACACTTGCACATGCCACTCCTAGGGTACACCTCACTTGGTTGCCTTGAACGTGGTCATTAAGTATAGGATGTTTTAGAGGTCGTCCTTTTGTCCCAAGATCATAAGTTGCCTCAAAACGGTTGCCTCGGAAAAATGATCTAAGACATTAGGATTACCACTAAAGCGTCCTAACATTGCTTTAGTGACCACACGTCCCTTAAATCGAATTGACCCGAAAACTCCAACGACGGTGCTACCTACTCCTCAATAGTGGGATAGCACTGTCTAAAGGACATTTGCACAATTAAATTCCTTTTTTGAGTAGGTAGAGGTTCTTAAGTACTTGCTCCTTTTAAAAGCAAAACAAAACTTTTCGCACTTACACTCTCTTCGAAAACAAAACTCTTTTCAAAACCCACAAACACAAAGAAAAGCAAACTTTTGAAAACACAATGAGCAAGTACCTAAGAGCCTGTGGATAACCACGGATAGAAAGGGTGCTAACACCTTCCCTTTCTATAATCTACCTCCCGAACCCGAGAAACAATCTCGAAAAGGAATTTTTCTGTGCTTTTGTCCTTTCCTTGTTGGATAAAATAAAAGATGGTGGCGACTCTTGCTTACCGCGACACTTTGCGAAAACAAACGCAAACGCGAACCAACATTCAAAGAAAAGTCAGTTCTCATTCCCATCGATCACAGAACTGGCGACTCTGCTGGGGACCTTTATAAGTGAGGTGTACCTTAGGATTAGATCACTATTGTTTTCAATTGTATTGCTTTGTATGCTTTAATTTTGTGGGCTTGTATCGGAGTTCTATAGATCCTAACTCGGATCTGGGGATACCCTTTAGGTAAGTAGCAATAAACTGTGAGGGATCTGTACGACGTATACCGATACGGATGAAGCAGTAGCTACGTTGGTGTGGCACCTTAGTCTGTACCGATATCCCTTGTGTTGAAACGAGGAGAATATGGGTCTTCTGAGGAGTCATTAAGCACCAACTGACCTTAGAACCTTAAATTGAACAACTTGTCCATAGAACAGTAGCAGTATGCTACACTCATTGAGACTAAACTCTCGCGATGATTCCGGCCGCAAGAAAAGATTGCTAAACTGGAATTATGACCGATTGAGGGTAGTCAATGATATTGAGATCCTCTAGAACCCGGTTACTATTTTTAGGACATGTTTAAACCAACTGAACTGAAAGAGGGTAATGCCTAAACTCCATGCCAGCCTAAACTTAAGGCTATATGTGTGACTTGTGTGCTTTCAAACTTGAACTACTTGCACATACTTGTTATCTGACAACATGGGTTCCTTGCAGGTTTTGTTTACAGTCCTTATCCAACAATTTGGATTTATTGCAGGGCTTACTTACATCACCTCACACTTGTGCTTAAACGCATAGCATACACATCATAGCATCATGCCTTAACATTTCTTTAACCATTTCAAGGATCTCAAGGGTCTGTGATGCAGGTTATGGTAAATCAAATGGCTAGCAAGGGTCAAAGGGGATTTATTTTCCTCTAGCCAAGGTTGTCTAGAAATCCAAGCATGATAACTTGAGTCAGGGGCTATGACCCACTCGATATGGTGAGCCTGACTCTTGAAGAAGGACTCTCAGCAACATGAAGTTCCTTCAATCAAGCTACAAGATTCAGATTCTAACAGTTTCTTGTCTACCCCGCGAGATCCTTGAAAACATTGCATACATATATCATACATATCATTGCATAATAGGTCATCCGTTACAGGTCTCTTATCTTTTTCGCTGTTTATTTCAGCAATCATCATGTCTATTGAACCTTCCACTGAGCAAGCTATCAAGGCCCTCCAGGCCCAGAATGCCCAATTTCAAGAGTTGGTCATGAGCCTAGCTAAGGGTCAGCAAGACCTAAAGACCTTGATTCTGAAAGAGAAAAAGAAGAAGAAAAAGAGGACCATCCTGTTCAACACTAGACGCAGGTTTGGAAACGGGCTGCAGAATGAAATTGACCTGACCACCTCATTTGGAGGGAAAGACAGTCCACAAGAAAGGAAGGCTCCTAGCCCTGAAGTCTCCGGCAACGAGACGGACTATGATGAAGAACAGTATCCTCTTGCTGAGGATAAGTACAAACAACTGGAAGATCGTTTGAACGCCATGGAAATACAGAAGGTGCCCGGTCTAGACTTCGGAGATCTAGGTCTATCCTCTGGGGTGGTGATTCCCCATAAGTTCAAGGCACCTGCCTTTACCAAGTATGACGGAGCTTCCTGTCCCAAGCTGCACCTCCGGTCATATGTGAGGAATATCCAACCTTACACTGCTGATAAGAACTTGTGGATCCATTTCTTTCAAGACAGTCTCTCAGAGACTCAGCTTGAATGGTTCTGTCAACTGGAAGGAGCTAACATCCGCAACTGGGAGGACCTTTTTGCTTCTTTTTACAAGCAATACCAGTATAATGCCGACCTTGCTCCCACGCGTACTCAGCTTCAGGGTATGTCTATGGTTACAGGCGAAGGCTTTAAGGACTATGCTCAAAAATGGAGAGACCTTGCCGGAAGGGTGCAACCACCTTTAGCTGATCGTGAACTTGTGGATATGTTTCTTGGGACTTTGTCTGGTCCCTATTTCAAACACTTGATCAGAAACTCTTCATCCGGATTCACCGAGCTAATACTGACCGACGAAAGGGTCGAAGCTGGCATCAAAAGTGGGAAGATTCAAGAAGCTACACCTTCTGATGCTCAGAAAAAGCCCTACAATGGGAAGAAAGAGTCCAATGCTGTGTATGGTCAAAAGAGTCGCCATGACCAACACGTAGGGGCAGTTCTGATCTCTGGTTCTGCGTCACACCGACAACAGCAAAAGGGAAATCAATGAAAGCCAGATGAGCCTAAAAGACAGTTCACCAACATCAACATGCCATTGTCACAAGCGTTATAACAATTGTTGAAGATGAATCTGATTACGGTGATAAAACCTCACCCAAACCCCAGGACCTCTTCTCCTAACTACAATCCTAATGCGACATGCGCTTATCAATCTGACAGTCCCGGGCATGATACTAACGATTGTTGGGCATTAAAGTACAAGATTCAGAATTTGATTGATGCCAAGGAGATTGAGTTTGGTCCTCCGGAGACTCTAGCATAATCACTGCTCCTATGACGAATCATTGAAAGCTTTTGTTCATTTGAATTTTCAAGTTGTAATCTCTTTGTTATTCAAACAATTATCTATTAATGTCAAACTTTGTTTCATTAATGCATTGCATATGTTCGTCTTGATTTGATCCAATCATTTTAATTACATTTAAACTATGCTTTTTACTCACTTTATGACATTCAACTCTTGCTAAAAGTTACAAGCCTTTAGAGGGAGGATGACAAAACAATGCCATAATCTCATACAATATGCTTTTGGACAGACCTTGCTGACGATGTACAGGCATTTCTTTCAAATCCTAAACACTGGAATTATAAGGAAGATAATCCCTAGTCAAACCCTTCGAGCCAAAGAAGTAGGAGTTTTCTATTTTAAACACAAATTAAAACCTTTAATTTAAACCTGGGGCAGGGTAGTCACTCAGTTAATTCAAAAGATGCGCATTGAAGTCGCAAAACTCTCAGTTCATAATACAACGAACGACATCAAAGGAATTCCTCTGGAATCAAAAGACAGTAGTGGTTCCTTATCTCATAGGCAGTCAATCTCTCAAAAGAAAAAAAGCTCAATAAGTCAAAACCTATGAAGGAGACTTACAAAACTGGGGCATCCCGCTGACTGTAATCATAAAAGAAACAGTTCAGGCAAAAAGACAGGGATAACAAAGTCCAAAGGAAAGAGGTCCTACAAACTCTCATAAAAAGGACTGCCTGTTCAAAATAAACTGTCAATATCCGAACCATCACCGGAATATCAGAGCAAAGACTCAAACAAGATCCGACACACAATTAACTGAGTTTAGGATTGAAGAACATCACGAAGAGCGGGTGGGTACAAATATACTTTGAGCCTTTATCCTTTGTTTCTTAAACCGTGAACCAAGCCACATTACAACCCTTCAAAAGTCCTAACTGAAGCATGGGTTAGTTCAAAAGCATACTGTTACAAAAGGTATCCTGGCTCCTGTAAGGCTTTGCCCTAAATCTTGTGTTGAATTTGTCTTATAAAAAGTTTTCTGCTAAAAAACGCATTTTTAAAAACTTCGAGACAAGCATAAACTTTGCATTATTTGAATATCACTGTTTGCATTTGGCTATTTATTTGACAGCGGAGAAATTCACACAACGAATATCCGATGAACGAAAGTCCTCTCAGTGAACAAAATCACTTCAAAAAGGATGACACTTCCATTGACAAATCTCCTATCAACAAGGGGGCATGACATGTTACTATCCAGCACACCTGGGGCAGTCCAGTCAAGATTCCAGGAAATCTCTGAAGAAATGCAAAGTAACCAGGGGTAAGTCTCCATCTCCGTCACTTGGGGCATTGAACATCAATCTCAGTGAAGGGTTACATACAATTAAACATTTCCAGGCAGTGCCACAAACACTTGCTACTAGGGGCAATGACAAATTCCCCCGAAATCCTTCTCATAGGATGATTCCCCAGCAAGAGTATAATCTCTGACCCCTTTCCCCAGCTAAGACAACTTCAACGAAGATATCACCTCTCTAGCGGACTGACGACAGGGTTTATTTCCCCAACAACACCAGGATTCCCCAGCTTGAGTTTGCCTCTCCGACTACTACAAATCAAAGGACCACAACTCCTCTTCCCCAGTAGACTCTGGAAGCTTGTCCCCTGCAAAGCACAAATAAGTCTCCTCAGCCAAATTCAGAGGTTATCCTCACAAGAGTCTAACTGGGTTATCCTTAGCAAGTGGTAACTGAAAGATCATCCCCAGCGAAGTTCTTTCTATCCCCAGCGGAGTTCATTCCTTTCATAGACAGAAATTCAATCCCCAACAGGGTTCACTGTCACCAGCAACAATAATTCATCCCCAGCTGAGTTGTATTTCTCCAAATCAGCAGATCTTCTAGCAAAGTACATACTCCCCACAGAGTCATTTCCTCGTCAGTCCATTCCCCAACGGAGTTATTCTCTCCTGCAGGATTATTCTCCCAATTACCTTCGGTCGTTATCTCCAGCGAGCGAAACTCTTTATTCTCCAACAATAGTCAGGGGTTTACTTTCCCAAACTCGGACGTACCACAATAGCATTTCATGGTCATACATCATGATGTGCGCATACATATTGCATATAGCATAATCTCATTTATTTTGAGAACATCATCATACAATGCATGTCATGCATCATATACGATTAATCATGTACCTTTTCAGGAAAGATGGTTATCATCAAAAACTTCCAGCAAGTTCAAGATTAACTCCAGAAACTAAACAGAGTAATTATCTGCACGATCAAATTCAGCTTTACACGGGTTCGTCATGAAGAAATCTTACACGGGTTTCTCCTAAATGCATCTTCACACGGGTTGATCCTGAAAAATCCTACACGGGTCCTTTATCATATATTTCTGAAGGAAGTTTTACACAAACTTATCTCACAGTAACCTTACCCAGGTTCCTCCTGAAGTTTTACACGAACTCATCCTAAAGTAACCCTACACAGGTTCCTTCTCAGGAAATTTCAGATGCAGTTTTATACGGACTCGTCATCAGGCAACCCTACATCAGTTCCCTCTCTTTCCAAGATGCAGTTTTACACAGACTCATCATCAAGAAACCCTACACAGGTTCTCTCTTTCCAAAGATGCAGTTTTACACGGACTCATCATCAGGCAACCCTAGACTAGTTACCTCTCTTTCCAAGATGCAGTTTTACACGGACTCATCATCAAGAAACCCTACACAGGTTCTCTCTTTCCAAAGATGCAGTTTTACACGGACTCATCATCAGGCAACCCTATACTGGTTCCCTCTCTTTCCAAGATGCATTTTTACACGGACTCATCATCAAGAAACCCTACACATGTTCTCTCTTTCCAAAGATGCAATTTTACACGGACTCATCATCAAGAAACCCTACACAGGTTCTCTCTTTCCAAAGATGCAGTTTTACACGGACTCATCATCAAGAAACCCTACACAGGTTCCTTCTTTCCAAGATGAATTTTTACACGGACTCGTCACCAGGAAACCCTACACAGGTTTCTCTCTTTCCAAAGATAAAGTTTTACACTGACTCATCATCAGGCAACCCTACACTGGTTCCCTCTCTTTCCAAGATGCAGTTTTACACGGACTTGTCATCATGCAACCCTACACAGGTTCCTTCTCAGGAAATTTCAGATGCAGTTTTACACGGACTCATCATCAGGAAACCCTACACAGGTTCTCTCTTTCTAAAGATAAAGTTTTACACGGACTCATCATCAGGCAACCCTACACCGGTTCCCTCTCTTTCCAAGATGCGGTTTTACTGGGTGTTGTACCCCAAAATTTGCCCTCCCATATTCTTCAAGATTTGCCAAGATCAATCTCCAGATGATTCAAAATCCCTCAAGGGTTGCACAGTCCAATTGCCTTCTAACACAGTCAAAATTAGGGTTTTGGTTCTGGCAAAGAAATTGAGGTTTCCAAGGGTCCAATCAAGTCCTATATGCCTACATATATTGTCAAGCATTCATATGCCAAGTTTCAAGACTCACAACATCAAATTGCACAGTCAAAAACCTTAAATGCTCTGCAGTCAACTACAGGGGCAAAATGGTCATTTGACAGTCAAAAGTCAAAAATTTTGGTCAACATCTTATTTTGAAGCCACAAACATCATTTGATCAATTCTTGATCATGATTCTCAAAGCATGGCTCAAAAAGTCTCAAGATGCAAAAGTTTCTATTTTTGGACAACTGAAAAGTCAACTGCAAATTGACCAGGGCATAACTTCTTCATGGTTTATCAGAAAAATCCCATCCAAAGCTCATTTTGAAGAGAATGACATTTCCTACAACTCATCTTCACACTTCAAGTCCAAGAATTGCTCTCACAAAAAGTTATCAATTTCAACATTATAGGTCATTTTCAAAAGTCAACAAAAAGGCACTTTAAGTCAAAGACCATAAATTGAGATTGGTAAATCAAAATGACATGGTACCAAAGTCATTTGTTAGAGGACTTCAAGACCTTTCCAAAATGTCCAAGAACATGATCATAACTTCAAAATTGAGCAAGATATGCCTTGTAAAAGTTGGGAAATTTTTGGGAATTTTGAAAAGTCAACTTTGCTTCAAAAGCTTCAAAAATGCTAATGGGCCTCAATTTCTTTCATGAATCATTACCCAAAGGCTATGCACGACCCATTGACCTCAAAGGGATTTATTTTCTTATTTTTGATTAATTATTTGAATTTTTATTATTATTAATTCATTTAATTAGATTTAAATATGAAAAAATATCAAATAATACTTTTCAAATCTTTTTATGCAGAAAATTCACTCATTATGTGCTAAAGATTTCGTTTCACATTCAAAAAGGCAATATCTTTCACAATTAGCAAGAGTTCATGGAAAAAAGATTGAAAAAAGATTGGATTTACATGATTGGAAATCAAGTATCAAAATCATTAATTCAATGGATTATGGGCTTGTTTCTTGACCTAATTCCATTCACCTACAAAGGCATAACATAACCTAATGCACAGGCACACAAAAGCTGCTCAGAAAACATAGAACCAATTTGCAATTTTTCACTAAAAAGTTGGAAACTGAATTCATAGTTACAGGACGATTCAAGGCTTGAAAAGCATTCTAATACATTCCTGACATTGCTAGGAATCGATTGCAATAAAGAACAGGTCCACAGACTCCAAGAATTGGTAAAACCAAATCACACTTTTCACAAACTCTTCCATAATCGTGTTTTAATTTTCATGCATTATTCATGAGTTTTAATTGTTGATTCTTGCTAATATTGATATTCTGAAGCTATTGGTAATATTTAATTATCCTAACAATGCTTGAAACGAGATTTGCCATTAACGTTTTCTAGGGTTTCAGAAGCTTCGAATTAGGGGTTTCTTCATATGGAAAAATCATACCTTAAAACCTGTTCCATTGGATTCGTGGTATCAAGACGAAGCAAACTCATACCTCGCGCTCAATTTATGTTAAGGCATATGCTAATCGCTATTTTATGGACTTTGGTTTTGTGGGGATTTAAAACCCCCGCTATTTGTTTCATAATTGCAGGAAAGATGAGGAAGAAGATGGACGTGGCTTATGATGACTGGAGCGTTTGAATAATGGCGCGTTTTTTCTTGTTGTATATCACTAATTTTTGTTTTGCATTATATTATTGGTTTTCCATTCCATATACAAAGCGCGCAAACAGCTCAACTGGCAAGACATTTGCTTGGTAAACGTTGGGACCTGGGTTCGATTCCCAGGTCCCCCACTTATTCCATAATTTTTCTCCTAACGCTTTCCAGTGCAGTATGCTCTCAATGTCCTACCATACGTCCTAGCATGTGGGCTTGCCAGATGGCCTGAATGATCAATCCAAAGGCTGTAGAAGGAGGACCATCATATGCTTGGGTCAACCGCTCCACACGTGATCCCAGGAAGTCAAAAAAGGGTTGTATTCTGATGGGCCAAATTGCTTCAATAAACCTCCAAAAAGGGCCTGGTACCCCCCATGGTTTGCAATTTTTATTTTTTTTATTTGATTTTCTTTTAATTCTTTTTTAATGTTTTAAATATTTCTTTTAATTCCATAAAATAACTTTTCATAATATAAAATACAGAAAAATACAAAAAAATGTTAATTTTTATTAATATTAATTTACTTATTAAATATTTTTGAAAATAAAACTTTAATAATTAATTTAGATTAATTTAGGTTTCAATTTTAATACTTTTTTTTTCTTAATAAATTAAAATATGTAGAAATTAGGGTTTTTAACTTTTTCATCTTTTTTTTAATAAATAATTTTCTCATCATTATTATTATTATTAATTACTAAATATTTTGTAAATAAACATGTACATTAATTATTTAGTAAATTAGGTTAAACTTTAATATTTTTCATTAATAATTAAAAATAACTTAGAATTAGGGTTTCTCTTCAATTTTAATTTCTTTATCTCATAAATACCAAAAACCTAAAAAACATTTCTTTCCTTTTATCAAATACTTAATTAACTTTTAATTCAATTTAATTTCAAAAGGGTCCAACGCCCTCGAACGTTCTATTTTTTATTCTTTCGCGTTATTCTTATTTTCCTTCTGAATATTATGTAACTGCTCAAGCCATGTAATAGTAACTAGGTTTTACTTTCCGCATTTTTATTAAAACGGGTCTTTATAATTTGGCGATGTATAGACCCGCGCCTTGTAATAGCGTAGGATTTTACTTTCCGCATTTAAATTTCCGCGCTTTTAAATTCTAATTGCATGAAAGAATGAATGACTAACTAAAAACAATGCGTAGATCACCATGATACATGATCAAAGATAATATTGAACATGAAAATAACACACAAATTCACACACCACTCTTAGGGTACGCCTCACCTGTTGCCTTCGAAACGTGGTCGTCGAGTATAGGACGTTTTAGTAAGTCCTTATGTCCATGATCAATGGCATAAGGGTAGCTTCTAAGGTGTTCTACTGTTGCTCTGGTGACCACATTGTCCCTAACAATCGAATTGACCCGAACACCTCCAACGGTAATGCTACCTATCTCTCAATGGTGGGATGGCACTACCATAAGGACATTTACACAGCCTAATTCCTTAGGGCAGGTAGATGACTCGTAGATACTTGCTCTATTCAAAAACAAATCAAAACCCTTTTCACACAGACACTTTCTAAAAGATTTCAAAACAAACGCTTCACAACACTCTTGAGGACTGATACAAGAGTCGAATTGAAGTTTTCAATGAAACTTTTTCAAACCCACTCACGATTGAAAAGAAAACACTTTTGAAAACACAAATGAGCAAGTATCTAAGAGCCCATGGATAACCATGGATAGAAAGGGTGCTAACACCTTCCCTTTCTATAAATCTACCTCCCGAACCGAGAAACTATCTCATAAGGAATTTTGTTGTGCTTTTGTCCTGTCCATGTTGGAGAAAATAAAAGACGGTGGCGACTCTTGCTTCTGCGACATTTCGCGAACCAGCTAAAAACAGTCAGTTCCAGATCCACCGATCACAGAACTGGCGACTCTGCTGGGGATGAATCTAAAGTGAGGTGTACCTTAGGACTAAGATCACTTGTGTTTTCAATTACTGTGTTTTGTTTGCTTTATTATTATGGGCATTGTCTTGGAGTTTCATAGATCCTAACCCGGATCTGGGGATACCCTGTTAGGTAGCATAAGCTGTGAGGGACCTGTCCGGCGTAGACCGACACGGGTGAAGCAGTAGCTACGTTGGTGTGGCACCTTGGTCTGTACCGATATCCCTTGTGTCGCAACGAGGAGAATATGGGTCTTCTGAGGAGTCATTAAGCACCAACCGACCTTAGAACCTTAAATGACCCAACTTGGCCAATAGAACAGTAGCAGTATGCTACGCCCATTGAGGCTAAACTCTCGTGATGGTTCTGGCCGCAAGAAAAGATTGCGATGCTGGAGTTATGACCGATTGAGGGTAGTCATTGATATTGGGATCCTCTAGAACCCGGTTACTTCTGATAGGACAGGTCTTAACCAACAAACTAAAAGAGGGTAATACCTAGACCTCATGATGGCCTAAACTCTAAGGGCTTGTCTTGTGTGACTTGTGTGCCTTATCATGTTTGCCTTTGTGGATATTTGTGGTGTGCTTTATCATAACATCATGCCATCATAAACATTGCATGCATCCTACATAAGGACTAAACATTTCAAAGACAAGAGGGTTTCACCTTTGCTCTGTTTTGTAGGACATCATGATGCCTATGCGAAGGAACACTATTCGGTTCAATTTTGTTCACCCACCTGAGTTGCTTGAAGAGTTGGTTAGCAGAATTCCAAACACTACTTCCTTCATCCAGAGGCATGGTTCTCTTTTCAGTTTAGTCACGGAAAAGTGGGACCAACAACTGATGAGTGTCCTGACCCAGTTTTATGAACCTCTGTATCAGTGCTTCACCTTTCAAGACTTCCAGCTGGTCCCTACCCTGGAAGAGTTCTCTGATTTGCTTGGTATCCCTATCTTGGATCAGACTCCCTTCACTGGTTGGGAAAAGACTCTTAGGCTTGAGGAGATTGCTGCAGCCCTCCCTTTGACCCACAAGGAGGTAATGGACAACTGGGTGACTAGAAGCAAAGTTAAGGGTTTCTTGGCCAAGTTTCTGATTGGTAAAGCTAACAGTTTCTGGAATGACTTAGACTTTAGGGCGTATGAAGACATTTTGGCTCTCTTAATCTATGGTCTGGTTTTGTTTCCTAATCCTGATAACTTCATCAACGTCACTGCCATAAGGATCTTCATGTCTCGGAACCCTGTGCCCACTCTCTTGGGTGATATCCTGCAACAACTTTATGCTCGTACTGCCCGAAGACGAGGAACTCTATGGTGTTGTATTCCTTTGTTAGTGAGGTGGTTTATTTCGCACCTCCCTAAGTTCGTGCTGAAGAACAAAGAAGGAAGAGGCTGGGCTCATAGGTTAATGTCTCTCACTGATAAGGACATCATTTGGACTCTCAGAGGTTTGGATGAAGTAGCTGTTATTGATCGTTGCGGAGAATATCCTAATGTTCCTTTAATTGGTACCCAAGGAGGAATCTCTTATAATCCATGTCTAGCGCTCCGTCAGTTTGGAAGAGCCAGAAGAGCAGGGCCTCACGAGATGTTGGTGCCTCATATCAGTTTTGAGTTTCAGGTAGATAGTGACGAGCTGCGTCGTAGGTTCATCAAAGCTTGGGACAGAATTCACAAAGCTGACCCACAAGAGTTGGGACCGAAGACTTCTCTACCTATGGAAGCCTACTACAAATGGGTCCGCATCCGTGCTCAGAAGTTAGGTATGCCGTATGAAGCTGTCAGACCCATCATTCTTGACTATCCTGATAGAGATGGAGCTCCTCCAATTGTTCTCCCGCCTCAGATACCTACTGATATTGATACGCTAAAGAGGTCTTGGGCGCAACTGCGAGAAGAACGGGATTCTTATCGAGAAAAGTTCAACGAGCAGGAATTGAAGATCCGGAAGTTGACAAAGCAGTTGGAGAATGAGCGAGCTTTGAATGACTACATCCGTGCTGAGAAGAGGAGACCCCTGGATCAATGATGAACTTTGGATATTCTTTTACAGTTTTATTCCCCTTTTCAGTATTTCCATTTTATGTAACGCCTAAGGGCAATCTGTTGAAAAAATATAAATTTCAAAGTTGAATCTAATGAAGTGTGTTCCTTTTTGTTTACAAAGTTGATTCCCGATTGTCTTTGAAAACATAAATCATACGCATTCCATTCATCATGTGCATTACAGGTACTCTTCTTTTCAGGTTGCTTAATGTTCTTCGCTGTTTATTTCAGCATCATGAACCCTGAATCGTCTACCGAGCAGTCCATCAAGGCCCTCCAGGCTCAGAACGCCCAATTCCAAGAACTGATTATGGGTTTGGCGCAAGGTCAAGAGGAATTGAAGGCTCTGCTGGTCAAGCAGAAGAAGAAGAAGAGAACTGTACTATTCAACATGGGTCGGAGGTTTGGTAACACACTACAGAACGAGGTTGATCAAGCTGGTTCTTCTGGGGGAAAAGGCAGTCCCCAAGGGGGAAGAGTTCCTAGTCCGGTGGTCTCTGACAACGAGACCGATTTTAATGAGGAGCAGTATCCTCCAGCTGAAGACAGGTACAAGCAGTTAGAGGATCGTCTGAATGCCATGGAAATTCAACAAGTGCCTGGTTTGGATTTCGGAGACTTGGGTCTATCTTCTGGTGTGGTGATCCCACACAAGTTCAAAGCACCATCTTTCGTAAAGTATGACGGGGCGTCCTGCCCTAAGCTACATCTCAGGTCTTATGTGCGGAAGATTCAACCATACACTGTGGACAAGAACTTATGGATCCATTTATTCCAGGAGAGTCTCTCAGGGACTCATCTCGAATGGTTCTATCAGCTGGATGGAACCAAGGTTCGTAACTGGGAGGATTTGGCTACTGCTTTTTACAAGCAGTATCAGTATAATGCCGACCTCGCTCCTACACGTACCCAACTCCAGGGTATGTCGCTAGGATCAGGAGAAGGTTTTAAAGAGTATGCGCAGAAGTGGAGGGACCTGGCTGGCAGGGTGCAGCCACCATTAACCAACCGTGAGCTAGTGGACATGTTCTTGGGGACCCTATCCGGGCCATTCTTTAATCATCTCATTGGCAATTCGTCTGCAGGGTTTATAGACCTTATTCTGACTGGGGAAAGGATAGAAGCTGGCATGAAATCAGGGAAAATTCAGAAAGGTGCGTCCTCAAGTTCGGAGAAGAAACCTTTTAAAAAGGAGGCCAGTGTTGTGTATGGGCCTAGAAGGCAGAACAAACCAGAGCACCGCCAAACTGTCAATGCGGTGGTTATTGCAAAGCCTGCTGCCGCTCCTCGACAACCCAACCAACCAAGGGGTGAGAGACCCAGAAGAGAATATACTCGGCTTAGTATGACCTTGTCACAAATCTTGCCGCAACTGCTATCGACCAACTTGGTGACCGTCAGAGAGGCTCCGAAGGTTGTGAACACTACCTCTCCTAAGTATAATCCAAATGCCCGTTGTGCTTATCACTCCGATAGCCCGGGGCATTCTACTGATGATTGTTGGGCCCTAAGAAATAAGGTTCAAGACCTTATTGATGCGAAGGAAATACAGTTTGAGGCACCTGAGAGGCCCAACATTGTGACGGCTCATATGCCCCAGCATGGAGTAAATGCCCTCGAGGAAGACTTGTATGCCATTTCTGTGGAGAATGTTGCTACCCCTCTGTTGACTGTTAAGAGGAACCTGCTGCTGGCCGGTTTATTTCCGGGTTGTAGCAAGGGTTGCCTTTTATGCGCTGTTTCCCCTACTGGTTGTCCGTTGCTAAAGTCAGGCATCCAAAGCCTGATGGATAGCAAGGAGATTCTATTCAAAAAGACCGTTGTTCCTTTTGTTCCCGCTGAAGAAGTATCCGTCGTCACAATTTTCAACAATCCTACCAAGGCTCCCCCGAGGAAGCCAGTCAAAATCATGTCCGTTGCTCCCATTATGATTATTGTTCCGGGGCCAATCCCCTACAAGTCTGATAAGGCTGTCCCATGGCACTATGGGGCAGATGTGTATGTGCTTGGAGTGAAGCAGGAGTTCAACACCGGTACCAGTATCAGTAACATCACTGGTCCCGCTAAAGTTGCTCGCAGTGGCAGGCTCTTCTCGCCTGACATTGCGCCACCAGTTATCCGAAGACCTCTTATAATTACGCCTGCAAGTGCGCCTGTTTCCCCTTCTGATCAAGTTTCTACCCCTGCTGCCGAGTCATCTGACACTCGGGGCAAGGGGATTGATGATGTGCCTGCCCGGATGGAGGCACCGAAGACTGTGAATGTTGAAGCCTCCCAGCAAGAGATGGAGGAAATCCTTAAGATCCTTAAGAAGAGCGATTTCAACGTCGTCGAACAGCTGGGGCATACCCCCTCCAAGATCTCCATGCTATCATTATTGTTGTGCTCTGAGGCCCACGCCAAGGCCCTGATTTCATTTCTGAAGACGGCCCATGTGCCACAAGAGACATCTACAGATCAATTCACTGACTGTATGGCCAATCTGACCGTCGACAACGGTTTGGGTTTCTCGGATGCTGATCTTACCTCCAAGGGAAAGAACAACAATGATGCCCTGCATGTCTCCATTGAATGCAGGGGCATTACTCTTGCACACGTGTTGGTGGACACCGGTTCTTCCCTGAATGTATTGCCCAAGAAGGCCTTAGACCGGTTGGATTGTGAGGGCCTGGAGTTGAAGCCTAGTAACATCGTGGTTCGAGCCTTTGACGGATCGAAGAGGATGGTTCATGGAGAGGTAGATATTCCGATTCGTGTTGGTTCCCAAGTCTTCGATTCAACTTTCTATGTGATGGATATCCATCCATCTTATTCCTGTTTGTTGGGTCGACCTTGGATTCACAAAGCTGGGGCGGTGACCTCCACTCTACACCAGAAGCTCAAGTACCCTGTCAGAGGGAAGATCGTTACTGTGCAGGGGGAGGAAGAATACATGGTTAGTCACTTGAACTCGTTCCGGTATATTGAGATGGACGGGGAGTTTATTGAAACCCCCTTTCAACATTTTGAAGAGGTACCTCCAACATTGGCGTCAGCTGAGACGGTGATTGAAGAAGACTTTCCTTTGAAGATGGCCTCCTTAAAGGACGCCCGGGCTGTAATTGAGAAAGGTGAATGTGCTAACTGGGGCAGGCTCCCTGATTTTACTCCTAAGACTGACAAGTTTGGGCTGGGTTTTACTGCAGAGGCTCAAAGGGCTGTACGCAAAGCTAGGATCGGAAGACCTCCCGTGATCATCACCAACCCAGGAGTGAATGCTATAGAAGGCGATATGGAGGAATCAGAGTTCGATAGCTGGATCTACCCGACGACCGACGGTGGACCGAACAATTGGACCGCAAAAGACCACATACCTGTTACTTTTGTTACGCAGTAATGAATTCCTTTGTTTTTGTTATTTGTAATAAACAATAAATTGAAACTTTAGGGCCCGATGTCTTACCTGGGGCACCGTGGCTTCATTTGTGAGGGCTTATTAATTGTCATTTCCATATATCATGAATAAAGACATTGGACGTTTTTCGCATTTCAAATCTTGTGCTCCCTTTCTTTCTTTCTTTTATATATTGCAAAACAGCTGTATTTACACACACTCACCCATACAGGTTTCAATCCACTCTGGATCTCACTGGTAACGACTCTGCTACTGCCAGTTATGACTTCGAAAATCCGATCAACTTAGCCGAAGACGAAGGTGAAGATGATTGCGAAATGCCTGGTGAACTTGCAAGACTGTTACTCCAGGAAGAGAGGGTCATTCAGCCACATGAAGAGCCAGTGGAAACGGTAAATATGGGTACTGAGACAGATAGAAGGGAAGTCAAGATTGGTGCCAATCTGGAGCTCAGCGTGAAACAACGATTGGTGCAGATGTTGCATGATTATGTGGAGATATTTGCCTGGTCCTACGAAGACATGCCTGGGTTGGATACTGACATTGTGGTCCATCACTTGCCTACCAAGGAAGACTGCCCTCCGGTCAAACAGAAGGTCTGCTGTATGCGTCCAGAGATGTCCGAGAAGATCAAAGCTGAGGTTATGAAACAGTTTGATGCCGGTTTTCTAGCAGTGACTTCTTACCCTCAGTGGGTTGCCAACGTGGTTCCGGTACCGAAAAAGGATGGAAAAGTTAGAATGTGTGTTGATTACAGGGATCTGAACAGGGTAAGCCCTAAGGATGACTTCCCCCTGCCTCACATTGATGTTCTGGTTGACAACACGGCTCAGCACAAGGTGTTCTCCTTCATGGACGGATTTTCAGGTTACAACCAGATCAAGATGGCTCCTGAAGACATGGAAAAGACTACCTTTGTTACTCAGTGGGGCACCTTCTGCTACAAGGTCATGCCTTTTGGACTGAAGAATGCTGGGGCAACCTACCAACGTGCCATGGTTGCTTTATTTCATGACATGATCCACCATGAGATTGAAGTGTATGTCGACGACATGATTGCAAGGTCCCAAACTGAGGAGGAACATCTTGACCATCTGCAGAAGCTGTTTAACCGTCTGAAATTGTACAAGCTGAGGTTGAACCCGAACAAGTGCACCTTCGGGGTAAGATCTGGAAAGTTGCTAGGCTTCGTCGTGAGCGACAAAGGTATTCAAGTGGACCCTGCCAAGGTTAAAGCCATACAAGAGATGCCAGTTCCCAAGACAGAGAAAGAAGTCAGAGGTTTTCTAGGACGTCTGAATTACATTGCTCGATTCATCTCCCATCTAACTGCTACTTGTGAACCAATCTTCAATCTGCTGAAGAAAGATCAGGTAGTACGTTGGAACGATGAATGTCAGGCCGCTTTTGACAGAATCAAAGAGTATCTCCAAGAACCACCCATTCTCATACCACCGGTTGAAGGGAGACCTCTAATACTATACTTGACAGTACTTGACAGCTCAATGGGGTGTGTGCTGGGGCAGCATGACGAGTCTGGCCGAAAAGAGCACGCCATTTATTACCTTAGCAAAAAGTTTACCGACTGTGAGACCCGATACTCACTGCTCGAGAAAACTTGCTGCGCTTTGGTATGGGCTGCTCGCTGGCTGAGACAGTATATGCTGACTCACACTACTCTGTTGATTTCAAAGATGGATCCAATAAAGTACATATTCGAAAAGCCTGCTCTGTCCGGAAGAATAGCAAGATGGAAGATGATCTTGACAGAATACGATATCCAGTACACGACTCAGAAAGCTATGAAAGGAAGTGTATTGGCAGACCATTTGGCACATCAGGCAGTGGATGACTACCAGTCAATGAACTTTGAATTTCCTGACGAGAGCATCATGATAGTGACTGATTGTGAAGTACCTGGACCGGATGAAGGACCCGAGGAAGGATCCCGATGATCTATGCACTTTGACGGAGCCTCGAACGCTTTGGGTAACAGCATTGGCGCTGTGATCATATCCCCTCAAGGCACTCATACTCCACTTACTGCCCGGCTATGTTTCAACTGCACCAACAACATGGCGGAGTATGAGGCATGCATCATGGGACTTCAAGCTGCGATTGACTTAAGGATCAAGTTTCTGAGTGTCTTCGGAGATTCCGCTCTCGTGATCAATCAGATCAAAGGCGAGTGGGATACGAAACATCCGAATCTTATTCCTTATAAAGAGTGTGTGTTGACATTGATCCCCCATTTTACAGAGATAACTTTTGAACACTTCCCAAGAGAGGAGAATCAGTTGGCGGACGCGTTAGCTACGATGTCTTCCATGTTCAAAGTCAAGTGGGACAATGAGGCTCCCCGGATCATTATCTGGAAACTGGACGAACCTGCATACTGTTGTGATCTTGAGGCTGAGACAGTAACTGAGAAACCCTGGTATCATGAGGTGAAAAGATACTTGGAAGCTCAAGAATACCCTGAAGGTGCATCTGTCAATGACAAGAAGTTCTTGAGAAGGTTCGCAGCAAAGTTCTTCCTCAGCAATGGCATTCTGTACAAGCGAAACCATGATTCGACCTTACTGCGTTGTGTGGATAAGACTGAAGCAGAAAGAATCATGGCAGAGCTGCATGAAGGTACCTTCGGAACACATTCCAGTGGACACACTATGGCAAAGAAGATCCTTCGGGCAGGATATTTCTGGTCCACAATGGAAGCTGATTGTTACCAACATTCTCGGACATGTCATAAGTGCCAGATATATGTAGATAAGGTGCACGTTCCTCCAGTTCCTCTGAATGTCCTGACTCCACCTTGGCCTTTTGCAATGTGGGGCATTGATATGATCGGCGAGATTAAACCTACGGCATCCAATGGGCATCGCTTCATCCTGGTAGCGATCGATTACTTTACAAAGTGGGTTGAAGCAGCTTCCTATGCTACAGTAACCAAGAATGTCGTGGCACGGTTTATTCGACACAATTTGATCTGTCGATACGGCGTCCCGGAAAGGATCATTACGGACAACGGTACCAATCTCAATAACAAGATGATCACTGAGCTCTGCGAGTAATTCAAGATACAACACCACAACTCTTCTCCTTACCGACCGAAGATGAATGGGGCTGTCGAAGCAGCTAATAAGAATATTAAAAAGATTGTGCAGAAGATGACGGTGACCTATAAAGATTGGCACGAGATGTTACCGTTTGCTCTTCATGGATACCGTACCTCAGCAAGAACGTCAACCGGGGCAACTCCTTTTTCTTTGGTCTACGGCATGGAGGCAGTCTTACCGATTGAAATGCAGATACCCTCTCTCCGGATAATGAAGGATGCAGATCTGAGCGAAGATGACTGGATCCAGACTCGACTTGATCAATTAAATCTAATTGACGAAAAGAGACTCACTGCTATTTGTCATGGTCAAACGTACCAAAAGCGGATGATCAGGGCATTTAACAAGAAAGTCAGACCACAAGAGTATCAAGTTGGGGATCTGGTAATCAAACGCATCATCCTTCCTAAAAGTGATCCCAGGGGCAAATGGACCCCTACGTACGAAGGGCCATTTGTGGTTAAACATGTGTTCTCAGGAGGAGCCATGATCCTAACCACCATGGATGGTGACGACCTTCCTCACCCCGCCAATGCAGACATAGTAAAAAGATACTACGCATGATAAAAGACCCGCTAGGTTGACATACCTAGGCAAAAATTAGGGCTTCCCGGCGAACCAAAAGGGTTCGGGCAAAATGAGGGATGAAATGAAAAAAATCTGTACACCCGGCAAGTTGAAAACCTGAAAAGGCGGCTTGGGCAAAAATGGGTATCCCGGTGGACTGAAAACCCGAAAGGACGGTCCAGGCAAAAGTTAGGGATAAAGCGTAATACTATGTCTCATTGGATCACCTTGCATCCAGAATCCGGTATCTACATCAAGTTCAGACGGCATAAATCGATCAACTTCATCTTCAACCGAGCAGCAAAGTGATGAGACGCTCGAAGATATAAAGGCGATAGCAGAGTTGGAACCCAGTGGGATTATCTTTTCACATAGCTGTTTTGTTTTCCTTTTTCACAAAATTGTATAAACTCCGTTGTTCGGCGGCGTTCTCTTACTAGGACGTCAGCCTCTTGTACATAAACGCCTATTTACAGGAAAATTCAAAAAAAATCAATACAAATTCACTTTTCAGACCAATTGCCAACTGTTTTTCCTTTTGCTGTTTTGTTTTGCGAAGAACGTCCAATGTTCAAATTTTTGATATATGCATTTGATAATAATTGCTAACTCATAAATATTTGCATACGAAACAAAGGATTAATTACAGGTAACATTAGAAACAGGTGCAATAATGAGTTGTCTAAACGATCTAATTGATCTGTCCACCAAGGTACCAAGGTAAGTTCGGCTGAAGAATGTAACCAAGATATCTTAATTCCCCAGTGAAGTCACCAAGATTCAACAATTCTCCTCAAGCAGTTGGTCTCCCAACCAGCCCTCCAAGGCACAGTATCTCCAGCAAGTCAACAATACCCTCCCCGAGCAGAGTTAGCTTACAATCAGCCTTATGGAAGTTGGATTATCCCCAGCAGACCCCAACATTCCCCGACGAAGTACACAGACATTCTTAACAAGCATCCCTGGCAGTCTTGATCTAAGATTATTCCCTGGCGGAATATCGGACATCCAATGGAACCATACCCCAGTCCAAAAGTCTCCCCAGGAGAGTTGAATCCATCTCCCCAGCAGGAAGCTTATCCCTAGTAGATTCTGGAAAGCTTATCCCCTGCAGAGCACGAACGCCCCTCCCGGCTTTAGTCAGAAGGTTATTTCCCCACCAGGATATAACTGGGTTATCCTCAGCCAATTGCCACGGAAAGATCGTCCCCGGCGAAGTCTCCCTACCCCCAACGGAGTTCATCAAATATTCCCTCAGCATAACACATCAACGGTATCCCCAGCGGAGTTATCATCAGACATCTCAACAAAAATATCTCTTTCCCCACAGAGTTCACTCCCCGCAGAGTAATCTATTCGCCAAGTTTATTCACCAACGGAGCCATCTTCTCCTACCGGTTTATTCTTGCAATCAACATCCCCAGCGGAAACGACAAAGCTCTACTCTTCAGTATCAGCCCAGGATTCGACCTCCCGACATTCGTCAAGGATTTATTTTCCCAGACGAAAATACATTCGCAAACATCACATTTTCATACATAATCATATATACATATACACATCACATTATACAATCCCATTGGTTATAAGCATCATGACACCACGCATTTCATGCATCATGACATTGCATATAACTAATATTTTGCCTTTTTCAGGAAAGGTCAATACAAAGATAATTATTATCAACTGTCGTGATTCCAGATCTGATTCCTCTATCTTGCCAGGGTGTATCTGTTGACGACTATTTTTCCGGACTCGATTCCTGTATCCTGCCAGGGCACGTCCGAAGAGTTTGAAGATCCGATTCCTGTATCTTGCCAGGGTGTATCTGTTGACGACTATTTTCCGGACTCGATTCCTGTATCTTGCCAGGGCACGTCTGAAGAGTTTGAAGATCCGATTCCTGTATCTTGCCAGGGTGTATCTGTTGACGACTATTTTCCAGACTCGATTCCTGTATCCTGCCAGGGCACGTCTGAAGAGTTTGAAGATCCGATTCCTGTATCTTGCCAGGGTGTATCTGTTGACGACTATTTTCCAGACTCGATTCCTGTATCCTTCCAGGGCACGTCTGAAGAGTTTGAAGATCTGATTCTTGTATCCAGCCAGGGTGTATCTGTTGACGACTATTCCGGACTCGATTCCTGTAACCAGCCAGGGTACGTCTGAAGAGTTTGAAGATCCGATTCCTGTATCCAGCCAGGGTGTATCTGTTGACGACTAACATTACCAGACTCGATTCCTGTATCTTGCCAGGGCACATCTGAAGAGGTCGAAGATCCGATTCCTGTATCTTGCCAGGGTGTATCTGTTGACGACTAACATTACCAGACTCGATTCCTGTATCCGGCCAGGGCACGTCTGAAGAGTTTGAAGATCCGATTCCTGTATCTCTCCAGGGTGTATCTGTTGACGACTAACATTACCAGACTCGATTCCTGTATCTTGCCAGGGCACGTCTGAAGAGTTCGAAGATCCGATTCCTGTATCTTGCCAGGGTGTATCTGTTGACGACTAATTCCAGATTCGATTCCTGTATCCAGCCAGGGCACGTCTGAAGAGTTCGAAGATCCGATTCCTGTATCTTGCCAGGGTGTATCTGTTGACGACTATTCTCCGGACTCGATTCCTGCCAGGGCACGTCTGAAGAGTTTAAAGATTCGATTCCTGTATCCAGCCAGGGCACATCTACATAAAGAGTTTGAAGATCAACTCCTGTAACAGGCCAGGTAATTATTTTTCTTTCTCAGGTACGCAAGTTCTCGCTAAGGAATCTCTTACGCGATCGACAATCTCCCGATGGCATCTATAAGCCCATCTCTCCACTTACCAACAGTCTCTAGATGGCATCTATAGGTCCATCACTACTCCTATCCATCAGTCTCCAAATGGCATCTGTAGGCCCATTCCCGCCATCACACTGCTGATACTCTACTATGTGAGTGCAAATTTCTGGGCACTCTAGTGTTCAATCATCTTCCACCTTCGGATTACGAAAGGCACGCCAGCCAATCTACATCCTCAGGTATAAGAAGATTGAACAGGGGCAACTGTTGTACCTCAAAATTTGCCCTCCCATATTCTTCAAGATTTGCCAAGATCAATCTCCAGATGATTCAAAATCCCTCAAGGGTTGCACAGTCCAATTGCCTTCTAACACAGTCAAAATTAGGGTTTTGGTTCTGGCAAAGAAATTGAGGTTTCCAAGGGTCCAATCAAGTCCCATATGCCTACATATATTGTCAAGCATTCATATGCCAAGTTTCAAGACTCACAGCATCAAATTGCACAGTCAAAAACCTTAAATGCTCTGCAGTCAACTACAGGGGCAAAATGGTCATTTGACAGTCAAAAGTCAAAAAATTTGGTCAACATATTATTTTGAAGCCACAAACATCATTTGATCAATTCTTGATCATGATTCTCAAAGCATGGCTCAAAAAGTCTCAAGATGCAAAAGTTTCTATTTTTGGACAGCTGAAAAGTCAACTGCAAATTGACCAGGGCATAACTTCTTCATGGTTTATCAGAAAAATCCCATCCAAAGCTCATTTTGAAGAGAATGACATTTCCTACAACTCATCTTCACACTTCAAGTCCAAGAATTGCTCTCACAAAAAGTTATCAATTTCAACATTATAGGTCATTTTCAAAAGTCAACAAAAAGGCACTTTAAGTCAAAGACCATAACTTGAGATTGGTAAATCCAAATGACATGGGACCAAAGACATTGGTTAGAGGACTTCAAGACCTTTCCAAAATGTCCAAGAACATGATCATAGCTTCAAAATTGAGCAAGATATGCCTTGTGGAAGTTGGGAAAATTTTGGGAATTTTGAAAAGTCAACTTTGCTTCAAAAGCTTCAAAAATGCTAATGGGCCTCAATTTCTTTCATGAATCATTACCCAAAGGCTATGCACGACCCATTGACCTCAAAGGGATTTATTTTCTTATTTTTGATTAATTATTTGAATTTTTATTATTATTAATTCATTTAATTAGATTTAAATATGAAAAAATATCAAATAATACTTTTCAAATCTTTTTATGCAGAAAATTCACTCATTATGTGCTAAAGATTTCGTTTCACATTCAAAAAGGCAATATCTTTCACAATTAGCAAGAGTTCATGGCAAAAAGATTGAAAAAAGATTGGATTTACATGATTGGAAATCAAGTATCAAAATCATTAATTCAATGGATTATGGGCTTGTTTCTTGACCTAATTCCATTCACCTACAAAGGCATAACATAACCTAATGCACAGGCACACAAAAGCTGCTCAGAAAACATAGAACCAATTTGTAATTTTTCACTAAAAAGTTGGAAACTGAATTCATAGTTATAGGACGATTCAAGGCTTGAAAAGCATTCTAATACATTCCTGACATTGCTAGGAATCGATTGCAATAAAGAACAGGTCCACAGACTCCAAGAATTAGTAAAACCGAATCACACTTTTCACAAACTCTTCCATAATCGTGTTTTAATTTTCATGCATTATTCATGAGTTTTAATTGTTGATTCTTGCTAATATTGATATTCTGAAGCTATTGGTAATATTTAATTATCCTAATAATGCTTGAAACGAGATTTGCCATTAACGTTTTCTAGGGTTTCAGAAGCTTCGAATTAGGGGTTTCTTCATATGGAAAAATCAGACCTTAAAACCTGTGCCATTGGATTCGTGGTATCAAGACGAAGCAAACTCATACCTCGCGCTCAATTTATGTTAAGGCATATGCTAATCGCTATTTTATGGACTTTGGTTTTGTGGGGGTTTAAAACCCCCGCTATTTGTTTCATAATTGCAGGAAAGATGAGGAAGAAGATGGACGTGGCTTATGATGACTGGAGCGTTTGAATAATGGCGCGTTTTTTCTTGTTGTATATCACTAATTTTTGTTTTGCATTATATTATTGGTTTTCCATTCCATATACAAAGCGCGCAAACAGCTCAACAGGCAAGACATTTGCTTGGTAAACGCTGGGACCTGGGTTCGATTCCCAGGTCCCCCACTTATTCCATAATTTTTCTCCTAACGCTTTCCAGTGCAGTATGCTCTCAACGTCCTACCATACATCCTAGCGCGTGGGCTTGCCAGATGGCCTGAATGATCAATCCAAAGGCTGTAGAAGGAGGACCATCATACGCTTGGGTCAACCGCTCCAGACGTGATCCCAGGAAGTCAAAAAAGGGATGTATTCTGATGGGCCAAATTGCTTCAATAAACCTCCAAAAAGGGCCTGATACCCCCCATGGTTTGCAATTTTTATTTTTTTATTTGATTTTCTTTTAATTTTTTTTTAATGTTTTAATTATTTCTTTTAATTCCATAAAATAACTTTTCATAATATAAAATACAGAAAAATACAAAAAAAATGTTAATTTTTATTAATATTAATTTACTTATTAAATATTTTTCTAAATAAAATTTTAATAATTAATTTAGATTAATTTAGGTTTCAATTTTAATACTTTTTTTTCTTAATAAATTAAAATATGTAGAAATTAGGGTTTTTAACTTTTTCATCTTTTTTTTAATAAATAATTTTCTCATCATTATTATTATTATTAATTACTAAATATTTTGTAAATAAACATGTACATTAATTATTTAGTAAATTAGGTTAAACTTTAATATTTTTCATTAATAATTAAAAATAACTTAGAATTAGGGTTTCTCTTCAATTTTAATTTCTTTATCTCATAAATACCAAAAACCTAAAAAACATTTCTTTCCTTTTATTAAATACTTAATTAACTTTTAATTCAATTTAATTTCAAAAGGGTCCAACGCCCTCGAACGTTCTATTTTTTATTCTTTCGCGTTATTCTTATTTTCCTTCCGAATATTATGTAACTGCTCAAGCCATGTAATAGTAACTAGGTTTTACTTTCCGCATTTTTATTAAAACGGGTCTTTGTAATTTGGCGATGTATAGACCCGTGCCTTGTAATAGCGTAGGATTTTACTTTCCGCATTTAAATTTCCGCGCTTTTAAATTCTAATTGCATGAAAGAATGAATGACTAACTAAAAACAATGTGTAGATCACCATGATACATGATCAAAGATAATATTGAACATGAAAATAACACACAAATTCACACACCACTCTTAGGGTACGCCTCACCTGTTGCCTTCGAAACGTGGTCGTCGAGTATAGGACATTTTAGTAAGTCCTTATGTCCATGATCAATGGCATAAGGGTAGCTTCTAAGGTGTCCTACTGTTGCTCTGGTGACCACACTGTCCCTAACAATCGAATTGACCCGAACACCTCCAACGGTAATGCTACCTATCTCTCAATGGTGGGATGGCACTACCTTAAGGACATTTACACAGCCTAATTCCTTAGGGCAGGTAGATGAATCGTAGATACTTGCTCTATTCAAAAACAAATCAAAACCCTTTTCACACGGACACTTTCTAAAAGATTTCAAAACAAACGCTTCACAACACTCTTGAGGACTGATACAAGAGTCGAATTGAAGTTTTCAATGAAACGTTTTCAAACCCACTCACGATTGAAAAGCAAACACTTTTGAAAACACAAATGAGCAAGTATCTAAGAGCCCATGGATAACCATGGATAGAAAGGGTGCTAACACCTTCCCTTTCTATAAATCTACCTCCCGAACCGAGAAACTATCTCATAAGGAATTTTGTTGTGCTTTTGTCCTGTCCATGTTGGAGAAAATAAAAGACGGTGGCGACTCTTGCTTCCGCGACATTTCGCGAACCAGCTAAAAACAGTCAGTTCCAGATCCACCGATCACATAGGGACTCATCATCAGGCAACCCTACACAGGTTCCTCCTTTCCAGATGAAGTTTTACATGGACTCATCATGAAGTAACCTTACCCAGGTTCCTTCTCAGTCCAGATATGCAGTTCACCTCCAGAGTTAATTCCCCAGTAGAGTAACGGACAACTAAAGCTCCTAAAATTCTATTTCTCTCAAGACAGCTACCAACAATCTCCAAATGGCATCTATAAGCCTATCCTCCTACCAACAATCTCCAAATGGCATCTGTAAGCCCATTCCCGACGTTACAATGCTGATACTACACCATGCGAGTGCAAATTTCTGGGCACTCTAGTGTTCAATTATCTTCCACCTTCGGATCACGAAAGGCTCGAAAGCCAATCTATATCCTCAGGTTTAAGAAAATTGAACAGGGGCAACTGTTGCACCCTAAAATTTGCCCTCTCATGTTTCCCAAAGTCTTCCCCCTGCATGGTTGATCACAAACTCTTTCCTAAGGAAAAAAGAAAATTTTTGAGTGGTTCTCTAAGGAGCATTTCGATTGGCACTATGGACAAGCATTTCGATTGGCACTATGGACAAGCATTTCGATTGGCACTATGGACAAGCATTTCGATTGGAACTATGGACAAACACTTCGATTGGCATTCTGAAAGACCTTTCGATTGGCAGTCTGAAGGAGCATTTCGATTGGCATTCTGAAAGACCCTTTCGATTGGTATTTTGGAAGAGCCTTTCGATTAGCATGGACAAGCCCTTCGATTGGCATTATGTCAAGGCCTTCGATTGGCATGCCAAGGGATCCTTCGATTGGCATGCCAAGGGATCCTTCGATTTAGCATTGTGTCAAGGCAGCTTCGACAGGCATGCTAACCATGTCCTTCGATTAGCATGAACAGCACCTTTCGATTGGCCTGTTAACAAAGCCCTTCGATTGACCTGTTAACAAAGCCATCAAGAGGGCACTCAAAGAAACATTTCCAGGTACACTGAACATGAGAAAATGGCATTTTTCCTTTGCAAATATAGAAATAATTAAATGTTGATTATGGATTTAATTCCTGAGTTAAAGGCCAGATTCTTGCCTTTTCTGTTCCTAAAGAGCTGATTCGACCAGAGTGATTCTGTGCAACTCAAGACCATTCGAAGAAGCATTCAGAAGGCCCATTCGAAGGGTACATAAGAAGTCCATTCGAAGGAGGCAAATCAATACCAATCGAAGAGTAGGGCCTGAAGACATTCGAAATTCAAAAGTGTCCAGGTTCATTCAAGAGACATGAATATTTCAAAAAAAGGAAATTATTTAATGTGTCTGATTCTTGTCTCATGGCTTTAATGGCCTGGTTAAATGGTTGTCTCTTGCCGTTACTAGACCCCCACACTCCTATAAATACAGGGGAAAGCATGCAGTGCAGAAGACATGAAAAACACGAGAAACAAACACACAACAGGAGAATAAAAAACATTGGAGTTACGCTTCCAAAAGTTGTCAACATTTTCAGAAGTGATTCAGGCCAAAGCAACCCTTCAACAAACATCTCCACGCCCAGAAATCCCAGATTGAATGTGCTCCCATCCAGCCAGTACCCAAATCGAAGATTCAATCTGCTGGTAAGAGAGGGTAAATTGTCCAACTTTACATTTGCATAACACCTTATTACTTGTTGTTACCTTTGATTTACCATCCTAGACAGGATCGAAAGGCCTGGGTTTGGCGCCCAGGTCATGTTCTTCGCTTGCCAACACTTGCTGCAGACATAGCCTGAAGAGACCCAGCAAGTGCAGGATCGAAGGGCCTGGGGTTCAATACCCAGGCCCTGAGTTTTATTTTGCTAACATACTTTTGCAGGTATAGCATCCCAGGTCGAAGGAGACACCTTCTCTGGATCGAAGCTCCCCATAGTCCTTCTGGATCGAAGAATGCATTTTTCCCAGGATCGAAGGGAATTCCCCTTCCCTGGATCGAAGGCTACTCACGCCTTACTGTCTGGCCCAATCGAAAGGACCATGACCCTCTCTGGATCTAAACTTCCATTCCCTCCCTGGGTCGAAACTCATTTTTTTGCCTGGATCGAAAGATCCCCCTTGTATTTTATTTTTGTTTTCATTGACATCTTTTTATCTTTTTAATTAACATTAAAACATAAAATCAAAAAACACAAAAAACATTAGGCTAGTTTTTTTTATTAAATTAACTTTGTTAATTAACTTTTTAATTATCTTAACATTTTTCCAAAACTAAAATTAAGTAGATTTAGATCATTTTCCCAAAATAAAATAAAACAACAAAAAAGAGTTCTTATTCTTAGGATTTTTTAGATTCACGCGCGTTTATTTTATTGTAACTGCTTATTGGTTTGTAATAGCTTAACTAAGGCCTTTTACACTTTACTGTTTTTTATTCCCCCAATTTTTGGACATGTAAATAATCCCCCTCCCCGAAGCCTTGTAATAGCGTAGGATTTATAATTCCCGCACTTTAAATTCCTGTACATATATTAACTGTTTAGATGTATGCTAACTAGGCTATGAATGACAAGATTAACTCTTAACTTAAAATCAACAATAGCTCACCATGACATGCAAAGATAATATAGCTGAAAATTGACACACTTGCACATGCCACTCCCAGGGTACACTTCACTTGGTTGCCTCGAACGTGGTCATTAAGTATAGGATGTTTTAGAGGTCGTCCTTTTGTCCCAAGATCATAAGTTGCCTCAAAACGGTTGTCTCGGAAAAATGATCTAAGACATTAGGATTACCACTAAAGCGTCCTAACATTGCTTTAGTGACCACACGTCCCTTAAATCGAATTGACCCGAAAACTCCAACGACGGTGCTACCTACTCCTCAATAGTGGGATAGCATTGTCTAAAGGACATTTGCACAATTAAATTCCTTTTTTGAGTAGGTAGAGGTTCTTAAGTACTTGCTCCTTTTAAAAACAAAACAAAACTTTTCGCACTTACACTCTCTTCGAAAACAAAACTCTTTTTAAAACCCACAAACACAAAGAAAAGCAAACTTTTGAAAACATAATGAGCAAGTACCTAAGAGCCCGTGGATAACCACGGATAGAAAGGGTGCTAACACCTTCCCTTTTATAATCTACCTCCCGAACCCGAGAAACAATCTCGAAAAGGAATTTTTCTGTGCTTTTGTCCTTTCCTTGTTGGATAAAATAAAAGACGGTGGCGACTCTTGCTTACCGCGACACTTTGCGAAAACAATCGCAAACGCGAACCAGTATTCAAAGAAAATTCAGTTCTCATTCCCACCGATCACATCAACCACTTTCCATTGTCTTTCTTATCTTTTGTTGACTGAGCCTGCAAAGCCACACCACTCTTTAACTTTCCTGCAGCTCTTTCATCCATTCTTTGTTCATGAGATTCTAGCGTCCCTTGAAGCTCTTCCTTCGACAAAGTTGACATGTCATTCAACTCTTCTATGGAAACTGCCACATGGTCGAACTTCGGAGCCAAAGATCTTAATATTTTTGAAACAACTGCTCTTGTTGTTAATGTCTCTCCATAAGTCTTGATTTGATTCACTATTTTGTAATCCTAGTGAAGAAATCAGATATGTCTCGCTATCTTCAATCAGAAGTAATTCATACATTCTTTTGTGAGTTTGTAACCCCACCTCTTTACCCTTATCAGAGCCTTTGAACAATTTCTTTAGGATTTCCCAAGCTTCTTTTGCAGATTCTATGTATTCTGCTTCTTCTTCTTCTTCTTCTGAAGCGTCTTCATCAAGCGGTTCTTTTCCATGTTTCACAAGATCCCAAAGACCTTGAAAATAGAATATAACCTTCATCTGTTTGCATCAATTCTCATAGTTATCACCTTTAATAATTGGGAGACTTGCTGAAAAATTTATGTTAGCGTAATTCATCGTCATCGTGATCTTCTTCTTCCTCCTCGATTGTTCTTAATCGTTCTTCCCTTGAATCACTCAACCGTAGCTCTTGATACCAGATGTTGGAAATCCTCCAAAATCTATGATGAATTTCTACCAATCTTGATGAACAAGATTGATATCACCACACAATAACAATGAAAAATATAAAAGAAAGAAATAAGAAAATGATTTTTCTGCAGAATTTCTTTCGGTCCACAAACTGTGGAAAACTTCTTATTCACTTGTAACTGCAAATTTTGTAAATACAACTTGGTTGATTACAAAAAATAGGGGTCACTCCCTCTATTTACAATTGAACTTGCTTTCTCCCTAAGTCAAAAGCCTAATACTAGAAAAGCCCAAAATACCTCTTTTAGAACTAAATCAAATCTATCTATTTTAGATCTAAATCAAATTTATCTATTTTAGATCTAAATCAATTTTGTGTGCAACAAACTGTTTCCACACTTCGATACAATCTTTTCGATACTTACTTTTTTCTATCGAGCAAGTTTCTTCGTCACAAGGAATTATACTTTCAAAATAGACGAATTCATGTTGTGCGCTCTCCTGAGAGATTTAATTTTTTCAAGGAGAGCTCAGTGGGTTCATGCATGGTGCTCTTCTAAAATTCTCAATTTGTGCAAAGAAAAAATTGATGATTCTTGTTTGGTGTTCTTCTAAGAGCCTTGATTTGTGCAAGGAGAGCCCAATGGGTTTGGTTTCTCCTTGACACTCTTGTAAAAGCCTAGATTTATGCAAGAAGAATCTGGTGCATTCCAGCTTGGCGCTTTTCTATGCAAGGAGAATCCAATTAATTTTTTCTTAACCCTCTTCTAAGAACTATGGGTTCCGCAAGAAAAGCCCAATGATTTTCTGCTTGGCACTGTTCTAAGAGACTTGATTTGTGCAAGGAGAGTCTGATGGATCCTGTCTGACGCTCTTTTAAGAGTTTTAGTTTGTGCAAGGAGAGACTGTTGGATTCCTTCTTGGCACTCTTCTTAGAGCCTTGATTTGTGCAAAGAGAGCCCGATAGATTCTTCTCTAGTGCTCTTTTATGAGTTTTAGTTTGTGAAATGAGAGTCTGATGGATTCCTTCTTGATGCTCTTCTTAGAGCTTGATTTATGCAAGAAACGTCCGGTAAATTCTTATCTGGTGCTCTTTTAAAAGTCTTAGTTTGTGCTATGAGAATTCGACAGATTTTTATATAATACCCCAAAGGGTTTTGAAGATGTTGTCGAGTCAATGTGCCCAATTCATAGCACTTAAAAATTTCATTTAACTTTTTTCCTTTTTTATTGGTGACTCTTTTAACTCTTGACCAACTTAGCAATTTTCTACATTTACCCTTCTTTCATACCTGTTAATGATATTTAGCAAACTTAACATTATAAGACTGCCACCAATATAACAAAAGATAAAACCAAAAAGCATGCTCTAATTTGCATTCCCTTACTTCCCTCATGAAAGAACTTCCTTAATATACAAATTGTTGTTGTTGCATTAATGACCGAATATACAAATTAGTAGGCATTTATATGAAATTTTCCTTACTCAGAACTTCTCTTAACATCCTTTTGCAGCTTTTATAAAAAAAGATGTTTGATAAGAATCAAACTAGTAGGAGCATTATTATATCTTACCGCTCCTAAAAAATGCTGAAGGTATCTGTGGAAGTTTAAGAAAAGTATACGAGATAACATAAGAGAAAAATTGAGGGTTAAGCATGTGATTAAAATTGTTACTGCATATCATGGTAACTTAAGGAATATAGAAAATTGTAAAAGCTATCAAACGTTGTCTTGTAACGTCTGTCATTAAGATGATTGACAATTACGTCTGTCATTCATTGAATTGACATTAAAAATGAGTTTTTAGAGCAAAATTTTAGTTTTCTTTCTGTGCAACACGCACTTACAAATCGAACAATACTTCAGTTATCCGGTTTTACCTATCGCATGGTCACAGCGTTTACAAGCACCAAGAGGTTCAAAAACAGTACTGCAGCATATTTATCTTGAAAATGTAATTCTCTTGTGCCGAAGCAGTATGTAGTTCGAAAGAAGGGTGTGTCGAAAGTCTGTAAGTGTATCAAGTTGTGTGTGTCGAAATGTCGAAGCAGATAGCTTCACACAGGATTTTGACTTAGGTCTAAAATAGTTATTTTGGACTTTTAGTGTTTGGGCTTTAGCTTAGGAAATAAGTTAACTCAATCATAAATAGAGGGAGTAACCCTTATTTTTGTATACAACTCAGATTGAGTATTCATAAAATTTGCAGTTGCAAGTGAATAAGATTTTCAACAGTTTGTGGGCAGAGAGTTACTCTGCAGAAAATCATCATCTTCTCCTTATTTTGTTCAAACCCTAATTTTCTTTCTTCCTCTATTTTCCATTGTCATTGTATCGTGATAACAATCTTATTTGTCAAGATTGATTGAAATTCTCCATAGGTTTTGGTGTTTCCAACATCTGCTATCAGAGCCTGGTTGAGCGATTCAAGGGAGGAAAACTATGATGGTAGTGAATCATCCAAACAAGCATTTCCCAGCAAGTCTTCCAATTATAAAAGTTGATAACTATGAAAATTAGTGCAAGTAAATGAAGGTTGTGTTCTGTTGTCAAGATCTTTGGGATCTTGTGAAAGAGGGAATTGAACCGCTTGCAGAAGATGCGACGAATGAACAAGAAGTTGCACACAAAGAATTGAAGAAGAAGAATTATAAAGCGCTTTTTATAATTTATTAGTGTTTGAGTTCAAACAATTTCGAAAAGGTTAGTGATGTAGAATCTGTGAAAGAAGCTTGAGAAATTTTCGAAAGTACTTTTTGAGGTGCAAAAAAGGTGAAAAGGGTGAGGTTACAAACTCACAAAAGAATGTATGAATTGCTTCAGATGGAAGAAAGTGAAAGCATAAATGATTTCTTCAATAGGGTTACGAGATTGGTGAATCAAATCAAGGTATATGGAGAAGTGTTGACAACAAGATGAGTTGCTGCAAAGATCTTGAGATCTTGAGATCAGTTGAAGCAAGACATGCCACGAAGGGGAAAGTTCTCTTCATACTTTCACAATCCCTAGTGAAGCTCTCTCCTACATCAGCAATCTTCGAGTTCGAAACGAGTATAAGGAAGTCATGCTAGCATAACACCCTACCATTGTGTGACAAGAAGCCTTGTTACATAAAAAACCTTTCTACGCATTAAATGTTCACGACCCATCACGGGGGCACCATTCAAAGACATACAAGTCATCATAAATCATTTTTATGAATTCATTAGGTTGCTTCGCTCTAGAACTGAGTCGTATGTATCATATCACCCATCTGACACATTCCACCAACATGAATCTAATCTCAAAAATCCCAATCTCATTTGACGTTTACCCTACAGATCAATCATTCATTGACATTTCAAAGTCCAACATCCATTAATACTTACCCAAGTCACTCATTACATGCATTGATCAATCACTATATTTCACACATCAATCAAAATGCACATCACCTAATCCTAATCAATCATAACTCATACAATAAACCATGGTTCCTACAAGGAAAATCATCATTATCATTAAGTTATCTACCATATGTTAAACCTCGATAATAGGTAATTCCTCAAATCATACATTCTTGTTGTCTCCTTTTGCAAATGACATTGGTTTTGGTCCACCTCTCATAAATACCTCATCCCAATCACCTGATTGATGCCTCCCGGTAACCTTACTGATGCCAGTAACCTTACTGATTATTCATTTTTCCAATCACCTGATTGAGGTCTTCTAGTAACCTTACGGTTGCCAGTAACCTTATTGTGGTTCATTCTTCCAATAACCTGATTTATGTTTTCCAGTAACCTTAACGATGCCAGTAACCTTACTGTGGTTCATTTTTCCAATCGTTTGGTTGATGTTTTTCGGTAACGTTATTGATGCCAGTAACCTTATTGTGGTTCATTTCTTTCCAGTCACCTAATTGATGTTTTCCAGTAACCTTATTGATTGTTCAATTTTCCAATCATCTGGTTGATGTTTTCCAGTAACCTTACTAATGCCAGTAACCTTACTGATTATTAATTTTTCAATCACCTGATTGATGTCTTCCGGTAACCTTATCGATGCCAGTAACCCTACAGATTGTTTATTTTCCAATCACCTGATTGATGTCTTTCGTGTAACCTTATCGATGCCAGTAACCTTACTGATTGTTTATTTTCCAATGTGATGTTTTCTGGTAACCTTAGTGATGCCAGTAACCTTAATGACTATTCATTTCCCCAATCACCTGATTGACGCTTCCATGTAACCTTACTGACATTAGAAACCTTACCATTTGTTTCACCTTTCCAATCGCCTGTTTTTCATCTACCGGTAACCCTACTGATGCATATCATCAATCCAAAACGTAAGCAGCCTTACATAATTTTTAACCATTCAAGATGTGAGCAGCCTTACGTAACTTCATCTATTAATCCATTTGTAAGCAGCCTTATGAAGCATGAGCAGACTCATGTACTACATGTATCTCATAAAGATGTGAGCATCCTCACACATTTTTACCAGCATTAAGACGTGAGCAGCCTCACACATTTGCATCAGCATTTCATCATAGACAACTTTACGAGCATGAGCAAACTCATGTAGTTCTATCAACATTTTAGTTAAGTACAAACTGTCTCATACATTTCCCACTAGCATTTAAAGCGTAAGCAGCCTTGTGCATCTCACTCATAAACAGTATCATAATCACATTTAACATACAAAAATTATATCAAAAGCATTATCATCAAGCATACATTACAAAATCATACCATGCATTAACACATACATCTAGCAAAAATCATATCAAAAGTATTATCATTAAAAATGGTACAAAAACATTTCGATCATGCATTGATTTCAAATCACAAAGGCGCATGAACACTTCGAAAAAATCTCAAGGCCTATTTTCCAACTATGTTACCTGTGCAAACCACAAATTCAAACCTTAGCCATTTTCACACTATTACAAATAGCTACCTCAGTTGAGAACAAATATAACAGTTAGAGGTACTACATCGAAAATTACACTAGGCGGTATATCTGTGATCCATGTCCATGGCCTAGTCATTCAAGTCTCACTTATCAAATTTCAATTTTCAAACTATCAAATTTCAAATTCAAACATCAAATTTCAAACCCGCATTATTTATCCCCTAGGTTGTGATAAAAATGCAAAATTTGTGTTACAACTTATTATGTTAGTCCCGAAGCTTTAGTAAGTTGTTCTCAAACCTTTTCAACTCTATTAGTTTAGTCCCTTAGCATAAATAGAGTTTATACTCACATTATCTATCCCCTAGGTTATGGTAGATGTGCAAATTAAATATAACTATTCATTTGGGTCCCTGAGCAATGATAAGTTATTTGTCTGAAATTTTTTATCTTATATATATCATGTGTTTGTTATCATCAAAACTCTTACAGGGATGTAGAACCAAACTATGTTCTAACAATATCCCCCTTTTTGATGATGGCAAAAACTTGTATATTTTGATAGAATACTTTAAGAGCATAAATAATTAAAGTCTCCCCCAGAGTTAGATACTCAGATAAAGAAAAATAATTCCCTAAAAATGTTATGATTAGAGCTTTGAGAAGGAGGTTTTTGATGCATCTACAACAGAAGTTACTTTCAGAGGTTGCTTTTCTAGAGATTTTTTCTGTTTGCTTTCAGAGGATAAAAATAGAAGTTATGATATTTAAAATGTTTGAGATTAAGTCTCAATACTGTTATATTCAAAATATCTTACATTCTCCTCCTTTTATGTCAAGAATAAAAAAACAATAAAACATGTAAATAAAATGCATTTTGTATTCAAAGTGGATTAAGATAAACAGAAGGAGGTGGATAACCAGAAGATTAAAATAAGAAACAAAATGGAAAGAATTTTTTAGAACTAAGGTTGAAGAGGTGGAAGTCGTGTGAACAAGGCTTCAAATAAACTCTTGATATGATTGTTCAATTCCTCTTGTTTCCCAAGCATCCCCTTAATTTCCTTACTAGTTTCATCCTGCTTGTCTAACCTTTCCTTAAACACGGCATTTTCTTTCTTCAACTCCTCCAAAGTTTCCAGCACAAGAGAAGATGAGGTTGTTTCAACAGAAGAGACCACATTCTCATAACTTACTGCAGCTGATTTTGGCACAGGAGATTCTTCGACTTCCATACCTTTGTCTTGAAACATGACTAGAGAAAGAGGATCAGGAGACTGTTCATTATACTCTGATGTCTGAGGGGATTCCCAAGGGGTGTTGTCCTGTAGAAGGAGGGGTTTCTTAACCCAGTATTGCAGA
The DNA here is from genome assembly GCA_948472305.1 of Vicia faba. NCBI lineage: Eukaryota > Viridiplantae > Streptophyta > Magnoliopsida > Fabales > Fabaceae > Vicia > Vicia faba. The sequence continues at coordinate 448,567,253 of OX451738.1, read as the reverse complement.
ACTTAATCCTTGAATATTTTTAGGCAATCGCAGAAGTTCTGTTGAGTGATTTCATAGCTAAGCTCCTTTAGCTTCAGAGGTTCAAAGTTAAACCATTTTCTAAATTGATTCCAGTGAGAATCAGAAGCAGCTGGATTAAGATTCTTCATGCAAGCTAGATTTAGAGAGTTAACCTATTCATGTATTTCTGTTTCAAAGATTAGCAAATATTTACCAATGTCTGCTTTGGAGATTTCTGGTGTTGGTTTAGGAACAGAAATTTTCTGAGAGCTTATGGCAAGATTGTCCCAAGCTTCTAAATCAATGATCGTTCTGAGGGGATCTTATGGGTAGTTATTTGGAGAGGGAGAGTTAGGAAGAATAATAGGTGAATTTGGTGGTGTTGAATGATAAGGAGATGGAAGATCTGGAATGGAGAAGGTTTATAATGAATTTGTGGGAATTATTGGTGGTTGATAAACCATGAGAGGACAAGTGATGCCATGGATTGATGTTGTGGTATCAGAGCCAAAATTTGGATTTTCAGTGTGGGGAGCTTCAAACAGCGGATCAAATTGATCAATATCAGAGAGAACTTATGTAAGTTCTAGCTTAGGTTGATCAAAATGGGTAGAAGGTGGATTATTTATAGGATTATTTAGAGGTGTTGAAGAGTCAATATCTAGGTCAAAATCATCAAGGGTTTGAGGAGATGGATCTTCTGTGGGCTTTGGATATGAGGGGTTTTCAGATGTTGATAAAAATACTGATTTAATAACAGAAACAAAAGACGGTTACCTTTCTTTTTGGTAGCTTTGGGGGTCTTCTGAGAAGTTCCTTCTCCAACTGCTTTCCTTTTTCTTGATTTTCTGGGAGAAAATTCCAGAGGTTGTTGCCTTAGATCAAGAATGTTCATATCTAGAATCGTATCGTCACTCTTGCAGGCTTCTTGATACTTGAGAATAATTTCTGGAGAAGAGTCTGCTTGAGTGAAGAGAGGAAAATCCTTCATAGGAACTCTTCGGGTGGTGATGACTTCATTGGTAGTGATTGTTGGGTCCTTATTAATAGTTTTAATAATCTTCATCTTCTTCAGATTCTTGGCATTGTGAGGTTTACCAGCAGAATCTTCCATAACACTAGCTTGTTGTGCCTCAGTCAGATGTTATATCAGTCTGTTTTCTATCAGAATATCTGAAATCTTCCCAGAGGGATCCAATCTCTCTTTATTCTTTCTTCTTCTCTTGTTTCTTTTACACTAGTCTTCAGATGGTTGAACAAAATATGTGGAAGATGAACTTTTGCTTTGGTGGCGATGAAGTACATAAGGTACTATTGATCTATGTTGATGTAGTCTTGAGAGCTCATAGGCTTCCTGTGATTGATGCATCCCAGAATTATTTTGGACCATATTCTGAGATAATCCTTAAGATCTTTGATTTTGTTGGATGGTTGGATAGAAGTAAAAATTTCCTTTGAGACCATGGTTAGGTCAGAACTTTTGTCTGCCATATCACTGCATCGAATATCGCCGCTATCGTGACCTATGAGTTTCCCAATGAGATCTTCAGTGATGATGATCTTCTTTCCCATAATGTAGGATGTTACCTGATTATTTGAAGTTGTGGCACGGATCCAGAATTCTTTCATAAGGTTTGTAAAAACTGGACCTATGAGGCGATCAAAATACTTCGTCCATCCTTGGAACTCAACATCAGGGGTTAAATCATACCCATTTTCTTTCATGCTAATGAAATCAACAATAAGCTCACAAAGAACTTCTAGAGAATCAATGGGTGTGAGAAGAGTTGTTGAGGGTTCGATGTACCTTTCTTCATTTGAGGAGGAAGAACTAGGAATGGTTTGAGAAACTTGAGAAATTTGTTGAGAGGAAGCCATTTGTTCACACAGACTCTTTTAGGGTTTTTGAAGGATGAATAGATGAAGAGAGAAAAGTGAGTGAGAGGGAATATGTGATAGTGTTTGTGAAAGAGTGAAGTATAAAAAGCCAATGAAAAAAATAGCAATTTTAATTTTAATGAAAAGGATTAAAAAATGATTACATGCATTCAATGATTCCTGAAAAGAGTGATAGTGAAGATATGGAACAGTTACCGATTTGACTCGAGCCTCAATGCATCAACTCAACTATTTTAGTCCCTTCAGAATTTGAACACGTGTTAAACCTTAGAGGGTGACCTTGCATTTAGAGTTCATAGATGTTGATATTGTGAACTGCTTGCTTCTATCTTAGAAATGAAACGTTTTTGGAAAACATTCAGATCTTCTGGATAGATCCTTAAAGCATAAAGTTCCGAGGATTAAATGTTAGAGAGCCAATCATACCTCTGTAGAGCTTCTATTCTACTTTCTTATTTACCTATACCTTTTCTAGAATCATGTTTTCCAGGTGTGCTAAGCTGCTTATGGGTTGTCTTTTTTGGATGGATTCTTCAGAAACTTTGGAATATTTGTGATGTCTTCTTTTTTATTTAGCTCAAGTTCTGAAATTTTATTTTATGAAGATCTAAAACACTTGATTTAGAATCAAACTTGTTCAGATGATCATTACCAATGGTTCTAGAGCCAATAATTTATCCTTTCTGATTGCCTTTGAAACCTGTGTATCCTCCAGATTTAAATCCCAGGCTTTGGAACATATGTTTTCTTCCTGTCATGTGCAGAGAGCATCTAGAGTCCAGGTGTTAAAATTGGTGTTTCAACCTTGCTTTTAAAGACATCTGCAACATAGATGATTTTATCCTTTGGTACCCATACCTTTTTGGGTCCTTGTTTGTTAGAGTTTCCAAAATTCTGTTTAAATTTTGGTTTTGCGGAAAAAGCATTACTAGTATATTTTGTATCATGTGTATGTCCATATGTAAAGTATGAATAGAGAGGTGTGTGTTTTATAACTATATCATCAACTTTCTTTGGTTGATATGTTTATTCTACCCTTGGTTTCACATATCCTATATCTTTCTTCTATTTCTGCTAACTCCATAGATCATTGAATCCATCTTGCTCCTATCTATGTTTTTAGCTAGAAATTTTTGAAAGCTATGGTCATATTCTTTTATGATTTTATCAGAACTATTTGAAACTTCTGAAATAGATTCGTTTTGAGCTTTTTGTAATTCATTTTCAAGTTTAGAAATGGTTTCTGTTAGCTCAGAGTTTTCTATTTTTAGTTTCTTAGTTTCTTCAGAGTGAAATACTAGATCTTATTTCAGGTTCTTGTTTTTGACTCGAAGTTGCTGATATCTTTCAAGAATTTCTGATAGACTATCTTCTAATTGAGACCTAGAAAAGTTAGAGAATACCTCTTCTACCTCTGAGTCTGATTCTGATTCAGATGATCCAGAGTCATATGATAAGTTGGCCATTAAGGCTATATTGACTCATTCATCTTCTGATTTTGTTTCAGCTTCAGATTCTGAGTCATCCCATGTTGTCATAAGACTTTTCTTATTATCTTTAGAGAACTTCTTTTTAGGCTTTTCTTTCTGTAGATTTGGGCAGTCGCTTTTGTAGTGATCTGGTTTGTTGCATTCGTAGCATACAATATCTCTGTTACCAGACTTTTTGTATCCAGAAGATGATTCAAAGTGATTCCATGTTCTTCTAGGAGTTATAAACTTCCTCTGTCTGTGCTTCCGTAGCTGATTGACTCTTCTGGAGAGAAGAGATAGTTCATCTTTTTTTGACGAGGATCTACCAGAGTTTTCTTCTTTTGCATGAAAAACTTTAGGTTTATATTTTTTATTAGATTTAAGAGCAAGAAACGTACCTTGCTTCTAGGGCTCATCTTCTTCAAGTTCTATCTCATGACTTCTCAATGAGCTGATAAGTTCTTTAAGATATATATTGTTCAGATCTTTGGCAAGCTTTAAGGATGTGACCATGGGTCTCCATTTCTTGGGTAAGCTTATGATGATTTTATTTACATAATCTTTTGTTGAGTACTGTTGTACCCCAAAATTTTCCCTCCCATATTCTCCAAGATTTGCTAAGAGCATGCTTCAAAATCTCCCAAGGGTTGCACAATCCAATTGCCTCCTAACAGTCAAAAATTAGGGTTTTGGTTCTGGCAAAGAAATTGAAGTTTTCATGGGTCCAAACAAGTCCCACATGCCTACAAACATGGTCAAACATCCTTATGCCAAGTTTCAAGACTTACAACACAAAATTGCACAGTCAAAAACCCTAATTGCTCAACAGTCAACTGTAGGGGCAAAATGGTCATTTGACAGTCAAAAGTCAAAATTTTTGGTCAACATCTTATTTTGAAGCCACAAACATCATTTGATCAATTCTTGATCACGATTCTCAAGGCATGGCTCAAAAAGTCTCAAGATGCAAAAGTTTCTATATTTGGACAGTTGGAAAAGTCAACTGCAAATTGACCAGGGCATAACTTCCACATGGTTTATCAGAAAAATTCCATCCAAAGCTCATTTTGAAGAGAATGCCATTTCCTATAACTCCTCTTCACACTTCAAGTCCAATAAATGCTCTCACAAAAAGTTATCAATCTCAACATTATAGGTCATTTTCAAAATTCAACAAAAAGGCACTTTAAGTCAAAGACCATAACTTGAGATTGGTGAATCAAAATGACATGGGACCAAAGGCATTGGTTAGAGGACTTCAAGACCTTTCCAAAATGTCCAAGAACATGATCAAAGCTTAAAAATGGAGCAAGATATGCCTTGTGGAAGTTGGGAAATATTTGGGAATTTTGAAAAGTCAACTTTGCTTCAAATGCCTCAAAATTGCTAATGGGCCTCAATTTCTTCCATGAATCATCACCCAAAGGCTATGCACGACCCATTGACCCAAAGGGGAGTTATTTTCTTATTTTTAATTTATTAATTGAATTTTTAAACTTATTAATTCATTTAATTAAAATTAAATATGAGAAAAATACTAAACAAATGTTTTGGAATCTTTTTGTGCAGTATTTCACTCTTTATTCACTCAAGATTTCGTGCATACTCAAAAAGGCAAGAATCTCCCATGATTGGCAATGTTTTGATGAAAAAAGATTGAAAAAGATCATGGAAAATCACAAATTTGAAAAGCATTAAAACATGGATTTTGGACTTGTTTTGTTAACCTAAATCATTCCTCATACATATACAAACACAACCCTAATCATAAGAACAAGCAAGTTGCGCTGAAGCCTCAAGAACACCTTGCACTTTTCTCTCAAAAATTTCAAAACTGAAAACACACATAGAGCACGTTTCAAAGCAAAAGAACTATTCCATTGCACTCCTGACACATCCAGGGAACTTTTCCAATCAAAATCAACCCTCCATACGCAAGGAATCGGTATAACCAAGTCTGACTTTCTTTGAAAATTTTCATATTCGTGTTTCATTATCCATGCAATATTTTTGATTTTTAATCATGGATTTGGACTAATGTGAGTGTTCTGAAGCTGATAGCATGCTTTAATTGAATTAATAAGGCCTGTATGAGAATCCACCATGGGAGCTCTTTAGGGTTTCAGAGGTTTGAAATTAGGGACTCTTTCACATGGAAAAATTAAGCCACGAGACCTATACCACTGGATTCAGAATGTCCAAACGATTCAATTCCACATATCTCGCCCAATTTATATTACACTATGGCCTAATCGTTATTTTTGCAGGTTTGAGTTAGTGGGGGTTTAAAACCCCCGCTGTCTATTCTATATTTTCAGGCCAAAACGAAGAAGGGAGAAGAAGATGCTAGCGTGTTGAATGATGATTGGCCAGTTTGAATAACTGGCGCCCTTTTTTTTATTGTCCCACTAATACTTGCTTTCTCTCTCTTATTATTCATTGTCCATTATATATCAAACAAACGCGCTTGGCTTGGTGGTTGATGTGTTGTCGCGCAGGCAATGGGACCTGGGTTCGATTCCCAGGTCCCCCATATTTCCCTATATTTTTTCTCATAACATGTTCAGGTACCCAACACGCCCAGAAGTCCACCATATACTCTCACAAGTGGCTTGCCAAGTGGCCATGAGCGTCCATCCAGTGGCCAAGAACCAAAGTCCATGGAGTACCCCAGTCAACGCGTGTGCATATGATCTGAAAAGTCAGCATGGATCAAACTCCTATTGGGCCAAGATTACTCACAAAACACCTCCCAAAGGGGCCAGACACCCCCCTGCTGTTTGTATTCTTCCTTTTTAATTTTTCTCTCTTTTTCTTCTTAATTCTTTTTAATTTGTTTTATTCCACAAAATAATTTTATAACACAAAAAACCAGAAAATCATAAAACAATAAAAATATGTCTTATTTAATTTTTAATTCATCAATATTTTGTAAATAAAATTTAATAATCAATTTAGTTTAATTTAGGGTTTTTAATTTTAATGTTCTTTTTTCTTAAATAACAAAAATACATAAAAAATTAGGTTTAGCATTTTCATTCTTTTTCTTAATAAATAAATTTTTTTTCTTATCACTATTAATTAGTAATTATTTTGTAAATAAATATGCAATTAATTAATTAGGGTTAAATTAGGTCAAAACTTAAACATCTTTTTTTTATAATTAAAAACAAACTAGAATTAGGGTTTTATTTAATTTTTTAATTTTAATCCATTTTCTTTATTTTCATTAAATACCAAATACCAAAAAATAACTTCTTTTTCTTTAATCATTAATTCATTTACTAATTTCATTTAATTCCTTTAAAGGGTCCAACGCCCTCGCACCTTCGATTATAATTCCTTTTCGCGCATTTATTTTATTTCTTTTGTGAATATAATGTATTTTCCCCAAAGCCTTGTAATAGATAATTAGGACATTTACTTTCCGTACTTTTATTCAAATCGGGTCTTGGTTTAATTTGGCGATGTAGACCCGCGCCTTGTAATAGCGTAGGACCTTTCTTTTTCCGCATTTCAATTTCCGCACCCTTAACTGTTAATAATCACATGAAAGAATGAATGCCCAAATAAAATCAAAGCGTAGCTCACCTAATGCATGACAAGACAAATAATAACTGAAAATGACACACAATTCACACACCACTCTTAGGGTACGCCTCACTGTTGCCTTGCCCCTCGAAACGTGGTCGTCGAGTACAGGACGTCTTAGTAAGTCCTTATGTCCATGAACATGGCATAAGGGTAGCTTCTAAGGTGTCCTACTGTTGCTCTGGTGATCACACTATTGCCTTGCCCCTCGAAACGTGGTCGTCAAGTATAGGACGTCTTAGTGAGTCCTTATGTTCCATTGATCCAGTTGCCTCAAAACGGTTGCCTCGAAACAAGTTGCCTCGGAATAGTTGCCTCGGAATAAAAAGATCAATGGCATAAGGGTAGCTTCTAAGGTATCTTACTATTGCTCGGTGACCACACTGTCCCTAAACTCGAATTGACCCGAACACCTCCAATGGTGGTGCTACCTACCTCTCAATGGTGGGATGTCACTACCATAAGGACATTTACACAGACTAATTCCTTAGGGTAGGTAGATGACTCGTAGATACTTGCTCTAATTCAAAACAAATCAAAAACTTCTTTTCACACCGACACTTTGCAAAAAGCTTTCAAAAACAAATTTTCAAACACTCTTGAGGACTGATACAAGAGTCGAACTGAAATTTTAAACGAAACTTTTTTTAAACCCACAGTTGAAAAGCAAACAAACCTTTTGAAAACACAAATGAGCAAGTATCTAAGAGCCCATGGATAACCATGGATAGAAAGGGTGCTAACACCTTCCCTTTCTATAAATCTACCTCCCGAACCGATAACTAATCTCAATAAGGAATTTTTCTGTGCTTTTGTCCTTTCCATATTGGAGAAAATAAAAGACGGTGGCGACTCTTGCTTCCGCGACATTTCGCGAACCAGCGTTAAACAGTCAGTTCCAGATCCCCCGATCACAGAACTGGCGACTCTGCTGGGGATATCTTATAAAGTGAGGTGTACCTTAGGATTAAGATCACTGTGTTTTCAATTGCTTTGACTTGTTTGCTTTAAATTGTGGGACTGTCTTGGGAGTTCTATAGATCCTAACCCGGATCTGGGGATACCTTCTTAGAAAGAAGCAACAAGACTGTGAGGGAACTGTGTGGGGTATACCGACATGGTTGAAACAGTCTGCTACGTTGATGTGGCACTTTGGTGTGTACCGGTAACCCTTGAGTTCAGTCAAGGAGAGTACGGGGCCTCCATGTGGTGTCGTGAAGCATCAACTAACCTTAGGAACCTTAATTGAACCATCTTGGCCTCTTTAGGGTAGTGAGATAACTGACTTTGGTGCAGTCCGAGGTTGGTTGATACTCGATACTACACTCAATTGAGGGTTGCTTTCCTGGAATATTTCGGTCGCCAGTTCAGTGGCTAAATTGAAACGATGAACAATGAAAGCAATCCAGTGATATTGGGACCCTTAGAACCCGGTTACTTCTAATAGGACAGGTTGAACCCACCAACTTCAAGAGGGTAATGCCCAGACCCCATGCTGGCCTAAACTCTAAGGGCTTGTCTGGTGTGACTTGTGTGCCTTATCATGTTTGCCTTTGTAAATATTTGTGGTGTGTTTAATCATAGCATCATGACATCATACAGCATCATATGCATTGGCTAACCATTTCAGGGGTTCGAATCTTCATCTTTGTTCTTGTTTTGTAGGACATGGAAATTGTTCGCAGAAAGACTATTCAGATCAGCCTTGTAAGGGTCCCTCCTCAGCTTAAAGAGCTTATATCCAGGATTCCCGAGAGCTCTTCATTCAGTGAGAGGCATGGAAGACTCATCAGCTTGGTCAACACCAACATTGAGGAAGATATGATAAAGGTCCTGTTCTAGTTCTTTGACCCTCTGCACCACTGTTTCACTTTCTTGGATTATCAACTGGTGCCTACATTAGAAGAGTTCTCCCGTCTTCTGAAGATCCCTATCCTTGATCAGCTACCCTACAACGGTACGGAAAAGGAACCCAAGCTTGAAGAGATTGCTAAAGCATTACACCTACAACCATCTGACCTCAAGGGACAGTGGGAGGTTAGAAGTGGTATCAAAGGGTTCTTAGCCAGGTTTCTGTTTGAGAAGGCCCAAGAATGTTAGAACTCCCTTGACCTGCAAGCTTTTGAAGAAGTTGTGGCCCTCCTTGTCTATGGTTTGGTGTTGTTCCCTAATCCAGATCAGCTTATAGATATCAGTGTTGTCCAGATCTTCATGTCCAGGAATCCTATACCTATGTTGCTGGGGGACATCCTTCACTCATGTTACACTCGAACCATGAGAAAAAGAGGTGTCCTTATGTGTTGTACTCCTCTCCTGGGAAGGTGGTTTATTTCGCACCTTCCACAATCAGTCTTGAAGAATGAGCGGGGTTTGAGATGGTCACAGCGATTGATGACTCTTACACATGCTGATATACATTGGTGCTCTCGGTCCAGAGAGGATGTCACTATCATTGATCGTTGCGGGGAGTACCCTAATGTTCCTTTACTTGGAATCAGATGAGGTATTACTTACAACCCATGCTTGGCTTGGAGACAGTTTGGTTATGCTCGAAGGGATGGCCCTCACGACATGTTAATTCCTGACATAGTTTTTGACTTCGACAACGATGCACAAGGACTTCGCCAGAGATTTATCAGAGCTTGGAGGATGCCAAGTAGGATGGACAGCAAAACACTGGGGCACAGGAACTCCATCCCGTTGGAACCTTATCTCAATTGGGTACGAGCCCGCTCCAAGAAGTTAGTAATGCCTTATCATCATGTTCTCCCTGTGATCAAAGAGCCAATATTGGAAGGAGAGGTGTCCTACACCATTCAACATCCTGACATGCCCACGTCCTGGGAAGAGATGCAGAAGAGTTGGATCCAGCTTAAGGAAGAACGGAATTCTCTTGAGACCAGTCTACATGCCAGTGAAAAGAAGGTCTTGGAGCTCACCCGCCTACTGCACGAGGAGAGGAATCTCAACACTTACATTGCCCCGAAAAGGATGTGTAGTGTCTTTTGGGATTGATTTGCTTTGTAATATGTGCCCATGAGGCTTTGATGTACCAAACAATTATTTCCTTAATGATAACGTGTGTTCCTTTTTGTCTACAACAAATTTGAATTTTCGAACCCTTGAATGCATTGCATAAACACATATCATTCATCATGTGCATAGCAGGTACTCTTCTTTTCAGGTTGCTTACCGTTCTTCGCTGTTTATTTCAGCATCATGAACCCTGAATCATCAACCGAGCAGTCTATCAAGGCCCTTCAGGCGCAGAACACACAATTTCAGGAGCTGATCATGGGTTTGGCTCAAGGACAGGCAGAACTGAAAGCCCTGCTGGTTCAGAAGAAGAAGAAGAAGAAGAGAACAGTTCTGTTCAACACATGCCGAAGGTTTGGTAACACTCTACAGAATGAGGAAGCTGGTTCTTCTGTAGGCAAAGACAGTCCCCAGGGGGGAAAGGCTCCTAGCCCGGTAGTCTCTGACAACGAGACTGATTTTAATGAGGAACAGTATCCTCCGACTGACGACAGATACAAGCAGCTGGAAGACAGACTGAACGCCATGGAGATCCAACAAGTGCCTGGGCTGGATTTTGGAGACTTGGGCTTATCTACTGGTGTGATCATCCCTCACAAGTTTAAAGCACCATCCTTCACCAAGTATGACGGGGCGTCCTGCCCTAAACTGCACCTCAGATCTTATGTGCAGAAGATTCAGCCGTACACAGTAGACAAGAACTTGTGGATCCACTTCTTCCAGGAGAGTCTTTCAGGGACTCATCTCGAATGGTTCTATCAGCTGGATGGGACCAAGGTTCGTAACTGGGAGGAGTTGGCTACTGCTTTCTACAAGCAGTATCAATATAATGCCGACCTTGCTCCTACACGTACCCAACTCCAGGGTATGTCGCTAGGATCAGGCGAAGGTTTTAAAGAGTATGCGCAGAAGTGGAGGGACCTGGCTGGCAGGGTGCAGCCTCCGTTAACTGACCGTGAGCTGGTAGATATGTTCTTGGGGACCCTATCCGGGCCATTCTTCAATCATCTTATCGGTAATTCGTCTGTAGGATTTACTGACCTTATTCTGACTGGGGAGAGGATAGAGGCTGGAATGAAGTCCGGTAAAATTCAGAAAGGTGCATCTTCAAGTTCTGAGAAGAAACCTTTTAAGAAGGACGCCAGTGCTGTATATGGGCCTAGAAGGCAAGATAAACCAGAGCGCCGCCAATCTGTCAACGCGGTGGTGATTGCTAAACCTGCTGCCGCTCCTCGGCAAACCAATCAACAAAGGGCTGAAAGACCCAGAAGAGAGTTTACCCGGCTGAGTATGACCTTGTCACAAATCTTGCCGCAGTTGTTATCCACCAACTTGGTAACTGTCAGAGAGGCTCCAAAGGTTGTGAACACTGCCTCTCCCAAGTATAATCCAAATGCCCGCTGCGCTTATCACTCCGATAGCCCGGGGCATTCCACTGATGACTGTTGGGCCCTGAGAAACAAGGTGCAAGACCTTATTGATGCAAAGGAGGTAGAGTTTGAGGCACCTGAGAAGCCCAATGTAGTGACAGCTCCCCTGCCTGCTCATGGAGTGAATGCTATTGGGGATGAAGATGAAGTGGAAGAATCAGAGTTCGATAACTGGATCTACCCGACGACTGGTGGTGGATTAAACAATTGGACCGCAAAGGATCATACTCCTGTTACTTTTGTTACGCAGTAATAAACTCCTTTGTTTTTGTTATTTGTAATAAACAATGAATTAAAACTCTATGGCCCGGTGTCTTACCCGGGGCACCGTGGCTTTATTTATGAGGGCATATTAATTGTCATTTCATATATCATGAATAAATACCTTGGACGTTTTCTCGCATTTCAAATCTTGTGCTCCTTTTCTTTCTTTCCTTTCTTTATATTGCAAAACAGCTGTATTTACACACACTCACCTATACAGGTTTCAATCCACTCTGGATCTCACTGGTAACGACTCTGCTACTGCCAGTTATGACTTCGAAAATCCGATCAACTTAGCCGAAGACGAAGGTGAAGATGATTGCGAAGTGCCTGGCGAGCTTGCAAGGCTGTTACTCCAAGAAGAGAGGGCAATTCAACCACATGAAGAGCCAGTGGAAACGATAAATCTGGGTACTGAGGCAGACAGAAAGGAGGTTAAGATTGGTGCTAATCTGGAGCTCAGCGTGAAGCAACGGTTGACTCAGATGCTGCATGATTATGTGGAGATCTTTGCCTGGTCCTACGAAGACATGCCCGGGTTGGATACCGACATTGTGGTCCATCATTTGCCTACCAAGGAAGACTGCCCTCCAGTTAAGCAAAAGGTCTGCCGTATGCGTCCAGAGATGTCTGAGAAGATCAAAGCTGAGGTTATGAAACAGTACGATGTCGGGTTTCTTGCAGTGACTTCTTACCCTTAGTGGGTTGCTAATGTGGTGCCGGTACCGAAGAAGGACGGTAAGGTCAGAATGTGTGTTGACTACAGGGATCTGAACAGGGCCAGCCCCAAGGATGACTTCCCTCTACCTCACATTGATGTCCTTGTTGACAATACTGCTCAACATAAGGTGTTCTCTTTCATGGATGGTTTTTCAGGGTATAATCAGATCAAGATGGCTCCGGAAGATATGGAGAAGACTACCTTTGTCACCCAGTGGGGCACCTTCTGCTACAAGGTCATGCCTTTTGGACTGAAAAATGCTGGGGCAACCTACCAACGTGCCATGGTTGCTTTATTTCACGACATGATCCATCATGAGATTGAAGTGTATGTTGACGATATGATTGCAAGGTCCCAGACTGAGGAGGAACACCTTGACCATCTGCAGAAGCTGTTTGACCGCCTTAAACTGTACAAGCTGAGGTTGAACCCGAACAAGTGCACCTTCGGGGTAAGATCTGGGAAATTGCTAGGCTTCGTTGTAAGTGATAAAGGTATTCAAGTGGACCCTGCCAAGGTTAAAGCCATTCAAGAGATGCCAGTTCCTAAGACAGAGAAAGAGGTCAGAGGCTTTTTAGGACGCCTGAATCATATTGCCCGGTTCATCTCGCATCTAACCGCCACCTGTGAGCCAATCTTCAAGCTGCTGAAGAAAGATCAGGTAGTGCGTTGGAATGATGAATGTCAGGCTGCTTTTGACAGAATCAAAGAGTATCTCCAAGAGCCACCCATCCTTATGCCACCGGTTGAAGGGAGACCTCTGATACTATACCTGACAGTACTTGATAACTCAATGGGGTGTGTGCTGGGGCAGCATGACGAGTCTGGCCGAAAAGAGCATGCCATTTATTACCTTAGCAAAAAAATTACCGACTGTGAGACCCGATACTCACTGCTCGAGAAAACTTGTTGCGCTTTGGTATGGGCTACTCGCCGGCTGAGACAATATATGCTGACTCACACTACCTTGTTGATTTCAAAGATGGATCCGATAAAGTACATATTTGAAAAGCCTGCTCTATCTGGGAGAATAGCAAGATGGCAAATGATCTTGACAGAATACGACATCCAGTATACGACTCAGAAAGCTATCAAAGGAAGTGTATTGGCAGATCACTTGGCACACCAAGCAGTAGATGACTATCAGTCAATGAACTTTGAGTGTCCAGACGAAAGCATCATGATTGTGACTGATTGTGAAGTACCTGGACCGGATGAAGGACCTGAGGAAGGATCCCGATGGTCTATGCACTTTGACGGAGCCTCCAACTCTTTAGGGAATGGTATTGGCGTTGTGATCATATCTCCTCAAGGCACTCATACTCCACTTACTGCCCGGCTATGTTTCAACTGCACCAACAACATGGCGGAGTATGAGGCATGCATCATGGGTCTTCAAGCGGCGATTGACTTAAGGATCAAGTTTCTGAGTGTCTTCGGAGATTCTGCTCTCGTGATCAATCAGATCAAAGGCGAGTGGGATACGAAACATCCGAATCTTATTCCTTATAGAGAATGTGTGTTGACATTGATCCCCCACTTCACAGAGATAACCTTTGAACATTTCCCAAGAGAGGAGAATCAGCTGGCGGACGCGTTGGCTACGATGTCTTCTATGTTCAAAGTCAAATGGGACAATGAGGCTCCCCGGGTCATCATCTGGAAACTGGACGAACCGGCATACTGTTATGATCTTGAGGTTGAGACAGTGACTGAAAAACCCTGGTACTACGAGGTGCAGAGATACTTGGAAGCTCAGGAATACCCTGAAGGTGCATCTGTCAATGACAAGAAGTTTCTGAGAAGGTTCACAGCGAAGTTCTTCCTCAGCAATGGCATTCTGTACAAGCGAAACCATGATTCGACCTTACTGCGTTGCATGGATAAGACTGAAGCAGAAAGGATCATGGCAGAGCTACACGAAGGTACCTTCGGAACGCATTCTAGTGGACACACTATGGCAAAGAAGATCCTTCGGGCAGGGTATTTCTGGTCCACAATGGAAGCCGACTGTTACCAACACTCTCGGACATGCCATAAATGCCAGATTTATGCAGATAAGGTGCATGTTCCTCCGGTTCCCCTGAATGTCTTGACAGCACCTTGGCCTTTTGCAATGTGGGGCATAGATATGATCGGCGAGATCAGACTTACGGCATCCAACGGGCATCGCTTCATCCTGGTAGCGATCGATTATTTCACAAAGTGGGTTGAAGCAGCTTCTTATGCTACTCTAACCAAGAATGTCGTGGCACGGTTCATTCGACATAACCTGATCTGTCGATACGGCGTCCCTGAAAGAATAATTACAGACAAAGGTACTAATCTTAATAACAAGATGATCATTGAACTCTGCGAACAGTTCAAGATACAGCACCACAACTCTTCTCCTTACCGGCCGAAGATGAATGGGGCTGTAGAAGCAGCTAATAAGAATATCAAAAAGATTGTGCAGAAGATGACAGTGACTTATAAAGATTGGAACGAGATGTTACCGTTTGCTCTACGTGGGTACCGTACCTCAGCAAGGACGTCAACCGGGGCAACTCCTTTTTCCTAGGTCTATGGTATGGAGGCAGTCTTACCGATCGAAGTGCAGATACTCTCTCTCCGGATAATGAAGGACGCAGATCTGAACGAAGATGAGTGGATCCAGACACGACTTGATAAATTAAATCTAATCGACGAAAAGAGACTCACCGCTATTTGTCATGGTCAGACGTATCAAAAACGGATGATCAGGGCGTTTAACAAAAAGGTCAGACCAAAAGAGTATCAAGTTGGGGACCTGGTAATCAAGCGCATCATTCTTCCTCAAAGTGATCCCAGGGGCAAATGGACCGCTACATACGAAGGGCCATTTATGGTTAAGCATGTGTTCTCAGGAGGAGCCATGATCCTAACCACCATGGATGGTGACGACCTTCCTCACCCCGCCAATGCAGACATAGTTAAAAGATACTAGGCATGAAAAAAGACCCGCTAGGTTGACATACCTAGGCAAAAATTAGGGCTTCCCGGCGAACCAAAAGGGTTCGAGCAAAATGAAGGGATGAAATAAAAAAAATCTGTACACCCGGCAAGTCGAAAACCTGAAAAGGCGGCTTGGGCAAAAATGGGTATCCCGATGGACTGAAAACCCGAAAGGGCGGTCCAGGCAAAAGTTAGGGATTAAAGCGTAATACTATGTCTCATTGGATCACTTCGCATCTAGAATCCGGTATCTACACCAAGTTCAGACAGCATCGATCAATCAACTTCATCTTCAACTAGGTCATCAAGTGATGAGACGCTCGAAGATATAAAGGCGATAGCAGAGTGGGAACCCAGTGGGATTATTCTTTTCACATAGCTGTTTTGTTTCCCCTTTGTACAAATTGTATAAACTCTTTTGTTCGGCGGCGTTCTCTTATTAGGACGTCAGCCTCTTGTATATAAACACCTATTTACAGGCAAATTCAAAAATCAATATAAATTCATTTTTCAGTTAAAATTGCCAACTGTTTTTCCTTTTTCTGTTTTGTTTTGCGAAGAACGTCCAAGGTTTAATTTGTGATATATGCATTTGACAATAGCTGCTAACTCATAAATGATTGCATATGAAACAAAGGATTAATTACAGGTAACATTAGAAACAGGGGCAATAATGAGTGGTCTAAGCGATCTAATTGTTCTGTCCACCAAGGTACCAAGGTAAGTTCAGTTGAAGAACATAGCCAAGATATCTTAAATCCCCAGAGAGTGAGTCAGCAAGTCAATGCGCTCTCCCCAAGCAGAGTTATCCTGTCAGCCTTAAGGAAGTTGGGCATCCTCCAGCAAATATCAAACATTCCTCAGCAGAGTACACAGACATTCCTAACAAGCATCCCCGGCAGTCTTGATCTAAGATTGTTCCCTGGCGGTATACCAGACGTTCAGCGGAGCCACTTCCCCAATATATCCCAAAGATTTCCCCAGAAGAGTCCAGTCTGAAGATTTCCCCAGGAAAGCTGAATCATCTCCCCAGCAGGAAGCTTATCCCCAGTAGATTCTGGAAGCTTGTCATCCGCAGAGCACGAACGCGTCCCCCGACTTTATTTAAAGGTTATTTCCTTACCAGGATATAACTGGGTTATCCTCAGCCAAAAAGCCACGGAAAGACCGTCCTCGGCAAAGTCTTCTTATCCCCAGCGGAGTCTATTACCACTTCCAACCTAACAATGGTATCCCCAGCAGAGTTATCATCAACATCTCAACAGAGTACCTCTCCTCCCACAGAGTACATTTCCCCAGCAAGGTAGCTAGAATAGATTTCCCCCGCAGAGTGTTCTATCCGCCAAGTTTATTCCCCAACGGAGTTATATTCTCCTACCGGTATTCTTGCAACCATTATCCCCAGCGGAAGCAAAGATCTATTCTCCAAACATCAGCCCAGGATGTGACTTCCCGACACCCGTCAAGGATTTATTTTCCTAGACAAAAACATACATTCATAAACATCGCATTTCCATACATTATAGCATGCATATATGCATCATGAACATACGATCTCATTTATGTTGAGAACATCATGGCTTGATCCATATCATGCATAGCATATGACTGACCTTTACCTTTCAGGAAAGATCCAATTAAGTTCTTATCTAGTCAAAGGCCTTCTCTGGTTCAGTCAGATCAACCCTAAGATCTCCCTGATTCTTATTCCAGTTGAAGATTCCAAGACCTTGCCTGGTTCAGTTAAATCGACTCCTAAAGATTTTTCTGATTCTTATCCAGTCAAAGGCCTTCTCTGGTTCAGTCAGATCGACCTTAAGATCTCCCTGATTCTTATTCCAGTTGAATATTCCAAGACCTTGCCTGGTTCAGTTAAATCGACTCCTAAAGATTTTTCTGATTCTTATCCAGTCAAAGGCCTTCTCTGGTTCAGTCAGATCAACCCTAAGATCTCCCTGATTCTTATTCCAGTAGAAGACATCCAAGGTTCTCTCATCGTCCCGTTGAGGTAGTAACCATCCCTGATTCATTCATCACCTTTCGAAACTCCAGACTCGACTCCTGCATCTCGCCAGAGCACGTCTGAAGAGGTTTAAGGATTCAATTCCTGTAACCAGTTAGGGCACATTTACACAAAGAGTTTGAAGACCAACTCCTGTAACAGGTCAGTTAATCATCTTTCTTTTCAGGTATGCAAGTTCTCGCTAAGGAATCTCTTACGCGATCGACACCTCCAGATGGCATCTATAAGCCCATCCACCTATCCATCACTTCCCAACATGGAATCTGTAAGCCCATCTTCCTATTCATCAATCTCCAAATGGCATCTGTAAGCCCATTCCCACCATCACATTGCTAACATGTGAGCGCAAATTTCTGGGCACTCTAGTGTCCAATCATCTTCCACCTTCGGATTACGAAAGGCACGTCAGCCAATCTACATCCTCAGGTCTAAGAAGATTGAACAGGGGCAACTGTTGTACCCCAAAATTTTCCCTCCCATATTCTCCAAGATTTGCTAAGAGCATGCTTCAAAATCTCCCAAGGGTTGCACAGTCCAATTGCCTCCTAACAGTCAAAAATTAGGGTTTTGGTTCTGGCAAAGAAATTGAAGTTTTCAAGGGTCCAAACAAGTCCCACATGCCTACAAACATGGTCAAACATCCTTATGCTAAGTTTCAAGACTTACAGCACAAAATTGCACAGTCAAAAACCCTAATTGCTCAACAGTCAACTGCAGGGGCAAAATGGTCATTTGACAGTCAAAAGTCAAAAAATTTGGTCAACATCTTATTTTGAAGCCACAAACATCATTTGATCAATTCTTGATCATGATTCTCAAGGCATGGCTCAAAAAGTCTCAAGATGCAAAAGTTTCTATATTTGGATAGTTGGAAAAGTCAACTGCAAATTGACCAGGGCATAACTTCCACATGGTTTATCAGAAAAATTCCATCCAAAGCTCATTTTGAATAGAATGACATTTCCTACAACTCCTCTTCACACTTCAAGTCCAAGAAATGCTCTCACAAAAAGTTATCAATCTCAACATTATAAGTCATTTTCAAAAGTCAACAAAAAGGCACTTTAAGTCAAAGACCATAACTTGAGATTGGTGAATCAAAATGACATGGGACCAAAGGCATTGGTTAGAGGACTTCAAGACCTTTCCAAAATATCCAAGAACATGATCAAAGCTTAAAAATTGAGCAAGATATGCCTTGTGGAAGTTGGGAAATTTTTGGGAATTTTGAAAAGTCAACTTTGCTTCAAATGCCTCAAAATTGCTAATGGGCCTCAATTTCTTCCATGAATCATCACCCAAAGGCTATGCACGACCCATTGACCCAAAGGGGAGTTATTTTCTTATTTTTAATTTATTAATTGAATTTTTAAACTTATTAATTCATTTAATTAAAATTAAATATGAGAAAAATACTAAACAAATGTTTTGGAATCTTTTTGTGCAGTATTTTCACTCTTTATTCACTCAAGATTTCGTGCATACTCAAAAAGGCAAGAATCTCCCATGATTGGCAATGTTTTGATGAAAAAAGATTGAAAAAGATCATGGAAAATCACAAATTTGAAAAGCATTAAAACATGGATTTTGGACTTGTTTTGTTAACCTAAATCATTCCTCATACATATACAAACACAACCCTAATCATAAGAACAAGCAAGCTGCGCTGAAGCCTCAAGAACACCTTGCACTTTTCTCTCAAAAATTTCAAAACTGAAAACACACATAGAGCACGTTTCAAAGCAAAAGAACTATTCCATTGCACTCCTGACACATCCAGGGAACTTTTCCAATCAAAATCAACCCTCCATACGCAAGGAATCAGTATAACCAAGTCTGACTTTCTTTGAAATTTTTCATATTCGTGTTTCATTATCCATGCAATATTTTTGATTTTTAATCATGGATTTGGACTAATGTGAGTGTTCTAAAGCTGATAGCATGCTTTAATTGAATTAATAAGGCCTGTATGAGAATCCACCATGGGAGCTCTTTAGGGTTTCAAAGGTTTGAAATTAGGGACTCTTTCACATGGAAAAATTAAGCCGCGAGACCTATACCACTGGATTCAGAATGTCCAAACGATTCAATTCCACATATCGCGCCCAATTTATATTACACTATGGCCTAATCGTTATTTTTGCAGGTTTGAGTTAGTGGGGGTTTAAAACCCCCGCTGTCTATTCTATATTTTCAGGCCAAAACAAAGAAGGGAGAAGAAGATGCTAGCGTGTTGAATGATGATTGGCCAGTTTGAATAACTGGCGCCCTTTTTTTTATTGTCCCACTAATACTTGCTTTCTCTCTCTTATTATTCATTGTCCATTATATATCAAACAAACGCGCTTGGCTTGGTGGTTGATGTGTTATCGCGCAGGCAATGGGACCTGGGTTCGATTCCCAGGTCCCCCATATTTCCCTATATTTTTTCTCATAACATGTTCAGGTACCCAACACGCCTAAAAGTCCACCATATACTCTCACAAGTGGCTTGCCAAGTGGCCATGAGCGTCCATCCAGTGGCCAAGAACCAAAGTCCATGGAGTACCCCAGTCAACGCGTGTGCATATGATCTGAAAAGTCAGCATGGATCAAACTCCTATTGGGCCAAGATTACTCACAAAACACCTCCCAAAGGGGCCAGACACCCCCCTGCTGTTTGTATTCTTCCTTTTTAATTTTTCTCTCTTTTCCTTCTTAATTCTTTTTAATTTTTTTTATTCCACAAAATAATTTTATAACACAAAAAACCAGAAAATCATAAAACAATAAAAATATGTCTTATTTAATTTTTAATTCATCAATATTTTGTAAATAAAATTTAATAATCAATTTAGTTTAATTTAGGGTTTTTAATTTTAATGTTCTTTTTTCTTAAATAACAAAAATACATAAAAAAATTAGGTTTAGCATTTTCATTCTTTTTCTTAATAAATAATTTTTTTTTCTTATCACTATTAATTAGTAATTATTTTGTAAATAAATATGCAATTAATTAATTAGGATTAAATTAGGTCAAAACTTAAACATCTTTTTTTTATAATTAAAAACAAACTAGAATTTGGGTTTTATTTAATTTTTTAATTTTAATCCATTTTCTTTATTTTCATTAAATACCAAATACCAAAAAATAACTTCTTTTTCTTTAATCATTAATTCATTTACTAATTTCATTTAATTCCTTTAAAGGGTCCAACGCCCTTGCACCTTCGATTATAATTCCTTTTCGCGCATTTATTTTATTTCTTTTGTGAATATAATGTATTTGCCCCAAAGCCTTGTAATAGATAATTAGGACATTTACTTTCCGTACTTTTATTCAAATCGGGTCTTGGTTTAATTTGGCGATGTAGACCCGCGCCTTGTAATAGCGTAGGACCTTTCTTTTTCCGCATTTCAATTTCCGCACCCTTAACTGTTAATAATCACATGAAAGAATGAATGCCCAAATAAAATCAAAGCGTAGCTCACCTAATACATGACAAGACAAATAATAACTGAAAATGACACACAATTCACACACCACTCTTAGGGTACGCCTCACTGTTGCCTTGCCCCTCGAAACGTGGTCGTCGAGTACAGGACGTCTTAGTAAGTCCTTATATCCATGAACATGGCATAAGGGTAGCTTCTAAGGTGTCCTACTGTTGCTCTGGTGATCACACTATTGCCTTGCCCCTCGAAACGTGGTCGTCAAGTATAGGACGTCTTAGTGAGTCCTTATGTTCCATTGATCCAGTTGCCTCGAAACGGTTGCCTCGAAACAAGTTGCCTCGAAACAAGTTGCCTCGGAATAGTTGCCTCGGAATAAAAAGATCAATGGCATAAGGGTAGCTTCTAAGGTATCTTACTATTGCTCGGTGACCACACTGTCCCTAAACTCGAATTGACCCGAACACCTCCAATGGTGGTGCTACCTACCTCTCAATGGTGGGATGGCACTACCTTAAGGACATTTACACAAACTAATTCCTTAGGGTAGGTAGATGACTCGTAGATACTTGCTCTAATTCAAAACAAATCAAAAACTTCTTTTCACACCGACACTTTGCAAAAAGCTTTCAAAAACAACTTTTCAAACACTCTTGAGGACTGATACAAGAGTCGAACTGAAATTTTAAACGAAACTTTTTTTAAACCCACAGTTGAAAAGCAAACAAACCTTTTGAAAACACAAATGAGCAAGTATCTAAGAGCCCATGGATAACCATGGATAGAAAGGGTGCTAACACCTTCCCTTTCTATAAATCTACCTCCCGAACCGAGAACTAATCTCAATAAGGAATTTTTCTGTGCTTTTTTCCTTTCCATATTGGAGAAAATAAAAGACGGTGGCGACTCTTGCTTCCGCGACATTTCGCGAACCAGCATTAAACAGTCAGTTCCAGATCCACCGATCACAAGTACCCTTTCTCCAGAACTTTTATCCCAGCAACTAGAATTTGAAACCTTGAGAACATTATTCAACTATTTCATCTTCTTCCATTTTGAAGGCCTCATACTTCTGAATGAGTGCAAAAGATTTGGTTTTTCCATGTTATCTCTTGTGAATCATTCGTGCGTATATTCATATTATTGTCGATGTATCACTGCATCGAGGATGTGTTGTATTTCATTTTATTATTAAACAAAGAATTTAGAATAGAGAATCGATTGAGAAAAACATAAGTGTTGTTTATTGATAGACATGAATTCGCAAAAATAAAACTTTAATGTACCTCTTCCACTGTCTCCAATAGTACTCCCTCTACTGTATCACTTCGATGTCCGCTCAACCCAAGTTGCTTCTTCTTCTTCCAAACCAAACTACAACATTCCACCAATCAACTCCATACCTAAAAAAAACAACAACAATCTGGTTTCAAACTCTATGAAAGAAGAAACTCACTTCATAAAAACCTCAACATCAACCCTTTATTATCCATTTTCTCCTCCACCATCCATAAATGATGAACAACAACAATCCACCCAATAATCCAGCGGTGCCACCGTCGTTTTTGAGAAATTCATCATCCCTGTAAACCCATAACCAATTCATCTTCTCACTCATTCTCAGCCCCAAATGCAAAGGTGATTCATCTTCTCCCTTCCCCGGTCATTTTCCGCTATCACAATCCCAAAACCATGTAATTGCACAAAGCACATTTGGAAAGAATAAAGAGTAATTACCTGCAGATGAATCGTCTAATGTCTCTTCAACATGATGTTGGTGTCGATCAATCCAACGAAATCTCTGCGAGCAGAAATCAGCGAAGGCGTTAGTCGCGGAATTTTTGTGATGTTGATTGTAGTAAAATTAATGAAGATTGTGATGATGAACGTTGAAGACGTTTCAATTGCAGGGAAGTGTTGAAGGAAGGGCGCAAAGAAATACTTTGTGATTGCAGAGAAAGCATGGGAATATCGTAAGAGGGAAGATGAAATTTTCGTTGGAAGAGAGAGTCTTGTTTTTTTTTACGGTATAGCATAGAAACATAGAGATAAGTGTATAATAAAAAACAATAATTAATTATGTTATTTTCCCTTCCCAATAACAGTAGCTAGTGGCGCGTTTCTTTGTGCTTAGGGTTTTCAAACCCTTCTTTTCCTCTTTCCAATTGGGTCAGCCCATTGGGCTGCTGGCCCAATCCTCCTGTCCATTTTACCTTTTGTTTTAATAAAGACTTAATAATAACAAATAAACAGAATAGTTCAGTTGGCAAGAAATTGTTTACAGCATCAAGAGAACCTGGGTTCAACCGCTGTTGGGGTGCTTTATTTTGTTTTTTTAGTTTTGTTAGCCTTATCTTCAAATTCTAGTAAAAATATTTGACAACAAAATTAGTTTAGACTTCTATAGTTATCCTTTATAATAAAAATACAAAAAAAAAAAACATGTCATCAGATTTATTTATTTTTAAATATCAATTTTCTTTAAGATTTTTAAATTCAATTGAATTAAATATAGTTTTTTAAATTAGTTAAATTTTCTTAATTAGTTTATTTAGGGATTTTTTGTGAATAATTTTATTAATTAACTTTTTTATTTAGTTTTAAATTGTTTTTTTTAATTCTTCATGATAAAAAATACGAAAAGATATATATACATTCGATTTAATTTCTTTATAATCAATTATTTTCTTCTCTAGAATAGGTTTTTATTTTCTCTTCAAAAAATTTCCCAAATAAAAATACCAAGAATTTTATTTCTATATTTTTACTTTGTTAATTAATTCTATAGATTGTTGTATTTTTAATTAATTGGTCGATTAGATTTGGTTGTAATGATTGTTTATTTAGATTTTGAATCGCATTGACGATTCGATCCATTCCCATTTATAAATTTGTATTCCCCATTCCCAAAAGCTCTATAATAGCGTAGAATTTTAATTTCCGCAATTTACTGTTTTTCTTTATACTGTATAGTAATTAGACGTGTATGGCAAGATTTAAAATCAATCACTAGACAACCCTAATCAAAGACAAATTAACTTGAATCAAACACACTTTTCACACGCACACCTCTAGGGTAACCTCGCTTGTTACCTCGGAAAAACAGTCATGTCCCTCGAATATGGGACGCTTTAGCAAAGACCCTCGATAAAAAAGATCGTAGTCCCTCAATGACCCTTCAATGTTGCCTTCGGTAAAACGATCTTAGTCTGTTACGACAATTGCTAAAGCGTCTCATAGGTTGTCTTCTATGACTGAACAATGACCTGCACCTGTCCCTTACATCCAATGATGAGACTTCTTATCAATCAATGGTAAGATAGAAACATCTAAAGGAGAAGGAAAAGAAAAAAAGATCTTTTGAGTAGGTAGGACGCTCGTATTTGCTTGCTGTGATACGGTGGGAGAACTGACTTGGTGTTTTGCGTTTGTTTTCGCAAATGTTTCGGTTTAGCAAGAGTCGCCACCGACTTTTTATTTTATCCTAAGGAAAGGTTAAAAAGCATAGTAAAAACCTTTGAGATATTTTCTTGGGTTCGGGGAGTAGATTATAGAAAGGGAAGGTATTAGCACCCTTTCTATCCATGGTTATCCATGGGCTCTTAGGTACTTGCTTAGATCACTTGCCTTGCATTTTCAATTGTTTGAAATGGTGCTTTCAATTGTTTGAAATGGTGTTTTGTGTGTGAGTTTGAAAATGTTTTGAAAAAGATGCCTTGTCTAGGCAACCCTTGTAACAATTCTTTACTCGAATGTTTTACAAAAGGTGTTTGTCTTTTTGAAAAGATGTTTCAAGGCTTTGAAAGTTGTTTTGAAAGTTGTGTTTGTGAAGTGTGTTTTGAAAAATGGCAAGGATTTGTTTTGCAAGTTGGTCAAGTAACCAAGAGCTATCTACCCTAAATTTCTCAAAGATCTTTCCTATGTTTTAACCCTTTTAACAATATTATTCCACCATTGCATTTGGTGGACAATCTTGTGTTAGGATGTTAACGGGACGGGCGTGGGTCATCGTTTAGACCATGAATGCAATAGTGCCAAGTGTCTTTGGCAATTTTTTTCTTCAAGGCACTTGATCATTTTTAGGCAACTTGAGAAAGCGTCATCGAGGGAATATGATCATTTTGATTTGTTTTGTTTTGCCAAAGACACTCAACATGCAACATGGCCCACTTTTGAAGGCAACAAGTGGAGTAACCCTAAGGGTGCAAGTGTGATTAGTGTTGTCCATTTTCATGCATTTTTGTCTTTGCATTAGTCAAGCTATTGGTTGGTTGATTTTTGCATACAAACCCTAAGTTTATCATGGCATAGTTAGAAAGCTTAAAAATGCGGAATTTAAAGTCCTAAATTATTACAACATAATTATGGGGATGGGGGTACAAATGTTCAAATGGGGGATATTTAGTAAGAAATTAAATCTAGACTATTACATCCATATTGAATAGACAAATAATTTAATTATACAATATTAAGACAAATATAATAAATATGCAAAATGTATTATGCACAAAAATGGTTTTTTATGTATGTAAAAGTATTTTTCAAGTGAAATATAAACAAAAATAAAAAGTCAATTTTTTTTGGATTTTTTCATGGTTTAGGGCAAAACCCTAGTTTTCTTAATAAATAGTATTTATTAATTATATTATATACAATATTTGTTAATTATATACAAAAAATAAAAAAAGAAGTGTATTGTGGAAAAAAAGAAGTATTTTTGATGTCATATATTAATAAAAATAAAAATGTATTATTTTCATATTTTTATCCTAAATATTTTAATAAATATACAAGTATTTATATTATATATTTAAATATACTAAATATGTACAAAAATAAAAATATTAATTATTTACAAAAATGGTATATTTTAGAAAATGCTTTCAAAATGTAAATAAAAAATAATGACCGAAAATATACATGTTTTTGTATTATTTTTTAATATTTTAAATAAAAAGTATTATATTTATTTATATGTACAAGTTCAAATAAAACAAATAAAATCCAAATAAAATGCAAAAATGGGTGGAAAAATATTTTTGATATTTTTTATGTTTTGACAAAAAATAATAAGTCAGAAGAAAAAATAAAAAGTCAAAAATGATTAAAAAATCACACAATGGGCCAGGGGGTGCAAAATGAGAAAAGAGGTACAAAAAGCAAAACTGACTCAGGCCCAGCCCAAGCCAGTCATCTTCAACCTCCAGCTTTGTTTGAACAAGCCAGAACGCACGCTTCCTAACTCCTGATTCCTGGACTTTCATGCAAAACTCATAACACCAATAATGTAGAGCATCAAGAGACGAATCCAGACATATAAAAAACTTGACTTAACTCTAAGAAACGAGGGAGAATTTCTTCATCCCCAATTTCTGACCTAAGTTTTTTCCAATGTTCATGTCCAAAATTCTCTCAGCACACACAATATAAATGAAAAGTAACTACATGGATAGCTCCAGGGCTATGATTAGAACATGCTTTCTTCACAAACTTAAGCCTAACTATGCCTGGATAGAGAGATAGAAGTTCAAATTTTTACCTGTTCAGCTTGAGTCGTGTACAACAATGGAGGTATCTTCAATGGAGTTTGAGGACTTGTACAGCTTGCCTGAGGTCCAAGGATGCTTCCTCTAAGCTTGGTGTGCCTTGAATCTCTCTGAATCAAGCTATGGAACTCCGCCTGCAAAGTTGAAAACTGAAAATGGCAAGTGATGTTAGGGATGTTACAGTTTGTGTTCAATGCTTGGGATAGCTTCAGTGGGTGATATGGAACATGTTTGAACTCTTTTTAGCCAAAATGCACGAGTGGAAATGTCTGTGGAAGTCAAGTTGCAGAAGGGACTCTGTTTTTGAAGGAAGAGGGTGTTTTTGTGAATGAGGAGGTTTGAGAGATGGTTTGGTCGTGTTTCAAACTTGGTTTGATGTCTGGAAAGTGTTTATGAAGTTTGTTTTGGCTTGTGTTGACAGGAGATCCAAGTTGGATATCTTTTGCAATGTTTCTTCTTATCTAAGCAAAGAAAATGCAAGTTGGGTTATAGGCCAATGCAGGCCCCTCAAGCATTCTGCAAACTTGGTTCTTGATCAGTGGGATTTGTCCACAAACTTGTGCCTAAAAGATCTGGCTTGTACCTCTTTGATATGGACTTTTACATAAAGCATTGCTTTTTCAAAATGGCAAACTTGCTTTTTCCATTTAAAGGTTAATTCTTTGTGTAATGACTATATGAACAAAATAATGCTAGAACGCAATGGATTGGCATTTAATTATTGAGTGTGAATGGGATTAGAGGCCTGTAATCTAGCTTGAACCATGCTGAGTTTGAAAATGCAAAGTGTATGAACATGCCTTGGTCAAGAACAAAAGTGGATTTTGCCTAAATTTGCAAATTCGATTCTCCCTAACCACAAGGGTGTTTGAGAAGTTCTTGGACAATTTGGAAAGCTTGGAATGTGTACTACAATCCATCTTTGTAATGCAAGTTGAAATTCCAAGTGGAAGCATGTGAAAAGTGGCCATGAAGTTGGGTAAAAATCCTGCCTAAAATAGGTCAAAAATTTTCTAAGTTAAGAATGTTTTGCATCCTTATTCCAAAAATCATAACTTGAGCTACAAGCTTATTTTGAGGAAACTTTGTGAATAAAAGTTGTAGATTTTTCAATGGAATACCACTTTCATGTTTTGAGTTTTGTTTGAATCAAAATATATCTTGATGAAAAAATGGGACAAAGTTAGAAAAAAAATAAGGAAGTTTCATAACTTAGAAAAATTCTAAGTTATGAAATTTTCTCATTTTAAACCCTAATTTGCAAATTTGGGTTTCTTGATGAACAAGTTTCATAATTTGACATGTCTTGATGAAAAATGAATCTTGGCACTTGATTTTGACCAAAAAGTCAAAGTTTGACTTTTTAGTATACAGTCAAATTTTGCTCAGTTGACTGGAAAATTCATCTGTCAATCTTGTGCATTTGAGATCTTTTGAACTTATGGAATGTGTCAAGACAATGCCAATGATTTCTTGAGTCCATATGTGAGCTTGGTTTGCCATTGGTTAGGTCAAACAGTCAAAAATTGCCTTTGTGCAGTCAAAACCCTAAAAATGACCATTTTGCCCTTTTGGTGATCTGATCAAATTTCTTGTGGAATTGTGATCCAAAATTGACCAAATGGTTCAAATGAGTTCATTATGTTGATGTGGGTCAAAAATTATGAAGTTTGACTGTCAATTGGTCACAGTTGACTTTTTCCCCAATACAGTTGATTTCTAGGTCAACTGTCCAATTGACTGGGCAAAGATTGGAATCAAGGCTTGAAACTTGGTATGGATAAACTTGTGAGTCCAATATGAAGCATGAAATTCAATTTGGGCATTTTAGGTCAAAACATCTTTGTGCAAACCTAAACCCTAATTTGGGTCAACAGTACAAGAAGGAGTCTTGAGCAGAGCAAACCCTAACTTGATCTTGAGTTCCAAGAGTCTTGTGGTGAGAAAATGTTGATGAAATGGGAGGGCAAATTTTGGGGTACAACAGTTTCCCCTGTTCAATCTTCTTGCACCTGAAGAGTTAGATTGGCAGGTTTGCCTTTCGCGTCTCGAAGGTAAAAGGAGATTGGACACTAGAGTGCCCTTAAATTTGCACTCGTCAGAACAATGGATGCGGGAATGGGCTTAGAGATGCCATTTGGAGATGGGCTTAAAGATGCCATCAGAGGGGGTGACAGAATCTTGTCGGGGATGGGCTTAAAGATGCCATCTGGAAGTTGCTGGTCGGAGGATGGGCTTATAGATGCCATCTGGAATGAGTATCAGAAAGGTGTCCATGTTTTGGAACATCTATGAACTGGGGGTCTTGAATAAGCAATGGATTGATATCCGTGTTTGGAGAATCCGTAAACTGTTTTCAAAAGTCTTGAAGTTGAATAAGCAATAGAGCAGCATCCGTTGTTGGGAAGCGTCCGTAAACTATTTTCAAAAGTTGAGAAGAATCTGAACAAGCGATAGGTTAACATCCGTTACTGGAGAACCCGTGAACTGTTTTCAGAAGTCTTGAAGTTGAATAAGCAATAGAGCAGCATCCGTTGTTGGGAAGCGTCCGTAAATTGTTTTCAAAAGTTGAGTCTGAACAAGCGATAGATTAACATCCGTTGTTGGGAAGAATCCGTAAACTATTTTCAGAGGTTGAAGAATCTGAACAAGCAATAGGTTAACATCCGTTACTGGAGAACCCGTGAACTGTTTTCAGAAGTCTTGAAGTTGAAGAAGGAACCGGTGTAGGGTCGCCTGATGATGAGTCTGTATAAAACTACATCTGGATGAATCTGGAATAAGTATCAGAATGTCGCCATGTCTGGGTCACATCTGAACTATTTCTAGAAAGAATCTTGGAAGATGACGATCTTTGTCTGTCGACTGATCTTTCCTGAAAAGGTAAAGAGTTAGTTGTATGCAATGTCATGATGCATGATGCAATGTATGTTATATCAATGTTTATGATATGAATGTGATGAATGCGCATGTCAGCTGATGATCTGTCTTGCTGAGGATAGATGAATCCTGGATGGCTGGAGATAAACGAATTTTGACTGCTGCCAGGGAAAGTGAGTCCTTGACTGCTGCAGGGGATTGCAAGAATCTTTGATTGCTGAAGATGAGACATCCTTGTTGACTACTGCTGGAGAATCTGGAGCTTGGGTTGTATACCAATCTACTGGGGGATTAAGGATGAGAGTCTTCATTCTGTTAAGGATGAACTGTTATCTGATCGGTCTCCAGGTCTTCACAGAAACTTGTACTGTTATCTGGTCGAAATCCAGGCTTCACAAAAACTTGTATTGCTGTCTGGTCGAAATCCAGGCTTCACAATAGCTTGCTAAGCTGCTATCCGGTCAAATCCGGGCTTCGCTGCTTGAATTGAAGATGTACCACTATCTGGTCGATTCCAGGCTTCATGGTATTCTTTGTTGTTATCTGGTCGTAATCCAGGCTTCACAAAAACTTGTATTGCTGTCTGGTCGAAATCCAGGCTTCACAATAGCTTGCTAAGCTGCTATCCGGTCAAATCCGGGCTTCGCTGCTTGAATTGAAGATGTACCACTATCTGGTCGATTCCAGGCTTCATGGTATTCTTTGCTGTTATCTGGTCGTAATCCAGGCTTCACAAAAACTTGTATTGCTGTCTGGTCGAAATCCAGGCTTCACAATAGCTTGCTGGGGATTAAACTATTATCCGGTCGAATCTGGGTCTCATAGCTTGCTGTTAGGGGATACCACTATATGGTCGTAATCCATGCTTGGAGGAGGTCTGATACTGTTATTTGGTTGTAATCCGGGCTTCACAATATGCTGTAGAGATTAAGATATTATCCGGTCAAACCCGGGCTTCATAACTTGAACTTTGTGAGAATTTGATCTTTGGTGACTGTAACTTCCAACAGGTGGTGAAGGAACTTTTGAACAACCGATCAATTTGAAATGTAATTTGTTTTGGAGAATAAATCCTTGACAAATGTTGGGGAAATAAACCCATAACCGAAGCTGGGGATAGAAAAATCCTTTGGTTACTGAGTGTGGGAAATCCTTGCTGACTACTGACTGCTTGGGGAGCAAGATCTTCAGTTGTTGAGGGATCCTAGGACCGCTGCTGGGGATTGAAAACCCTTGGTGACTTGTAGGGAATGAGAATTCTGATGATCTCTACTGGGGAGTCCAGGACCTGGTAGACTTATGCTGGAGAAGTAAAACTGAGGATCTTCAGTCCGGTGGGAAGCATCTCTGTGGGGAGAAGGTTTACTAGTCTGGTTCCACTGGGGATTGATAGTTGAAAGTTTTAGCTCCGCTGGGGATAGGATTTTCAGATTTTAAGGCTCCACTGGGGATACTGAAACTTAACTTTGTTTTGGAAATGAGTTCTGGAAGGCTCTCTGGCTGGGGAAATCAGTTTTGAGAAAGCTTTTGTCTACTGAGGATCCTGAAGTTTAACTCTGTTTGGGGAATTAAGTCCTGGATTTTGACTTTGTTGAGGAATTTGGAGTTTAAATCTGCTGGGGATTTCCTCTGAAAGGGCATCAAGATATCTACCTGTACCTTCAACCTATCAGCAATCATCTTTCTTGATTTGTAAGGAAAATGATTATGTTCAAATGCATATGCCTATTTAACTAAACATTGGACGTTTCTCAAATAAAACATAAGTGTAGAAAAGCAAAAAGAAGACAAAGCAAATTTCTGTATTTGGAAAAGTATTTGTATTAACTTTCTATGAGTATCTTTGTACAGAAGAGACAGGCATCCTAGTAAGAGGATGTTGTCGTAAAATATTGAGAATTTTATACAAAAGAAAGATGGCTATGTGTAACAATTCCATGGGATTCCATTCTGCTATAGCCTTCACAACTCTGAATATCTTCCCATTCAATGCTTCTTCCTCCGATGACTGGATTGATCAGAAGCTTGGAGTTTGTTGATGAAGAGATTTTCCTTAAAGTGATCCGACGAGACATAGTCATACGCCTTAATTCCCTAACTTTTGCCTGAATCGCCCTTTCGGGTTTTCGATCCACCGGGAAACCCTTTTTTGCCCAAGCCGACCTTTCGGGTTTTCGACTTGCCGGGTGTACAGATTTTTTGTTTTATCCCTAATTTTTTCCTGAACCGCCCTTTCGGGTTTTCGGTTCACCGGGATGCCCATTTTTGCCCAAGCCGCCCTTTCGGGTTTTCGACTTGTCGGGTTTGTTTCATGCGTAGTATCTTTTGACTATGTCTACGTTCGCAGGGTGTGGCAAATCGTCACCGTCCATGGTGGTCAGAATCATTGCACCACCAGAAAATATGCTCTTGATCACAAATGGACCTTCATAAGTAGGAGTCCATTTGCCCCTGGGATCACTTTGCGGCAAGATAATCCGCTTGATTACAAGATCTATGACTTAATATACTTGACGTCTGACTTTCTTGTTGAAGGCCTTGATCATCCGTCTTTGGTACGTCTGACCATGGCAAACAGCAGTGAGTCGCTTCTCGTCGATCAAATTGAGTTGATCAAGTCGGGTCTGAATCCAATCGTCTTCACTCAAACCAGAGTCCTTCATAATCCTTAAAGAAGGAATCTGAACCTCCATGGGTAGGACAACTTCCATGCCATATACCAAAGAAAATGGGGTTGCCCCGGTTGAAGTACGTGCCATGGTACGGTATCCATGCAGAGCAAACAGTAACATCTCATGCCAGTCCTTATAGGTCACTGTCATTTTCTGAATGATCTTCTTGATGTTTTTGTTCGCAGCTTCAACAGCACCGTTCATCTTCGGCCGATAGGGAGATGAATTGTGATGATAAATCTTGAACTGTTCGCATAGAGCAGTGATCATAGTATTGTTTAGATTTGTACCGTTGTCCGTGATGATCCTATCGAGGACACCATACCGGCATATGAGGTTTTGCTTGATGAAGCAGGCAACCACATTCTTTGTAACAGAGGCGAAGGAAGCTGCTTCGACCCGTTTGGTAAAATAGTCAATGGCGACCAGGATGAAGCGATGTCCATTGGACGCTGTGGGGTTGATCTCTCCAATCATGTCAATTCCCCACATTGCGAATGGCCAAGGAGCTGTCAGAACGTTGAGAGGAACAGGAGGAATATGAATCTTGTCAGCATAGACTTGACATTTATGGCAAGTACGGGAATGTTGATGGCAATCTGCTTCCATGGTAGACCAGTAATAGCCTGCCCTTAGAATCTTTTTAGCCATCGTATGCCCGCTCAAGTGGGTGCCAAATGTACCGCTGTGTATCTCAGTCATGATTAACTCTGCTTCAGCTTTGTCTACACATCGGAGTAAAACACAATCATGGCTGCGTTTATAGAGGATGCCATTGCTGAGGAAGAACTTGGCCGCAAATCTCCTTAGGAACTTTTTGTCATTTACTGAAGTTCCTTCGGGGTATTCTCTAGTCTGGAGATACCTTTTGATTTCATGGAACCAGGGTTGTTCCACTACTTCTTCGGTATTAATCTCATGACAATGCGCAGGTTCATCCATTCGCTCGATGGTTATTTGGGGAGCCTCGTTATCCCAATTGAGTTTAAACATGGAAGACATTGTAGCCAGAGCATCTGCTAGCTGATTCTCTTCTCGCGGGAAATGCTCGAAGGTGATTTGCTCGAAATGAGGCAACAATGTCAGGACATGTTGTTTATATGGGATAAGATTAGGTTGCTTGGTATCCCACTCTCCTTTGATTTGACTGATAACCAAAGCCGAGTCCCCAAATACGATCAAAGATTTGATCCCCAAGTCTATAGCAGCCTTGAGACCAAAAATGCAAGCTTCATATTCGGCCATGTTGTTGGTACAGCTGAAGCAAAGTCGGGCCGTGAAAGGTGTGTGGCAACCTTCCGGGGAAATGAGTACCGCACCGATACCGTTTCCAAGTGCATTTGAAGCACCATCAAAGTACAGGGTCCATCGGGATCCTTTTTCAGGTCCTTCATACGGTCCGTTACCTTCAATGTTGTCCAAATTCATGATGTCCTCGTCTGGGAAGTCAAATCTCATGGGTTGATAATCTTCGATAGCTTGATGAGCTAGATGATCAGCTAGTACACTCCCTTTTATAGCTTTTTGGGTAGTATACTGGATGTCATACTCAGTTAGGATCATTTTCCATCTAGCTATTCTTCCAGATAAAGCAGGCTTCTCGAAGATATACTTGATAGGATCCATTTTGGAAATCAGCAAGGTGGTATGAGTCAGCACATACTGCCTTAGTCGGCGAGCAGCCCATACCAAAGCGCAGCAAGTTTTCTCGAGCAGTGAGTAGCGAGTCTCACAGTCGGTAAACTTTTTGTTAAGGTAATAAATAGCATGCTCTTTTCGACCAGACTCGTCATGCTGGCCCAACACGCACCCCATTGAGTTAACCAGAACGGTCAGATACATGATCAGCGGCCTTCCTTCGACGGGTGGCATCAGAATAGGAGGTTCTAGAAAATACTGCTTGATCTTATCAAAAGAAGCTTGGCAATCGTCGTTTCACTCAACTACCTGATCTTTCTTCAATAGTTTGAAAATTGGCTCACAGGTAGACGTCAGATGAGAGATGAATCTGGCAATATAGTTCAAGCGCCCCAAGAATCCTCTAACCTCCTTTTCAGTACGGGGAGCATGCATTTCTTGTATTGTTTTCACTTTCGCTGGATCGACCTCAATGCCCTTGTTGCTGACAATAAATCCTAGAAGTTTACCAGACCTAACTCCAAAGGTGCCCTTACTTGGATTCGGCCTGAGTTTATACTCTTTTAACCTGGCAAACAGCTTCTGCAAATGTTCAAGGTGTTCCTCCTCTGTTTGTGATCAAGCTATCATGTCGTCTACGTAAACTTCGATCTCATGATGTATCATATCATGAAATAAAGCCACCATGGTGCGCTGATAAGTTGCCCCTGCGTTCTTCAGTCCGAACGGTATCACCTTGTAGCAGAAGGTACCCCATTGTGTAACAAAGGTTGTTTTCTCCATGTCCTCGGGGTCCATTTTAATCTGGTTGTAGCCCGAGAATCCATCCATGAAGGAAAACACCTTATGCTGAGCCGTGTTGTCAATCAAAATGTCGATGTGCGGTAGCGGAAAATCATCTTTAGGACTAGCCTTATTCAAATCCCGGTAGTCCACACACATCCTGACCTTGCCGTCTTTTTTAGGTACTGGCACAATGTTAGCAACCCATTGTGGATAGGATGTAACAGCCAGAAAGCCAGCGTTGAATTGCTTCATTACTTCTGCTTTAATCTTCTCAGACATGTCGGGCCTCATTCGGAGGACTTTTTGCTTGATCGGTGGACAATCCTCTCTTGTAGGGAGACGGTGAACCACGATATCTGCGTCTAAACCCAGCATGTCTTCATAAGACCAGGAGAAGATTTCAACGTATTCATTCAAAAGCTGTATTAAGCGCTCCTTGACACTTGGCTCCAGATTGGCGCCCACTTGTACTTCCTTCCGGTCTTCCTCTGTTCCTAAGTTGACAGTTTCCAACAACTCTTCGTGAGGCAAGATAGCCCTTTCTTCTTGTTGTAGAAGTATGGCTAGCTCTCCTGGTACTTCACAATCTTCGTCATTTTCACACTCAGCCTGATTGACCAAATCTTCAGAGTTATTGAAGGACATAGCAGAATAGTCACCCATAGAATCCAGAGTGGATGGGTACCTGCATTTGTGAGTGTGGGTGTGTGTAAGGGATAGCCATCCTTAAACAAACAAAAATGCAAAAGGAAAGAAAATGAACACAGCAGTTTATAAATGAAAAACGTCCAATGAATCATTAAACATGGCATATGGATATGAAGAGAATCAAAACCCTTACAAATGGACCTACATGCCCCGGGCAAGGCATGAGGTGAAAAAGTAGTGTGCAGATTGTTTAAAAGTAATTACAGACCAACAGGAAATGTTCGAAAGATAAGTTACTGATTAATGAAAGTAATGGGGACAAAGTCTTTCGCCTCCCAGTTGTGTAGTCCCTCTCCGATGGTTGGGAAGATCCAATCTTCAATGTTGGCTTCTTCGTCTTCGTCTTCCAGAGCGTTGATTCCATGAGGAGAAATCTTGACGGGTGTCCTTTCAATTTTTGAGCGACGCATAGCTTTCTGCCCCGCAGTGGTAAATCCCAACCCAAACTTGTCTGTTTTGTGAGGAATGTCAGGCAATTGTCCCCATGTTGAGCTCCTCCCTTCCTTCATCGCAGCCTTTGCGTCTTTTAGAGATGCCATCTTGGCCACCTTCTTGGGTACTTCAGCTACTGCCTTTGCTACTGCAACTTCGGGAGCAATTTCCTCGAAGTGTTGGAACGGTGTCTCAATGAATTCGCCCTCCACTTCCACATACCGAAAGGAGTTCAGGTGACTGATCATACACTCCTCTTCACCGTGTACAGTTATGATTTTTCCTTTGACAGGGTACTTTAGCATCTAATGTAGGGAGGAAGTGACTGCGCCAGCATTATGTATCCATGGTCTTCCTAGCAAGCAAGAGTATGACGGACGGATGTCCATCACATAGAAAGTTGAGTGGAAAACTTCAGTGCCCACCTTGATGGGAATGTCGACCTCCCCATGCACCATCCTTTTTGACCCATCAAAGGCCCTAACAATGATATCACTTGGTTTCAGCTCCAAGCCTTCATAATCCAGTCGGTCCAGAGCTTTCTTAGGCAGCACATTCAGAGAAGAACCAGTGTCGACCAAAACATGGGCAAGAGTAGTTCCTCGGCATTCAACTAACACATGCAATGCGTCATTGTGCTTTCTTCCTTTCGGAGTTAGGTCAGCATCAGAGAAACCCAGGCCATTGTCGGCGGTAAGGCTGGCTACACAATCTTGGAATTGATCGACTGAGGTTTCTTGGGGCACATGGGCTGTCTTCAAAAACCTTATCAAGGCCTTGGCATGAGCCTCCTAACAAAGCAGCAATGCTAACATGGAAATCTTCGAGGGGGTTTACCCCAGTTGCTCTACAACGTCATAATCACTTTTCTTAATTATTTTCAGAATCTCCTCCATTTCTTTCTTAGAGGTTTCATGGATTACCAATGGTTGAGCCCTCGTCCTAACGAGCTCATCTTGGATCCCTTTCCCCTTATCGGCAGAAGTAGGAGGGACAACCACAGGAATAACAGCTTCTTCAATCAACGGAATTTTTGCAGAAAGTTTTATCGGTGCAGGAGTAACTTTGGCAGCAGCTGAGGGTCCAAAGGTTGCCTTTGGGGGGGCAATCTCTGGAGAAAATATTCTCCCACTTCGGGTAATCTTGCTCATACTGGCGATGTTTCCAATGTCGGTATCTTCTTCGTCAGAGCTCTCTTCAGTTATCTCAACCTGCTTAACACCATGGTAGTAGATTTCTCCACCATAATTCCATGGTATTGATTTGTCAGATTTGTAGGGGACAGGCCCAGGCATGGTTATTTTCAGAGGAACAAACTTCGGAACTGATGTAATCTTAACAGGCTTTTTAGGGACCTTGGAAAGATTGGTGGAAATGGTGATTATTGAAACTTCATTGGTAGGAGTTGGAGTAGCAGGAATCTTTTCGAAAAGAATTTGTTGACTGTCCATTAGGCCTTGGATGCCTTTCTTCAGCAATGGACAGTCGATTGGTAGGGAGGAACAACAATAGCAGTCTTCTTTACATCCTGGGAAAATCCCAGCCTTTAACAGATTCAACTTGATTGTCAACAGTGGGGTCATCAGATCATCAACAGCAGAAACATACAGATCTTCTTCAATAGCATGGACATTGCGACCATTCTTCGGCATTGGAGCGGATATTATGTTTGGTTTCTCTGGAGCATCGAACTCAACCTCTTTTGCATCTATCAAGTCTTGAATTTTATTCTTTAGCGCCCAACAATCGTTGGTGTCATGTCCGGCGCTGTCAGAATGATAGGCACATTTAGCATTGGGATGATAGTGTGGGGAAGCGGTATTCACAATCTTTGGCGCTTCTCTAATAGTGGTGAGATTTAGCTTCAACAAATGGGGAAGAACTTGTGCGGGCGTCATGTTGATGTGGGTGAACTGCCGTTGTGGCCGTTCTACCCGTTGCTGGTTAGGTATGGACTGATTGTTACGAGGTTGATCATTTGATGAATTTTGGATCATCACGGCCCCCACAGTCGGTCGGCGCTCAGTTCTTCCCGATCTTTTCTGAGAGTACACAACAGCTGCTTCCTTCTTGGCCGGAAATGATTTCTTAACAGTTGTGGATGCAGAGGCATCCCTTTGAATCTTCCCACTCTTAATACCGGCTTCCACCCATTCACCTGTCAGAATCAATTCGGTAAACCCTGCGGAAGAGCTCCCGATCAAATGGTTGAAGAACGGGCCAGATAGGGTCCCCAAAAACATATCAACTAGTTCCCTATCAGAAAGAGGTGGCTGCACTCTTCTGGCCAAGTCGCGCCATTTCTGGGCGTATTCTTTGAATCCCTCATTTGAGGCCATCCCCATACTCTGTAGCTGAGTACGGGTCGGCGCCAAGTCAGCGTTATATTGATACTGGCGATAAAAGGCAGCTGCCAAGTCTTCCCAGTTATGCACTTCCGACCTCTCAAGCTGGTAAAACCAGTCTAGCTGTGTACCGGACAAACTGTCTTGAAAGAAGTGTACCCAAAGATTTCTGTCGGATGTATGAGGTTGAATTCTTCTGACATATGATCTCAGGTGCATCTTCGGGCAAGACAGCCCGTCATACTTTGCAAAAATTGGCACCTTAAACTTTGGAGGGATCACAATTCCAGCAATCAATCCCAACTCTTCAAAATCTAGCCTGGGAACCCTTTGCAGCTCCATAGCTGCCAGTCTATCCTCTAGGTTTTTGTATTTGTCGTCCGCTGGCGGGTATTGTTGCTCTGAGTAGTCTTCATCTTCTTCAGCCTCTTCCTCTTCAGCTTCGGATTCAGAAGGTAGTGTAGCCCTTTTTCCTTTATTAGTTCCCTCTTCAGATGCGGAGGGAAATTCAAGAACTCTTCTGGCTTCATTCTTAAACCTTCTTCCCAGGGTAGCTACCCCCACTCTTTTCTTCTTCTTTTTCACTTTTTCTTGCTCTTTGTTCCCAAGCAGTGCTTTTAGATCCTCCTGACCCTTTGCCAAGGTCATTAGGAGATGTTGAAACTGTGAGTTTTGTGACTGTAGATCTTTGACTGTCTGTTCGAGATCCATCTTACTAAAATAAACAGCAGAAAGATAAGGAAACCTGGCGTGAAGACCTACTTATGCGTATGATGAATGATATGTTTATTCATGCAATGCATTCAAGGATTTAGAAATTCAAAATTGTTGCAGACAAAAAGAACACACGTCATATTAATAAGAAGAAATTTTGTTAGTACATAAATGCCCCAAGGGCCAAATATTACAAAAACTTCTTAAGGTAAAAAGATGTTGTGCATCCTCTTTGGTGCGATATAAGTGTTGAGGGTCTCCTCCTCGTGAAGTCGGCGGGTAAGCTCCAAAACCTTCTTCTCACTGGCGTAGAAGCTGGCTTCAAAAGTATCCCTTTCTTCCTTGAGTTGGATCCAACTCCTCTGCATCTCCTCCCATGATGTTAGCATGTCAGGGTGTAGGATGGTGTAGGGAACCTCTCCTTCCTTAACAGGCTCCTTGATCAAAGGGAGAATGTGAGGGTAAGGCATCATAAGACTCTGGGCTCAGGTCCTTACCCACTTGAGGTAAGGCTCAAGAGGGATAGAGTTCTTGTGCCCCAGTGTCTTACTATCTACCTTGTTAGGCATCCTCCAAGCTCTGATGAATCTTTGGCGAAGTCCTTGCGCATCGTTGTCGAAGTTAAAAACTAGGTCAGGAATCAGCATGTCATGAGGGCCATCCCTCCGTGCATATCCAAATTGTCTCAAAGCTAGACAAGGGTTGTAGGTAATGCCTCCCCTAATGCCAAGTAATGGAACATTAGGGAACTCACCACAACGATCGATGATGATGACATTTTCTCTGGACCGAGAACACCAATGTACATCAGAGTGAGTAAGGGTCATCAACCGTTGTGACCACCTTAAGCCTTGTTCATTCTTCAAAACAGATTGTGGAAGGTGAGAAATAAACCACCTTGCAAGGAGAGGAGTACAGCACATGAGAACACCTCTCTTTCTCATTGCTCGTGTGTAAAATAAGTGGAGGATGTCCCCAAGTAATGTAGGTATGGGATTCCTGGATAGGAAAATCTTGACAGCATTGACATCTATAAGTTGGTCAGGATTTGGGAACAAGATCAACCCATAAATGAGGAGTGCCACAATCTCTTCAAAGGCTTGTAGATCCAGGGAATTCCAACACTCTTGTGCCTTCTCAAACAAGAATTTTTCCAAGAAGCCTTTGACACCACTTCTAGTCTCCCAATGCGCCTTGATGTCAGATGGTTGCAAGTGTAGTGCTTGAGCAACATCTTCAGGCTTTGGTTCTTTTTCCGTACCGTTGTAGGGTAGTTGATTAAGAATAGGAATTCTCAGGAGTTGAGAAAATTCCTCCAAAGTAGGCACCAATTGGTAGTCGGGGAATGTGAAACAGTGGTGAAGGGGTCAAAGAACTGGAACAACACTTTCACCATGTCTTCTTCAATGTTGGTGTTGACTAGGCTGAGCAGTCTACCATGTCTTTCACTGAAGGGAGAACTTTCTGGAATTCTGGATGTAAGCTCCTTGAGTTGAGGAGGGATTCTCACAAGGTTGACTTGGATAGTTTTCCTGCGAAGAGTTTCCATGACCTACAAAATAAGAACAAAGATGAAGATCCAAACCCTTGAAATGGTTAGTGGATGCATATGATGCTTTATGATGTTCATGATGTATGCACACACATATGTACAATCAATTTACATAAAACCCTAGTTTCAGGCTTGCATGAGGTTTCATAGGTAAGTACCCTCTTGAGTGTAGTTGGCTTAAAAACCTGTCCTATAAATAGTAACCGGGTTCTAAGGAGCTCAATATCATTGAATTGTTTTCTATGTTCATGGTTTTGGTTTAGCCACTTAACTAGCGACCAAAATATTCCAAGAGAACAACCCTCAATGAGTGTAGTATCGAGTATCTACCAACTTCGGACTGCACCAAAGCCGGTCATCTCACTACCCCTAATAAAAGGCCAAGATGGTCAAGTAAGGTTCTAGGTCATTAGTGCTTAGTGACATCACTCAGCGGCTCCGTACTCTCCTTGATTGAACTCAAGGGTTACCGGTACTCACAAATATGTCGCACTAATATAGCTATTGCTTCAACCGTGTCGGTATACCCTGCACAGCTTCCAAAATGTATTGCTATCTATGAATGTTTCCCCAAATCCGGGTGTAGGATTTCAAGCCCAAACAAGAGAACCAAAATGTAAAGCAATCAAAGCAAACAATTAGTCATGCAAAAGGGTGATCTAAGCCCTAAGGTTACTCCACTTTTAAGTTTATCCCCAGCAGAGTCGCCAGTTCTATGGTACGGTGGGAGAACTGACTTGATGTTTTGCGTTTGTTTTCGCAAATGTTTCGGTTTAGCAAGAGTCGCCACCGACTTTTTATTTTATCCTAAGGAAAGGTTAAAAAGCACAACAAAAACCTTTGAGATGTTTTCTTGGGTTCGGGGAGTAGATTATAGAAAGGGAAGGTATTAGCACCCTTTCTAAACATGGTTATCCATGGGCTCTTAGGTACTTGCTTAGATCAATTGCCTTGCATTTTCAATTGTTTGAAATGTTGCTTTCAATTGTTTGAAATGGTGTTTTGTGTGTGGGTTTGAAAATGTTTTGAAAAAGATGCCTTGTCTAGGCAACCCTTGTAACAATTCTTTACTCGAATGTTTTACAAAAGGTGTTTGTCTTTTTGAAAAGATGTTTCAAGGCTTTGAAAGTTGTTTTGAAAGTTGTGTTTGTGAAGTGTGTTTTGAAAAATGGCAAGGATTTGTTTTGCAAGTTGGTCAAGTAACCAAGAGCTATCTACCCTAAATTTCTCAAAGATATTTCCTATGTTTTAACCCTTTTAACAATATTGTTCCACCATTGCATTTGGTGGACAATCTTGTGTTAGGATGTTAACGGGACGGGCGTGGGTCATCGTTTAGACCATGAATGCAATAGTGCCAAGTGTCTTTGGCAATTTTTTTTTCAAGGGACTTGATCATTTTTAGGCAACTTGAGAAAGCGTCATCGAGGGACTATGATCATTTTGATTTGTTTTGTTTTGCCAAAGACACTCAACATGCAACATGGCCCACTTTTGAAGGCAACAAGTGGAGTAACCCTAAGGGTGCAAATGTGATTAGTGTTGTCCATTTTCATACATTTTTGTCTTTGCATTAGTCAAGCTATTGGTTGGTTGATTTTTGCATACAAACCCTAAGTCTATCATGGCATAGTTAGAAAGCTTAAAAATGCGGAATTTAAAGTCCTAAATTATTACAACATAATTATGGGGATGGGGGAACAAATGTTCAAATGGGGGATATTTAGCAAGAAATTAAATCTAGACTATTACATCCATATTGAATAGACAAATAATTTAATTATACAATATTAAGACAAATATAATAAATATGCAAAATGTATTATGCACAAAAATGGTTTTTTATGTATGTAAAAGTATTTTTCAAGTGAAATATAAACAAACAAAAAATCAATTTTTTTTGGATATTTTCATGGTTTAGGGCAAAACCCTAGTTTTCTTAATAAATAGTATTTATTAATTATATTATATACAATATTTGTTAATTATATACAAAAAATAAAAAAAGAAGTGTATTGTGGAAAAAAAGAAGTATTTTTGATGTCATATATTAATAAAAATAAAAATGTATTATTTTCATTTTTTATCCTAAATATTTTAATAAATATACAAGTATTTATATTATATATTTAAATATACTAAATATGTACAAAAATAAAAATATTAATTATTTACAAAAATGGTATATTTTAGAAAATGCTTTCAAAATGTAAATAAAAAATAATGACCGAAAATATACATGTTTTTGTATTATTTTTAATATTTTAAATAAAAAGTATTATATTTATTTATATGTACAAGTTCAAATAAAACAAATAAAATCCAAATAAAATGCAAAAATGGGTGGAAAAATATTTTTGATATTTTTTATGTTTTGACAAAAAATAATAAGTCATAAGAAAAAATAAAAAGTCAAAAATGATTAAAAAATCACACAATGGGCCAGGGGGGTGCAAAATGAGAAAAGAGGTACAAAAAGCAAAACTGACTCAGGCCCAGCCCAAGCCAGTCATCTTCAACCTCCAGCTTTGTTTGAACAAGCCAGAACGCGCGCTTCCTAACTCCTGATTCCTGGACTTTCATGCAAAACTCATAACACCAATAATGTAGAGCATCAAGAGACGAATCCAGACATATAAAAAACTTGACTTAACTCTAAGAAACGAGGGAGAATTTCTTCATCCCCAATTTCTGACCTAAGTTTTTTCCAATGTTCATGTCCAAAATTCTCTCAGCACACACAATATAAATGAAAAGTAACTACATGGATAGCTCCAGGGCTATGATTAGAACATGCTTTCTTCACAAACTTAAGCCTAACTATGCCTGGATAGAGAGATAGAAGTTCAAATTTTTACCTGTTCAGCTTGAGTCGTGTACAACAATGGAGGTATCTTCAATGGAGTTTGAGGACTTGTACAGCTTGCCTGAGGTCCAAGGATGCTTCCTCTAAGCTTGGTGTGCCTTGAATCTCTCTGAATCAAGCTATGGAACTCCGCCTGCAAAGTTGAAAACTGAAAATGGCAAGTGATGTTAGGGATGTTACAGTTTGTGTTCAATGCTTGGGATAGCTTCAGTGGGTGATATGGAACATGTTTGAACTCTTTTTAGCCAAAATGCACGAGTGAAAATGTCTGTGGAAGTCAAGTTGTAGAAGGGACTCAATTTTTGCAGCAAGAGGGTGTTTTTGTGAATGAGGAGGTTTGAGAGATGGTTTGGTCGTGTTTCAAACTTGGTTTGATGTCTGGAAAGTGTTCATGAAGTTTGTTTTGGCTTGTGTTGACAGGAGATCCAAGTTGGATATCTTTTGCAATGTTTCTTCTTATCTAAGCAAAGAAAATGCAAGTTGGGTTATAGGCCAATGCAGGCCCCTCAAGCATGCTGCAAAATTGGTTCTTGATCAGTGGGATTTTTCCACAAACTTGTGCCTAAAAGATCTGGCTTGTACCTCTTTGATATGGACTTTGACATAAAGCATTGTTTTTTCAAAATGGCAAACTTGCTTTTTCCATTTAAAGGTTAATTCTTTGTGTAATGACTATATGAACAAAATAATGCTAGAACACAATGGATTGGCATTTAATTATTGAGTGTGAATGGGATTAGAGGCCTGTAATCTAGCTTGAACCATGCTGAGTTTGAAAATGCAAAGTGTATGAACATGCCTTGGTCAAGAACAAAAGTGGATTTTGCCCAACTTTGCAAATTCGATTCTCCCTAACCACAAGGGTGTTTGAGAAGTTCTGGGACAATTTGGAAAGCTTGGAATGTGTACTACAATCCATCTTTGTAATGCAAGTTGAAATTCCAAGTGGAAGCATGTGAAAAGTGTCCATGAAGTTGGGTAAAAATCCTGCCTAAAATAGGTAAAAAAAATTCTAAGTTAAGAATGTTTTGCACCCTTATTCCAAAAATCATAACTTGAGCTACATGCTTCTTTTTAGGAAACTTTGTGAATCAAAGTTGTATATTTTGCAACGGACTACCACTTGCATGTTTTGAGTTTTGTTTGAATCCAAATATATCTTGATGAAAAAATGGGACAAAGTTAGAAAAAAAATAAGGAAGTTTCATAACTTAGAAAAATTCTAAGTTATGAAATTTTCTCATTTTAAACCCTAATTTGCAAATTTGGGTTTCTTGATGAACAAGTTTCATAATTTGACATGTCTTGCTGAAAAATGAATCTTGGCACTTGATTTTGACCAAAAAGTCAAAGTTTGACTTTTCAGTATACAGTCAAATTTTGCTCAGTTGACTGGAAAATTCATCTGTCAATCTTGTGCATTTGAGATCTTTTGAACTTGTGGAATGTGTAAAGACAATTCCAATGAGTTCTTGAGTCCATATGTGAGCTTGGTTTGCCATTGGTTAGGTCAAACAGTCAAAAATTGCCTTTGTGCAGTCAAAACCCTAAAAATGACCATTTTGCCCTTTTGGTGATCTGATCAAATTTCTTGTGGAATTGTGATCCAAAATTGACCAAATGGTTCATATGAGTTCATTATGTTGATGTGGGTCAAAAATTATGAAGTTTGACTGTCAATTGGTCACAGTTGACTTTTTCCCCAATACAGCTGATTTCTAGGTCAACTGTCCAATTGACTGGGCAAAGATTGGAATCAAGGCTTGAAACTTGGTATGGATAAACTTGTGAGTCCAATATGAAGCATGAAAGTCACTTTGGGCATTTTAGGTCAAAACATCTTTGTGCAAACCTAAACCCTAATTTGGGTCAACAGTGCAAGGAGGAGTCTTGAGCAGAGCAAACCCTAACTTGATCTTGAGTTCCAAGAGTCTTGTGGTGAGAAAATGTTGATGAAATGGGAGGGAAAATTTTGG
Source organism: Vicia faba (assembly GCA_948472305.1). NCBI lineage: Eukaryota > Viridiplantae > Streptophyta > Magnoliopsida > Fabales > Fabaceae > Vicia > Vicia faba. The sequence goes on along the minus strand of OX451738.1, from coordinate 448,522,297 downwards.
GGTACAACACTTGCTCACAAGTTAAAACCATTTCCACACTTACACTTTCAAAACATCTTCAAAAAACAAACATCTCTTTGAACTATTATCAAAACCAACATTTTCTATACATTCTTATAGAGACGAGAATCATTACAAAGTTTGCCGAAACGAAGGCGTTTTCAAAATACTTTCGAACTTGCACCAAACACAAACACATTTCAAACAATACATTTTCAAAGTGATCAAGAAACTAAGAGCCCGTAGATAACTACGGATGAAAAAGGTGCTAACATCTTCCCTTTTCATAACCTACCCCCCCCCCCCCCCCCCCCCGAACTCAAGAAAATATCTCAAAAGGTCTTTCCTATTCTTTTAACCCTTTCCTTTATTAGACAAAATAAAAGTCGGTGGAGACTCTTGCTATCCGCAACAATTGCAATAAAACACAAAACACCCATGTCAGTTCTCCTGTTGTATTACAGTAAGAAAGAGCTATTTATCCTCTATTGCATCACCAAATCTGATTCTATTGTGTCTGGCACTATTCTCATAGAGAACCTAAGATAGATAGTGTTATCTTCAGTAGGACATATCCATGTAGGAGGGACTGTTGCCCAAATTTCTTGTGCTCTTGGACTCTAAAACAAGCTAAACCACCCAGTACCCTATTGTGATTTTACACTTCTGGACTTGTATCATTGTCTTGAAAGAGGCATGGTACGACGAGTTTACTTCAGGATTAATGAGTACAAAATTCTCATTAATAATAAATTCGGTCAACACTTCTACCTACCAAACCTAGAAAGGACAAATGTCCAAAATAGAGAAAATTGAATTTATGCTTTAGAGGACCAAGGAGAAACACCTTTCAGAACAGCCACCCCACCTACACTAGAGTATCACCCTTTACCCCCTCTCAGATAGGACTATTGTATCTTCCTCCACCAGTTCCACAAAAGGGAGTGACCGAGATCACGAGCTTATTGCCATACGCCAGGAGAATTCTTTATTCGAGGGAAATCATCGACCTTACACATCATATGGAGGTAGAAAATGTCACTCATATAGAGGAGGTAGATTACCTCTCCAGGGAGATTCTCAATCTTCGACGCCAGCTTTCAGAGACTCGTGCGTCCTATCCACGTCGGATGCGGGATCCCACTTTTCAGTCTATTTAATTATTTATTAGAAATATTTCACTGTTATTTTCGTCATTTACTCTTAGTAGATTTATTTTTCCCGCACAAACTCAACTTGCATTTTCAAAAAAATTTGGGATTATTTTTTTTCTCTTTATTACTTGTTTTAGTAAATTTTCTAATTTTTAGCTTCCATTAATTTTTCGAATAAGCCTTATTAATCATATATAATATGATTTTATTTTCGAAATGTTGTCGTGATAAGAAAAAAGGGGTGTCTACACTCAAAAGAATCAAACAAAAGCCCAAAAACTTCACCAAAGAAGCACAATCAGTGAAATTCCAAGCATGGTGAACGCCATGGCTTGAGGATTCCAAAATGCGGACACAAGCGTAAACAACCCCATTTTGCTCACTTTTTCACTATCTTCTTCTTCCCTTACCCATTTTCTTCCTCCACTAACACCCACCATAACTCCACCCACTCACATAACTTCATAACTTCCAAAACCCCTCAATCTTCCAATCATTTCTCTAACTTCCATCTATAAAAACCTTCTTTTTCATCCAAAAATCCATAAACCCTTGATTCTTGGAAAAACCCCAAATTCATCACCAACACCATCAAAACCTTTATTTTCACAACAATGGTGGAAGGAAACATGGAGATAATTTTTTAAGAGGGAGCTGCTAGAAAAATATAGAGAAGTAAGTTTATATCGCTATCAAACCAAGACATTATCTCCATAAGGTATTATAATGACCCTTGTCTTCACACTTTAGGCATTTACAATGATGTTTATAACTTGGTAGATAACGTAAGATTACAAAGTTTGTTTGAATAGAAAGACTCTACCTATGAAAATTTAACCCGTGAATTTTTGAGTTCACTCATTTACAAAGTTAGGCCTGAGTCTACAAGAATTGTAGGCACTGTCCAATTTTGTATGTTTAATACAGAGTATGAATACACTACTGACAAAATTGCGGAATTGTTGAATTTTCCCCATGGGGAAGGAATACCTTGTGAAGCTCCACTTAATTCTTAGTGAGGAAATGAGGCCTATACGTTTTGGAGAGAAATTACAGGTCTTATAACTAATTCTTTTGAGGGAAATCATGCTTCTGTGATCCATAACCCGACCACCTACTATTTTCTCTAAATGTTGGCGAATACCATTTTTGGCCGGAAAAACACTAACAAATAAATGCAAAAGAGATGTTTTATTTGCAGGCCTCCCTTACCCGAAGACAGGTTAATTTAACCCATTTTATGATAGTGCATATGATAGCCTCTATAAGCGCGATCTTGTTTGGAGGCTTGATTAACTCATTATCCCGAGCAATAGGCCTTGATGTATAGCTTATGAACTTAGAGCCTTTGTCACCCCGCATTCTTGATATTGATTGTGTTTGACACATGCAGTTTTGTAGAAACCGAAAGGAAGGTGGACATCACCTAATGATTCATAATGAAGTCGTTGAGAGTATTCTTTTACCATGGCCTATATGTAATGACGTACAGGTAAGGGCCAATTGAACTTATCATATTGATGTCCCCCATATACCAACCCATTATCTACAGCAGCTCCTGGTCATATGGAGGCAGGTAATGATACTGATGATGATCTTAACAGGCAAGATCATGTTTCATCATATCATAATTCTCCACCACCTTATTTTTCAGATGCACACATTGCACCACATGTTTCTAACCATTTTACAGGTACTACCTCGGGACACGGGACCTAGGATGGTGAAATCCACAAGGATGTAAATTACACCATGTTATATAGGCATGAACAAGATATGATGGCATTCATGCGAGAGACGCATGCTCAGACACAGAGATCCATCTGGTCGGTACTACAGGCTCATCTTACACAGGCTATTGGTACCCAACATCATCCTGATGTGTTTGAGCATCTGACATTCGATGAAAACCTTGCATATGCTAACCAGACATCCATAATGGGTACCATTCGACATCTGAGAGAGTCAAATTCCATGCTAATGGCATAAATAAAGCGATTTTACTTAGATCAGACCTCCCGTAGCAGAAGCCGTTGAAAGAGAGGTGATCCAAGACAGGGGAATGGTGGCCCCGTAGGCCCATGATCTGATACACATCAAGTTCTTTTCTTACTCTTTCACCTTTTATCAAAATATTGAGGATAATGTTTGGTTTCAGTGTGGGAGAGGAACATTACTTGCTTTCTAGTTAGATTTCATGCTTTCTTTCTTTCTAGTAACTTTACTTACTTTCTAGTATTCTTTTATTTAGATTTAGTTTGTTTTTATCGAGTCATTGCATGTGTTATCGAGTCTTCATGTATTGTTTTTGTTGTTTATTGAATATATCCCTTTTCTTGAGCCATACCGAAAAAATTTTGCATAATGAAACAATGTTTGTTTTGAATTTATAGGCTACTAGACAAGCTTAGGACATGTTATGGAGACTTGGGAAATGTTCGGAAATATCAGTATTATTTTAACAACATAAGTCTCTTAATTATAAAGATTGATCTGGATAATTTTTATGCCTTAGACTTGAATTCTCACCCCAGAATGAACCCTTAAGTAGTTTATTTTAGCAGCCAGCTCCAGCTTAAGCATGCACTATGCCAAAATTGAATTTAGACAGCACCACAGAGACAGCGCTTATGCCATAAGCGCTGCTATAGGTTTTAAAAAAAATTAAAAAATTAGAGTAAGCGCTGCTAAAGGTATACCTTAGACAACGCTTACTAAAAGCGCTGCTAAAGGCCTTACCATAGACAGCGCTTCCTTTCCCTAAGCGCTGCTATAGGTTTTCAATAAAAAAAATAAAAAAATAAGAATAAGCGCTGCTAAAGGGTATACCTTAGACAACACTTACTAAAAGCGTTGCTAAAGGCTTTATCATAGCCAGCGCTTCCTTTCCCTAAGCGCTGCTATAGGTTTTCAATATAAAAAATTAAAAAATAAGAATAAGCGTTGCTAAAGGGTATACCTTAGACAACGCTTACCAAAAGCGCTGCTAAAGGTGTGATAAAAGGTATACCTTAGACAGCGCTTTCAAGAAGTGCTGCTAAAGGCATTACACTAAAGCACTGCTAAAGGTAATACCTTTAGCAGCGCTTCTTGAAAGCGCTGTCTTAGGTAATTAAAAATTTCTAAATCCCTAAATTAGTTATCAAAAACCCCACTTTATACAAAACCCCACTTTATACACGCAATTGTTCATCTTCGTCTAACTCGTCTCCTCCCTCCTCACTATGGACGTGGTTCATCTTCTTCTCCAACTCGCTTCGTTCAGATTCGTTACCACCATCTCCACTATAAGGTAAAACTTCTTCTCCAACTGTTCATCCAGTGATTTGTTTACTCGATTTTGTTTACCCTTCTTGAAACAATGATTGGTTCAAGTATGAAATTGGAATCACGAAACGCCTCATTTTATCTCCAACATAGACGGCGAGATAGCCTTTAGGGACTTCAAATCCCTTGGTAGATCCTTGGGTTCTTGAAAATGATGCTCTTATGATTATACTTGTTATACGGAAACCCATTGCTTTTTTATGTTAAAAGATTAGATGAGAAATAGATATTGAGTTGTGATATTTTAGGATGTAATGAGACTTGTGTTGCTTGTGAAACCATGGAGTAGTGTGTATATATAGTTGTAATAGGGCCAAGTGAGGGAGAAGGGATCACATGGTATTGTCTAACAGAGGTCATTTTCAGGGATTAGGAAATTTAAGACAATGCAATGGTGAATGAAACCTGATGTCTGTTGTTATAGCTAATCCAATGGTAGACATGGTTTAGACATCTCACTTCACATGTTATTACCAAACATGTGTCTTTATGCCTTATGCAATAGAGCTTTCTCCTCCATAGTATTCCATTTTATGATATCATCAGTAAGACTTTTGATATTCTCCATCTCGTTGCAGTCAAGTCAATGAATTTGTAGATTTTCCTGAGCATTATAGAGGTCCTGCCTAGTTTTCAAGATGTTCCTCCTGATATCATTCACAGGTTTATTCAGTCTCTTGAGGGGATATTACAGTCTCCTCAATTTGTTCCAAAGGATACACATATGACTACCATTTGCAGGCTGATTCCATCTCTGCTTAACAGTATCCTTAAAACCCTCTATATCAACCAAGTAATTATTGAACTTGAAATTACCTTTAACTTTCCTAGGTTTAGTCACATTTAGGGCAAGTAAAGCATGATAAGATACTGTGGGTGGCAAAATATTCAAAATCACATCTAGATTCTTTTGGAACCAAGCTACATTTGCCAAAACTCTATCTATTAGAGAATAAATGAGAGCTCAGCACATCTCTTATTTGACCAAGTATAAAAATCTCCAACACTATCCATTTCACTTAAACCAACAGCTTCCATCATGTTGTGCAGATCAGTATATTTAGCCTCTATTACCAATTTCCCCTATCCTATCCTGATCTTTTGCCATGTTGTTATAATCTCCCATCAGAATCCAAGCATCGTGTTGAGTCATATGAGTATTCACAATATCACCCCATAATAGCCTTCTATTTTCCAAATCATTACTAGCATAGATAGCAGTTAACCAGAATTTAAATCTACCTGTCATATCATGCACGCTACAATGTAAAAGTTGATTTGTACTTTTCACAAATCTAACATCCAATATGTTAGTGTTTCAGTAAATCCAGATCCTTCCATTAGCATGGTCAGCATAGTTGTCAAATATCCAAAATTTTACAACTATTGTGGGGCTCTATGTTATTAAACACGGCCGCTCCGACCGTTATCTCGACAGGGAATAGCTAACTTGATTTCTGCAGGTGATAGTCAGTATGTATTGTTTTGTATTGTTTGTGCATTTGCATTTATGCTTGTATGAACTGAGCTAGCAATTATCATGAATTGGAACTGGTTTGACTATGCATAGGGCTGCATTTGGTGAATTGAATGAGGTGCATGACTGCTTTGATATGGCTTGATGGTATTATTATTAGTATTACTATTAATAATAATAATAATGGTATTGTAATTACTAGTATTACTAAAGGTCTGGTTTTTCTTTCTATTTTATTAAGTCAGTTTGTCATATTTAATGGTTAATGGAGCCAATTAGCAGTAAGTAAGATTGTTTTGTTTAGATCCCAAACACAAATCACTTATATTTTAACCTTAATTTGGGTCTTTTTTTCTAGATAGATCGACTAAGAGTATTTCTTGCAAAGTCTCGGAGACTAAGTTAGAAGTTTTGATTCTACAAAGAGAATAAGTTCCACATAAGTTTAGTTTTTGTATGACTTATAAGGTCAAGTACAACTCAAAGTTCTTAAGTACTGGAATAAATTTTTCTGTGGCCACATGGAAGTGCATCAAATTGTCTATACTGATAAAATCAGAAGTTCACACTAAACAGACAGAATTCTATTTCTATTACTCCACTGTCTATCTGCAATGTTACAAGAAAAGTTTTATGTATTCCTCTGCCTCTTGTGACATCTCTTCCGCGCTCCTGTCTTTCCTCTCCTTGTCCAAATCAAGTTTTTCCTTCAATTCCTTCTCCTTTTCATCCATCTGAATCAAATTCAAAAAGGAAAACAAAGAATAAGTGATAAGATAGAGACCGGATTAGAATCAACAGCATGGCATTTAAGAAAACATCTATCTTACTGCATCATATATCTCGTCATTCTTCTCAAAATCACCACCTTTCCACGGGACAACATGAATGTGAACATGAGGTACTGTCTGTCCTGCTTGGGGCCCATCCTGAAGTGCAGAAAAATCAGTAAGCCAAAGTGAGTGAAAATCTTAAAGCATAATGAATTTAATGCAAAACAGTTAGTGAAAGAAATGGTTAAATGAACATATTTCACTTCAATCTTACTTGGATGGCCAAAGTGAGTGATGAAGCCTTGTGGTAGCTCTCAAGCTGCCTGCCGACTTTTTGTGCAGTGAGCCATAAATCAGAAGTCTCCTCAACAGTTAGATCAAGAAAACGCTTAACTTCGCGCTTTGGACAGATAAGCACATGTGAAAATTGTTAAGGCAAATTCTTCCATACTCCTCTAGATTCAAGCTTTACAATTTTACACTGGAACGCCTAATCCTTAAGGCCCTTTAGCACTTAACCGTGAACATAAATGACTAAACTTATTATATGCACAACAAATGTATCTGCAATTCCAACATCTTCAAACCAATATATGCAAGACATAAATAGATCCTTTAACCTTTAACAAATTAATTGGAAATGAAATTGTGACAGTATCAAGGGATGAACAGGATCAAGTGCATTTGTATGTTCTGCACAATGACATTGAGGTTGAGCCGTTTGTTGAAATGCACAAGGCTATACTCCGAGGTGAGAATCAAAGTAGAAATGAAAATTGGATAGTACGAGAGCACAATCAAAGTTTTATACAGTGGTTTAAGGATCATATATATTCAAAGTTTCATTCAGATCCCGCTTCAATATCAGACAGGTTGAGATGTTTGGCATATGGTCCAAGTTCGATTGTGTTCTCTTATAGAGGATACGGAATTAATGGATACACATTTTATACCAAAGAACAAGATGAGAAAAGTACCATGCAAAATAGTGGTGTCATGGTGGTATGTGAAGCAATGCACATTTCTGGTATGAAGGACTTAAACCCCAAATATGAAAATTTGTCATATTTCGGGGTTATCAATCACATCTGGGTGTTTGATTATGAGAAGTTTCAGATTCCTATCTTTGGTTGCAAGTGGGTACATACTAGTGGCATACGAATGGATAAGTCAGGGTTTTTGCAAGTGGATCTTAGTAGGGTGGGGTACAAAGATGAGCCTTTTATTCTAGCCTCTCAAGCTAAACAAGTGTTCTATGTCACAGACCCGAAGAGTACGAAATGGTCTATAGTGCTTTTATCTAACAAAGTGATTGATGATAAAAGTGTGGATCAAGTTGATGTTGAAGTTGAGAATGAGTCGTATATTATAAATGATCGAGATGATGATACTACAGCGGATGAATCATATATCAGAAAAGATCATGATGAGGGAATTTGGATCAATCCCTCCGTCCGCGTTCTTAAGAGACAAGTAATTCGGAATCCAACCAAGAAAAGAAAGAGATGTTACTGAAAGAGGTAATATATATTCCTCCATACCTGTTAACACTTAGCAAACTTCTAATAAATTATATATTTGTCATTTTATATACTCAATTGATATTTGTCATTTTATATACTCAATTGATATTTGTCATTTTATATACTCAATTGACATTTGTCATTTTATATACTGAATAGATATTTGGAATTATATATTTGGAATTAAATATTTGTCATTAGATACTAATGTTTTTCTTTATTACAGGTTAGATGGCTAGTAACGAGGAGCACCCTCACGATGATTCTATTAATGATGGAGACAATGATGGAGGAAAATCCAGTAAGGGAGTGGAAAAAGAAATAAAAAGAGGAAAAACTATTATGAAGAATATCATTCGTGATAGAGATAGTGGTATAAAGTATGATGTGCATTGGAGTCCAAATGACCAATTAATTGAGCCTAACGGTTCTAAATTGACAAGTTACATTGGCACACTTGTAAGGAGAGAAATTCCAATAACTTATGATGAGTGGAGAGATGATAAGCTGAATGATGCTAAAAACAAAATCTGGAGTGAGATACAGGTACTTTAAATTATGTCTTTAAATTACGATTATGTACTTTAAATTATGTCTTTAAATTACTTATATTAATGCACTTTGTGTATGTTTTTTGTAGAGGTCTTTCAATATTGATGACAAAAGAAAAGATTATTGTCTTGGATTGGCCGGCAAAATACTGAGAGGGTTTAGAACATATTTAAACAGAAAATATCTTAGAGATGCCAGAAAAAAATTTGTTGATGCAGAGCGTCCAGCAGAATATGCGGATGTGATTTCAGTTAAAGAATGGGATGTTTTTAAAGCCAAACGGAAAACCCCAAAATTTTAGAGTGTTAGTGAAGTAAATCGTCTAAGAGCATCATCTCCCGCATATCCATACAAAAAAAGGCGTTTGGGATATGCACGATTAGAACAAAAAATAGTAAGTATTTACAAATTGCAATGATATACTTGTTCATCAATAGTTATAACTGAGCTTGTTTTTTGTGTTAATGTGTAGTTAAAAGAGGAGAGTAGTTCAGAAACATCTCTTCCGAAGCATGTTTTGTGGAAGGCTGCCCGTGTGGGTAAGGATGGAGTTCTCAAAGAAGATGTACAACAAATTTTTGAAAAATGCGTAAGTATAACATTAATTCTAATTAAATCAAAATTTTATTAACATATAGTATTCATGTTTTTCCAATATTCATATGAATTTCAGGAGAGTCTATCTCAGTCTACATCTCCACCAGATGATTGCAGGAGCATACTTAGTCGAGCATTAGATGTTCGTGAGTATTCTGGTCGGGTGAGGGGTAAAGGACATGGGGTTACTCCAACCTCCTTGAAAAAGAACAATCCAAAGACAAAATCTGCTAGCAATAAAGAACTGCAGGCCAGGTTGGATGCATTAGAAGCTGAAGTTCTTGAATTGAGGAAGGAAAAAGCAAGACAATACCAATCAAAAAGGGAAGCTTCGGGTGTTAAAGAAGCTAGTGACATAGCTAGTGTCAATTGTGCAGCTCAACCGAGTATTCCCGAGGTACTTACATATATTATTATGAAATTAAATTAGTGTAATTTATTTAACTGACATATATACACATTAACGATGTCATATTTATTATTGATTTTAGGGCATTTCACCTTGTCAACTCTTTTTAGAGACACCAACTTATCGCATGGTTGGCAAGGGAAAAGTCCATAACACTCTGGGAGAAGTACTTCATCATAAACCGCTCCCTTCTGGATATTTGAAAGTGTCGATTGATATTGCTTTAGAGGAGGGTGCGTTATTACCAATCCCAGATGAAGTTTCGGATGCAACATTGGTGGGAGAGGCAATAGGAGCGTTTGTTGCATGGCCGTCAAGGCTTGTTCGCATAGATGATGAGGTATAATTAAAACCGTTATGAATCTTTTAGTACTCAAATTTTTTACGTTCGTTTTACTTACATTTTTTTTGCATGGTAATGTTAGACTCCTACAAAACCCAAACCAAAAGATAAAGGGATTAAGCGGCCAGAGGAGTCAGTGACAGCAAAAAAAACAGGTACAACAAAGTTATATGAAATTTATGCTTAGATAATGTTAATTTGTCGTCCTATACTTGACCACTCTAATTTTATGATATTTAGATTATTCCTGCTAAAGAGATTGAAGCTGTAAGTAGGGGTAAGGAGCCTGTAATTAGCAACATTCCCACAGAAACAAAGAGTGTTGCTAAGAGGTCCGGGGCTAAAAAGAAAACTACTTCACAATATAGGTCGTGCCTTCAGACATTTATAAGCTTCACAACTATTTCGCAAGGTGGTACTTCTCTTATACCCCTGCATGAAGGGATTTATGGTTCTGAAGGCATGACAGCAATTGGTAAGGAGGATTTGGAACAAGTTTTTGGACACTTGACATTAGGCATGGCTGTTATCAATACATACATCAGGTATACTCCAATCAACTTTGTTTAATTAATTGCAAAATTTATTTACTCATTTCAATGAATAATTAATGTTAATGATGTTTTTATTTAAGGTTTTTGTATGACAAGTTGATTCGCCCGCGTGGATTGGAGTCCAGATTCGCTTTCATAAATCCCAACATTGTCCACGCAGGGTCAATAATCTCAAAACCAGATGAAGTAATAGCATTTGTGCTCAGTTTATTTATGGCAAGCAAAGATACAGAAAAATTGTTCTTTTTACCATATAATACTGGCCCCAAGTAATATTTTCATTCTAAATTACCTCTATTATAATTTTTCGTTTTTTAACGTTGTGCAGAAAATTTCCATCTAACCTTTGTTTAATATTCCAGTGGACACTGGTTATTGGTTGCAATTAATCCTGTGAGAGAAATTGTATATTATCTGGATTCATTGGGCAATGATTGGACAACATACTCAGATATGAAGAAGACGATTGACACGTAAGTGACATTGTTCCAAAATATTACTGTGTATATTTAATTATTTATGTGCGATAGTTCTAAATATTCGTTATTATTTTATTATAGCATTCTACAAAGTTTTCGAGCACAAAGAGATATTCAAGTACCAAGGAGTAGAATCAACGATATTTCTTGGATCAAAGTGGAGGTATAGATTTTCACAGTTTTGATTATATAGCGATGATACTTGATAAAACAAGTTAAGGTGTATATCTTGATGTATATCGGTATTTTCTTTCCATGTGTAGTGTCCTCGTCAGCGTAATGGTGTAGATTGCGGTTATTTTATGTTGAGGTTTATGAAAGAAACTATTCTTTTGGGCCGATTAGAGATTCCATCCACGGTATGAATTTCTAACTTAGGAATTATTTTCATATTTCTCATAAAATGACTTAGTATTTTAATTAAATCATACTATGTTATATTATTATGTAGTACTTTGATGAATTCAAGTGTGCTTCATACTCAAAAGATCAATTGGATGAACTTATGGAGGATTGGTGCCAATTTGTTTTGGAGTTGAGAGTTTTATTATAAGGTATAACTTTGAGTTTTGAGAATATAATATATGTCGTTATAGTTGTGTTACAATATTATTGTTTTTGTTGTTGTTATTTGGTAACTTGTATGAATTTTGATTTTTTGATTTTGTTTTCGGTTATATAGGTGCAGCTCGATGTAGAAGATAGAGTTATATATTCATCGTGGATTTTGTTTCATTGTTGTATATATTAATGTTGTTGTTGTGTATATTGTGCAAAAAGGAGTGAAGAGATGAATATTGATGTAGTTATAATATTGTTTCATTGTTGTATATACTAATGTTGTTGTTGTGTATATTGTGCAAAAAGGATTGAAGAGATGAATATTGATGTTGTTATAATATTATTTCATTGTGGTATATATTAATCTTGTTGCTGTGTATATTGTGCAAAAAGGATTTAAGATATGAATATTGATGTTATAATATTGTTTCATTGTGGTATATATTAATGTTGTTGTTGTTTAAAATGTTATAATGAAGCTATAATTTCTGGTGCAAAAACGGTGAGAATAAATTTGATAGGCAGCGTTTTGTTTTAAATGAAAGCGATGTCTAAAGTGATTGAAAAAAAAATAAAGAAAAGCGCTGCTAAAGGGGGGGTAATAGACAGCGCTTTTCATGAAAGCGCTGTCTAAAGTGATTGAAAATTTTTTTTTTAAAAAAATAAGGAAAAGCGCTGCTAAAGGGGGGTAATAGACATCGTTTTTCATGAAAGCGCTGTCTAAAGTGATTGAAAAATTTTTTTTAAAAAAAAAATAAGGAAAAGCGCTGCTAAAGGGGGGGTAATAGACAGCGCTTTTCATGAAAGCGTTGTCTAAAGTGCTTGAAAAAATTTTTTTTTTAAATAAATAAGGAAAAGCGCTGCTAAAGGGGGGGGGGGGGTAATAGACAACGCTTTTCAAGAAAGCGCTGTCTAAAGTGATTGAAAAATTTTTTTTTAAAAATAAGGAAAAGCACTGCTAAAGGGGGGTAATAGACAGCACTTTTACAAAGCGCTGTCTAAAGTGATTGAAAAAAAAATATATTAAACAATTATAAGGATAAGCGCTGCTAAAGGGGGGGAATAGACAGCGCTTGATAAAAGCGCTGTCTAAAGTTCCACATTAAAAGTGCTGTCTATACCTTTAGCAGCGGAGGTTTTAGCAGTGTTTTTAAGCGCTGTTAAAAGCCAAAAAAAGCGCTGTCTAATCCCATGTTTGGCATAGTGATGCTCTACATAAGGAAGTCGATGAATATAAGTGAATGGTACTAATTTTCTTCTCTGCTATGATAAATTGAAAGTAGGGAATGCACCTTCTAAGTTAGGTGGCTCTCACTCGATCACTTAACCCAATGATTGTGGAACCTACAAAAATAGAGAAAAATCTGTTGTTGGTTGGTTCAGAGGTTTCTGGTGCTAAACTTGGTAGGGCAGATTACATTTTGATCCCCCGAAACTACAATAGGGTAGGCAAAGGGGTTACACCACTTAACGTACCACAACCCAATGCAAAAAGATCAAAATCACTAATTGGTCGCTTTACTATGAGTATGTACAGATAATAGGCTTAATGTGATTGCGCCTGAATGAAAGAGGAAGAACCATAGAAAAAGTAAGTTAGGTTTAGGCATAATCACATGATATTGATTGGTTTATATAGGAAAGAGACTTATGCCCGCAAAAAGGTAGAATATATTATTATAATGCCCTTGTTTTTGTGAATTAGTACCTATTGACATAACATTGTTCAAAGTAAAATCTTTAAGTCCATAGTAGCTATCAGGTGTCGCTGTTTACTTTCATTTTGCTTGAGGACAAGCAACAGTTCAAGTGTGGGAGAATTTGATGTCACCATATTATACCATTTATTTGACTAAATTTGTGTATGTTTTATTGTCATTTTGTTTTACATTTCCTCTTTTATGATGGTATTTGTGTGTGTTTCAGGTAGTTTGCCGTTTAAGAGTCATATGAGAAGAAACAAAGCAAAACAGACGAAAAATGGAAGAAATTGAGCAATTTGCACTCAAGGCGACCACCATGGCGTTCACCATAGAGGTGGCCATGCGTGGTTCATATCTCAACAGTCAAAAGACAAAGTCCTTCCCACTTTGAGAGCATGGAGTTCGCCATGGAGGTGTGGTGATCGCCATCTTTGAAAACTCGCTACAGTTGAATTGGACTTTGTTAGGTCTTCCCACTCCCTCCATTCTTTCCTATTTTTCCTGACACGAAATCAGCATCTTCCACCAGTATTTTAGGGTTTTATTTTCATTATAAATAGGTCTTTAGTTTCTCTATTTCGGGATCCAAGCTTAGTTACAAACTTAAGCCATATACTGTCGAATTTGTAAGCGATTAACTCTTCACATCAGATTGTTATCGCACCGTTGATTGAGTCTGTAATCGAGTTTGGAGTAACCTTTATCGAAGTTTTAATCTTGTCGTCATTTTATTTCCCGCATTCAAGTTTCAGCAACTTACTTTGTACCAGATTAAAGGCTATGATTGGAGCAGGTTTTTATTTAATTGCATTTCCTTTATTTTTATCATCTCTTTATTCTATCGCATATTCTTCTTCTACTCTAATTCCAATTGAATGTTTAAAGTTTTACTCAATATGTTTACTATGTTTAATTTCATAATTGAAATCAATTATTTTATCGCACTTTACAATCATGTCTAGCTAAATTATAGGTGTTGGAATATGAGGACCGTCGATTCGACGGTACTATGAATTGTTGTTCTTCAGAAATACTTATGGGGTTGTTTTGGTTTTAATTACAACTTTTCAAAACTTAAAATTGTCAGCTATTAGGAAAGTAAAACTATTTATACACCGGGTAAGATCAAAAGCCGTATGGTACAAAAGATTAAGGTTGTTTAGTTTTTAATTGATAAAAACTGCGAAAGATATTTGTTAATTAATTAGGAAGGTTAGTATTTTAATAAAGTACTTTTAAACCTATTTTCAGACGCGTTTGTAAGTTTAAGGTACGGTTGGCCGAGCAAACTTCGGGAACCCTTTAAATTCTTATTTTCCAATCAAAATAACTTTTTCATCTGAGTACACGAAACTTATTTCTAAAAAAGGTTTACTTCTTTAAAGCAAAACGCGTCGGGCACGCAACAACAGACGGTATAAATTAGAGAGTAAAATCTAGTTTCGATTACGCGACAACGACAGTTCCTTTTTAATTAGTTATTTTTTCAAAGAGGAAAACATTGTCTCATAGGCGATTAAATTTAGGAACAACAAGAGTATCAATGAATCAATGAGATCCACATTCCAGCATCACACTTCTGAATTAATTCAAGCTTATTATTTTATTTTGTTTTCGCAATCAAACACTTATTTTTATTCGCCTTAGATAAACACCATAGCAATAGATAACGATAACTTGACTATTAGATCTTATGAATTCGACACTCTTTATATTATTCTAATATTTTTCGTACACTTGCGAAGTACACTATCATACGCATATCAATGCACATATCAATTTCCATGTGAAGAACCCCTAAACCACTCAGGACCCCCTTCATCTTTAAATCATTTTAAAGAATATGATAATCATGCAAAGAAATATTATAAAGTAAAGAGATGTAAGTCGATTTCTTTGTGAATTGACCGTTAGCTTCCATTCAATATAATAATTAATAGCATATGTTAAAAGAGAAACCAAAACAAGATTTTTTATTTATAAAATGAATAGGGAAGGAAATAGAGAGCTTAGTCATATCTAAATAATCAAAATAAGTAACAAAAATATTAACTTTAGCCACCTTTTCAACATATAGAGAGACAAAGGATATACATATCTAAGATATAGAAATTTAACACTCAAACATTAATCATACAAGAAAATATTATAAAGTAAAGAGATGTAAGTCGATTTCTTTGTGAATTGACAATTACTTCCATTCAATATAATCATTAATAGCATCGGTTAAAAGAGAAACCAGAACAATAATTTTATTTATAATATGAATAGGGAAGGAAATATAGAGCTTAGTCATATCTGAATAATCAAAATAAGTAACAAAAATACCTACTTTAGCCACCTTTCAACATATAGAGAGACAAATGGATATACATCTAAGATATCAAAATTTAACACTCAAACATCTAGTCATAATTTAGATATGCTTTAACTACATCTATATATGATAAAATATTTGCATTGACATGTTACTATATATTTAACTACATTTGTATGCTACATTTTTGCAATGCAGATATCTTAGTTTTAGTACTTCATCTACACATGTCTTAGATTAACTGCATTTTTCTGGTACATTTTTTCATTGCATATAAGTGTTTTCCTTTTTATTGTATTTTATTATGTCCATGCCTTTGTTCATATGTCACTTTTTTTTTATATTCATATTTATTTTATTATTTTATCTATTGTTATTTGTTCTTTATTTTTCTGTCTTATTATTATTTTAAATACTTATCTTTTATTTTTTTTCTTTATATAATATGCATTTTATTCTTTCTCCATCTTCTATGATCTTTTAAAACAAATACATGTACAAATATTAATATCAAAGTACTTACTCGTCAGCTTTTTCTAGGAGAGCTTAATATCTAAAAATTTCACTTATAAGCTTAACATCTCTAAAGTCACGATTATGGCAAACACAATATGTATTTTGTCGTCAACCTTATTTTGAAAAATTATAACATCAATTGTATGGGGTTGGAGAGACAGGAGGTGGTGTTGGGGTGATTGTGATTTGAATAGGACGGTGAGGTAAGATCCAGGTCTTCAAGTGGTTTTTTTTATCTCTCTAAGAGAGGTTGTTGACTCACGGTTTGGAGTCGGTCGAAAAGGATATCGCGGTTTGGACTAAGACATCGGATGGAGTGTTTTCGGTTTCTTCTTGTTACGATCACTATGCTAATTTTTGAATTTCTTTTGGTCCTTCTAATAGGTATGATGATATTTTGGGTGTGGTGTGGAAAATGGAAGTACCCTTTAAAATTAAGGTCTTTGGGTGAAGATTTTTGTTAATAGGTTTCCCACAAAGGATCTTTTGATGTACAGAGATATTGTATTTCTCATAGATTCTTTAAAGTGTGTTTTATGTGGTGTAGAGTTGAAAAATAGAGATCACTCTTTTTCAAGTGCAATGTGGTGAAGGTTATTTGGAGAAATATCACTTTATGGGTGGGCAAGTCGGTTGAGATAGAGGAAGTGTGTTTATCGATTTATATGGATTGATACTCTTTTTGTAAAAAAAAAAAAGGGTTAAAGAGGGTAAATTTTGAGTTGTTTAGCTTGCAACTTCGTGGTCTACTTGGTTATTGCAGAATAAAATTTGTTTTGGAAATGACGAGTGAAATTTAAATAATAAGGTTTGGAGTATAAAAACTCTGGTTTGAAGGTGGTCACTTATAAGAGATATTATTCATTTCAAGTGTAGTCTTTACAGTTTAGTAAAGATCCTTTATTATTTTTTTCATAAATCCAATCTTTTTTTTGTCGATTTCATCGTGTAAACAGGTTGAAAAATTCTTAATTCTCCCTTATCATCTTGCTTACAAAAAAAAAAAACTCTAAAAATTAATTAATACAGCCAAAAATATTATGAGTGAATCTTATTTTAACTGAGCTTAACCTCACTCAAAAACCTATTTACGTAATACATTTTTAAGTTAACATTTATAAAAAGAATGGTTATAAAAAAAAATTCAAATAATCTTATTTTGATAAACTTGTGTTTTGAGCTTAATATCTCAAAAATTCCATTTAGATGAACATGGTATGAAAACATTTCTTTTAAGGGTATGTGTTTATCAAGTTTAGGGATGGGTGGGGTAGTCTTTGAAATTCTTAACAATAATTTAACGGGAAAATCCTTCAGCACTTTGACCCTCCATAAAACGGTGAAAACTGAGATTTAAAAACCTATACATGTAGTGGATCCACCATGCTCCACCCCATTTTAAATGGGTCAATGATGAAGTAAGCTAAAACGGGAGCATGTAGGCTTATTTTGTCATCCTTCATTAAGAGACAACTTTTAGAAAATGGTGTACATAAATATTTTTTTTTTTTTTTTGTAAAAAAATTGAAAATTAGATGAGTGTAACTTCATTATTAAATATTTTGTATGATGTCAAAATTAGAAAAATTTAGCATTTGTGTATATTGAATGATATTTCTATGTTATGTGACACTCTCTTGCATTAGAGGTCTTAGGAATCATTTAAAACAAATTTAAAATTGATCTCAATCATGAAAAATAAGTTTATGCATACAAAAAATATGTTTATGTGTCAACTTGAAATTTATATGTATCGACAAATAAAATAAGAATTTCTGCATTTTCTTACAAGTTTCGGTATGTGTCGACACATACGATTTATGAGCCGACACATGTATTTCAATATTAAAGTCTTCATCATTTTTACTTTAGAACACATGCACATGCGCTGACACATATGATTTATGCGTCGACACATGTACTGTACTATTAAAGCATGTAGCTATTGTTTTGTATTTGTCGGCACATAACCTTTTCAGGTCGACACATACTGTTTTATGGGTCATTTTTCATTTTTTTTCATTCTGAAACTTTTCTCTTTTGCCTAAAAAGTTCTCAACTATAAATATATCATTCATGCATCATTCCAAATTGATGATACCATAAAAAAATTTTACAATTGCTCTTCACCTTCAACCTTCCATCTATGCATACAGACTAACAAATCATCATAATAATCTTTTGTTGGGGTGCCATCTAGACGAGGTTCGATAACGCTCAATTAGATTATTGTGTAGCCGGGAATATTGGATTAAGATTTGCAGGGGTCTTCATCTGGAAAAACCACGGGTTTGTCCTCCAATATCATTTGTTGATTTGGAGATTTTCGTGCAAGACGTTCAAGAAAGGATTGCGGCCTAGTGAAAAGCTTTGGAGATAAAGAATACAAATGATCCTTTGGAGATAAAGAATGCAAAGGAAGTAGCGCGAGAATGGCGAATCAAATTGAAATCTTGTGTTGCAATAGGTGCAATTGATGGTGCGCAAAAGCTTTGGAGATAAAGTACACAAACAAGTACCGAGATCCAGATAATCAATTGGAAGCTATTGTGTCTTGGTCTTATTGAATATCAAAAGAAGAGAAGGGGTTGTATCAACATCAAATCATTATGGTTTGTAGGGTTGCTATTCAACACTTCTCTTGTAATCATACTTTTTGCAAAGTAAGAAAGCATCTTAATTCCACATTGGAATTGGGCGCAGAAGTACCCACACGCGATGACGGAAGTGGGGAAGTGTGTAAACAAATTATTGTGTCACTTTTTATTATCTCTTTACTCGCTTTTGTTTTCATTATGTAATTCGTTGGATAACATTGTTTAATCGATTGACTCATAAGAATTTTTCTAAAATTGTTTTGTTTAAAGTAGTGTGTTGATTAGCTTATAATCACTTTGATTATAATTGGTTTTCATATCAACACAATTAAAAAAACTGAAAAGTCGAATGCACACCAAGTGCTTGACAAATTGTAATATTCTATCTCTTACTCCCATTTACTCTCTATATGTAATTTGCTGAATGTGTTGTTTGATTGATCGATTCATATGGAATTTCTCTTTGATTGTTAAACATTAAATTGCTTTGTTGATTAGCTTATAATCATTTTGATTGTAAGTGCTTTTTCATATCAATAAAGCTCGAAGAAAATTCTGAAAAATTGATTGTGCACCTACATGTTCGATAAATTGTCAAGCTATTTTTTTAATATGATTTCATTGAAAATAGGAAACCGTTGTGTTTGATATTAAATTATTAATTGAGATATTATTATGTTTATTGATTTTATCATTATCTTAATACTATATGACTTGTGCATATCCGAGTTCCAATAACTAGGTTTATTTATACTACTATTTTATTCTAAGCCAAAAATCTTCTACTCAATATTATTTTTTAAATAAATCTTTAAGTAACTATTTTAAAAAATAATTTTTAATTAGAGATCTATTCACGCATATCCCCTTTCCTTAGATAAATCGCTGCCGTAGTAAGTCAAAATTAATCTAGTTTCCTACAATCTAGATAATTTTATGATTCTAACTTCATTTAAGTTATTTTCTATATCTCATTAAAAAAAACTTTAACTATAATTTAACAATATTTAACACGTTTTAACTAGCTATTTTCACGATCATAAAAGATAAATGTTAAATTATATTAGGATTATGATCTATTATAAAGTCGAAAGTTGTTTTATTTTGTAATTTGATTTCACAATCATCATTCTTGCAAATGCATTAGTCAATTTTTGAAGTAAAAACAAAATCATTAAGTACACTATGATATTAGTTGATTAATTTCTTTAAATCAACTACATTTCAGAGAGTCCAATAAATTTAGACATTAACTACTTTTCTTTAAATACTATGTGGCACTTAAGAAAATGTGATCTCCTAGTTTAAAAAAAAATATCTTCTTAGATCTCTTATCATGACAAATCATTTGCATAATATGCGAAGCTTATATTTTCTCTTAAATCATTTTGATATTGTTAAATGTATCTTAAATTATCTATGGTCCAAGAACAATATTTTCTCCAATATCAAACCAACAAAGCAAATTTTTATTCTTAATTCTATACAAAGTTTTAAATTGTGTCATCTTAATACTTAAATGATAACTTTTCAAATCACTTTTTTCTTTCAAAACACGAGCTTTCAACGAGTCTTTCAATGGTTGAATAATCTTTTTTGACCGGTCATATACTTGAAGACAAAGAAAAGTCATATTTATTTTTCATTCCTACAATTTTTTGAAGACTTTCTAAAATTCATACATGAATAATAAAATCAACACAATATTAAATGGTACTCTATATAACATTATGATTTTGTTAATATACAATCTGCCAATTTTTCCAACAAATACTTCGTATTCATCGTAAGTCAACCAATCAATAACAACCCAAATAACATCACTTCATAATAGACTCTTCCGTAACTCATATACCAAATCCTTAGTAGTGTTACCCTCCCCCCTTGTCTTGTAAATATAACCAATATGCAATAATTGCTTAGATATTAACACAAACTTTTGTTAGTTTTGTTGAAATAATATAGCAATAAGTTGAGAAATAATTTTACATTAGATAAGAATGTGGAGACTTAAATATATATAAGTAAGAGAATTCATTTACGAATCACCTTAAAATTTTAGGTGGATAAGTGGTGTGCCTCTCACAAAGATGTTTATTTATATACTATATATCGATGCTCTTATTATCTTCCCCGAACAAGTTTAGTGATTAATATTATTATATTCTATAATTTATTTTAAATAATAAATAATATTTATAATTTAGAAAATAAATAACTTTGGATTTAACAATTCGATTATGAATTTGACGTTATGATTGAGTTCGAAATTCACAAATTTGATGGTTCATTTATTATTTTTTATTAAAAAAAGTTTTTAGAGGAGAGGGGAGAGCTTAAAAAAATCATAGAATAAAAAGAATCGAGAGAATTAAGAGGAGTTTAATTTTATTAATAATACAAAAAAATCCCCTATTTGAAAAACTCAAAAATTGTATAAGAGTAGACTTAAAGAGCACTTGCAAAGATACTTCTAAGTTATTCACCAAAGAAGTCTATATTATTTGAACTAATCTTAAAATTTAAAATTCTTGAATAGTATTAGTAATATAACAATAGAGAATATATAAAAAATTCTAATTAAAATAATAATTTTATATGTGTTTTCTTTACTTGCTTTTTTATTATATGTAATCAAATATATAATTTTTTAAATATTAATTTTATTATATTTTAGATACATTTTTATAAATAAAAAATATGATTTGACCACCCATCCACCTATATATATGATCACCTCTAATAAAAAAATATAATTTTTAAATACTCATTTTATTCTAGGTATAATGTATCTTTTGGTCCTTAATTTAATTTTATGTTTCATTTTAGTCCGTTACTTAATAAATGTTTGTTTTAAGTTCCTCAAATTATGTTGTGTTAGTCACATTGATAATTTTTATTATATTTTGTCAAAATCTGTTAAGTTAGGTAGACGTGACACTTCATCTGGTATTAATTTAACTAACATGGAATTATTTTTAATAGACATGGAATGTTTTATTAAAATATATGAAGAAACCTTCTTCCTTCTTCCTCAAAACCCTAGCCACCACCTCTCTCTCTTCTCTCTTTCTTTGTTTCTTTTTTCTCCTTCTTTCTCTCTGTGAAAACCTCTGATTTTCACCATCGCTCTTATATGTCTTATATTATTGCCTTCACCTTTGCATAAGATACTTGTCTCATATTCGTCCATAGTTTCAGCCTAAAACTTCAATAGTAATTGTATGGTAGAGAGCATAACTCTAGTTGATTCATGTATAGCCCTAGTCTTTTGCTCTACAATTCCATTTTGCAAAGAAGTGGTGGAATGAGAAAACTTATGACTAATACCTTTCGAATAGAAAAATTCAGAGAATTTTAAATTCTCAAACTCCATGTCATGGTCACTTCTGACTTTCATAATTACACTCTTCTTTTCTTCTTGAATACTTAGACAAAGATTTTTGAATACTTCAAAAGCATCTGATTTTTCTCTAAGAAAATTTATCCAAGTATATCCAGAAAAGTCATATGTACCACATAGACATACATTTTTCCTTCCAGACTATCTATCTGCATATGTCCCATTATATCCATGTGAAGAAGTTCCAACACTTTAGAAGTGGTCTGATGTTGCAACAACAGGTGTGACACCATGGGTTTCTTTCTAATTTCACATTCACCACAAACTTTTCTTTCTCCAATTGCGAGATATAGAATTCCCTTGATAACTCCTTTAGATAAAATATCCATCATTCCTTTTGTATTAAGATGTCCAAGGTTCTGGTGTCATAGCTTTACTTCTTCTTCATGAGTTATTAGGCATGTGGAAGAATAAACAGTTATATGAGATTCCCATAGATAACATTTGTCTTTAGATCTAATTCCCTTCATTAGGATATCATCCATTTTATCTTTGACCAGACATTCCGACTTTCAGAAGTAGACTAGCAGCCCTTGTTCATACAATTGACTAATGCTAACGAGATTAGCAATTAATCCTTTCATATAAAGAACATCTTCTAAACTAGGAGAACCAGCACACATCAACTTACCAACTCCTTTGATTTCACCATTAAATCCATCACCAAATCTTACAAATCCTATGGGATGAGGCCTAATATTCACCAATATATTCTAAACTCCTAATATGTGCCTAGAGCACCCACTAAATAAGTCACCGTCTAACAGGTATTACAGATACATCATCTTAAAAGAAATTATGGCCTTAGAATTCACCAAATTTTCGTAAACATATACAAATTTCCAATCTTTATTTTCTCGTCTAGTTCCCACATATCATTTTCATATGATGGTCCTCTCCAAATAGTTTTCATTAAGGAACCTTTCTTTCCTTTCCACTACTTATTATTCTGATCTTTTAAAATCTTAAGTAAAACTTCAAAGGTCGAGTTATCATTCAATTAAATTGTGCCTGATTATACTATATGACTAAGTTCATATTTATCTCTCGAGTTACGACAAATGAAACACATTATACAAAATTACTAGGAATAGAGATAACACAATCTGGTATGCTACATTTCAAATCTTCTCTAACAATGAGCCTGGACATTACAAAAATGATTGCCCAAAGCTCAACAAAGACAAGAAGCCTAATAAGGCTTACAAAGCTAAGAAGGGTCTCATGGAAACATGAGATGATTCAGAATTAGAAGATGAAGATTCTTATGAAGAGCATGCAAACGTGGCACTCATGGCCAGAACCAGCACAGATGAAGAAACATTAGAATATGAGTTGACAGAAGATGATGAGTTAGACTCTGAAGATGAAGCTGAGGTAATTGCTTCTCTTTCTCATTTTCAACTTGAATATTATTTTTCTGAAATCGTGAGAAAGTATCAAACTCTTATAAGTAAATACAAAACTCTGAAAAAGAAGTTTGTGGTTACTTCTGAAAACTCTACTAATGATGAGCAAAACATTTCTAATTTAAATGAAAAATTATTTATTTTAGAAAAATGAAATCTAGCTCTTAAAAGTAAAGTTTCTAGGTCGGAAGAAGAGATAATCTCTACCACATCTATTATTGATGAAGTAATCAGATATGGTAGAGCTTTTCAACATTTTCTAGCTAAGAGCATAGATAGAAGCAAAATGGCTTCAATGATCTATGGTGTTAGTATAAATGGAAGCAAAGGCTTCATCAAAGAAAATTGATGAGATTCTGAATGTCAAACCAAAACCTCTTTCTGAACATTTCGCGCTTGCTGGCACAAATTTAAAATGTCTAGAACAAGAAGGTTCTCATACTACTGTAGCACAAACACAGACACAGAAGGAAACTTCTAAACCAAAGTATCATGCACAAATTTAACATGATTATCCTATTGCACAAAAGTCCAAAGGTGTCATAACCTCTTGAAATGCTAACAAGAAATGACCCAGAAAATGGGTACCCAAAGATCATATAATCTATGTTGGAGATGTTCTTGATGGTGCAATTAAAACACCAATTATGGCACCTGGAAAATGGATGCTTGCAACACATGATGGTCGAAAGGTATATGTTCCAAGATTTGGAACTTAATTCTGGAGGCCTTGATAGTTTTAGAAGGAAATCAGAAAAGGAATATCATTGGCGCTAGAACTATTAACGTGAAGATAACGTTTGATGAACCAAAGGGAAAAATTCAAGAAGATAAAGAATCAGAATCCCTTACTTCTGATATTATTGTTGTTCCTTCTGATCAACCTCAACAAAAGAAAAGAAGAATCTCATCATCTCTTTCTAAAGATCTAACTCTAAAAAACATAGATGCTCTAGTCAAAACAAGATCAGCGTTCAAACCTTCTAAAGAATACTAGACTCTGAGTTTAACAAAGGTATTGTATTTCTTTCAGAACCTCAATAATTAGAAGATGTTTTGGTAAAAAAATGTCTTTGATTAGATGAAAACCTTTTGTTTCTCCAGACTCTGAGGATATCAAACGTGTCACTTAGTTATATGTATTTATTAACATGTGTAACCCTTGGTTATGCTTAATCATCACACGCTATCTCAGCTATGCAATGAGTAGTGTGCATATTTCTTGGAATTTGATTGATATCATAATTATTACTTTCATTTAATGCTCCTAATTATTATGTTTAATTGTATGTATTTTTATTTTATTTTCTCTCACTTTTCAAACACTATAAATCACACATGTTCACTTCACTTCCATACCTTAGAAACAATAAACCCTATTTTTCTCTCAAACCATTCAACAAGTTTTTTGATTTCTTCAACAAACCTCCATCATTTTTCATCTCTCTTCAACAATGATGACTCCTAATCAACAAGTTATTATTGAGTTCGCAAAATAAGTGGAACAAAGTATGAATTCAACATCTCTGTCTTCATCAACCATCACTATGTCTTTATCAACTGCGGTTCCTTCATCTTCAACAGTTCCTCCATCAACTTCATATGCTATGTCATCTTCTGCAAACCCTATTGATGTTAATCACATTATGCAGAGAGGTTCTTAAGTTCATTGCAACTTAAAACCAGCAGAGTTTATTAATGGTTCATTTTGACAATCTTGCTGCAAATGGGTGTGACGTAAAAGAGGAATTAAAAGCTCAAGGTTGGGAAAACTATTTTCAAAGGCTTCATGGTCCTATCTATTGGGCGCTTGTGATAGATTTCTGGAAAAATGCTGATTGTGACGATTTTTACATTGTTTCAGATGTTATTGGATAGAGAATCATTATTAATGAAGAGTCCATTGCAAAACTGTTGGGATTGACATTTTTGAAAGGAAAACTTGTGTATGGATTGGACAATAAATCAAAGGCTGCAAATAAATCTTTAGATCAACTGCTGTTTACGAATTTCTCTACTGAGAAATCTAAGTACAAAAGCAAGGATCTTCATGATAATCTCAGAGTGTGGCACAAGATTATTTTGGGCTGCATAAACCCTAGACCTCCTTCAAGCTCCTCTAGTTATTTCAACATCAATCAAAAGTTCATGTTGTATTTTTTGTTGTTCAAACAAAAGATTAATCTTCCCTTCAATCTATTTAATTATCTGAGGGATTCTATTAGAAAGTCCAGAACCACCACCCTTCCCAATAAAAAGGTATCTCCTAATATTCCTTGTGGATGTCTTCTAACGAATATTTTTGTTTAAAGTGGCTTGGTAAGGTTTTTCGTCGAAGAAGCCAACTATAAAGAGGATCTGACTCAAAGCATTAGAGATTCCTTCAATGGGAAAATTTGAAGAATATGAGGATAATTGAAGAACTCAAGGTCAGGCCTCTGATTGAACCGTCTCAGAGTTATCATCATAAAAGAATTCATGTGAATAACTATCATATGTTCTCCTAGCAAGATTATGTATCCAGTGTGGCTGCATATGTTCTAATGATGCAACAAGAAGGACATGATATGTCAAGCTTTAATTACTCAAATTTGCCTACCGAGGGTATTGATTGTTCTATTGGTAAAATAAATAGAAGTTCAGATGCTTATGAACCAAAGAAGAAGAAGAAGAAGAAGAATAAAATCTAGTAATTCTGATAACATCTAGTAATTCTGATACTTCTGTACCTGTTCTATTGTCTGATTTTAATACTATTAATGTATGTTCATCCACAATCACCACTGCACAAATTAATCCTCTTCCACCACCAACCAGAACTACACTTATTTTTGACTCTGTTACCACTTCAATACCCTTTCAATCTATTTACTTTACACCATCATCATCATTAAAAATTCTTGTATATCGACCAACAATTATCACTCCTCCATCTTATGATCTTAACTCTTTTTCTATTCCACCATCCACCATCACCACTTCTGTTTATGTTCCTATTACAAATATTTCATCTATATTTGATGTTGTTTCAATGACAACTCTTTTAACTTCAAATGTTTCTGCTTCACCACAAACCACCACCATTTCTGAATCTCAACCCACTACCACCACACAATCTTTTGTTCCAAATCCTACCTCATCTCTCACTACCATTGTTCCATCAAAACTAATCCACACTTTTACATCTCCAATAACCTCATCTCAATCACTTCCACAAACTTCTCATTTTCAACTTTCGATACCAATCTTCATTTTGCCTTCTTTAACAAAGAAACTACTCTCCATGACTCACCCATTGTCCATCCTGATCCTGTTTCTCCCTCTGATCATGAAATGTATGAAAGGACAATTTCTGATAATCGTGGATCTGTTGAAATTTCCACAACTGAACCTTTCACTTGTTCTAAAATTTTTGATATGACTGAACAACCGATATCACAAAATCCTCCTGATCAAACTTCTGAACCAAACCATCCTGAACCTACCCAAGCCTTGGTTGTTTATGAAAAACCTACTCCTAAAACCTTGGATGAATTCATTAACATTTTTAGAATCAAGGTAAAGAAAAAGGTTTCTAAGTTAAGGTCAGAGGCAAGTACAAGTACTGAGCCTCAAAACATGGATGGTTCTTGTAAACTCTTTTAGAAGTGGATGTCTTCTGAGCTTGAACGAATGAATTCTTTTGCTGAAGCATCCAGAGTTTAGGATGCTCAGATGGTAACTGAAAGGAAAAAACACAAGAAAGAGTTAGAGTTCTTGAATTCTTTGCTGCTAAGCAAAAACAGGATAAAGCTAGAGCACTAAAGAGGCAGAGGAAGCTAGGCTTAAAGCTCAAGAGGCAGAAGAAGCTAGAAAAGCTGAAGAAGCCAGATTGGCTAAAGAAGCAGAAGAAGTTGCTAAGTCTAAAGAAGATGATCTGATTGCATCATCTTATGATCCTGCCATTGCTCGTTTAGAAAAAAAAATTGGTGAGCTTAGAGGAGAGCAAGAGGTGTTCAGAGAATGCATCATTAAAGAGAAGCATGTTAATGAGAATGTTCAGAATATGCTACAGCTGATTCTGCAAAAGATTTTTGCTCCTGCTTTTGAACTATAGACTCTAGGATTTTCTTTTTCCTTTTGCTTCTATAAACCATAGGACTATGCTTGCTTCTTACTTTTTGCATTTCTTCTGATTATTTGACATTTCTAAAAGTCTTTTCTTTTTTATTTTAATGAAGTTATCAATGAAACTTATTATCTTCTTCTGGTTTTAATGTTTTCATGTTTTCACACATAATTACCTTTTTGATCATGGCAAAAAGGGGGAGTAATTAAATGAACATAATTTTGATTTCAATAATCAAGTTCTGGAAAATGTTCTATGAAAACAGTTGCTTACATTCTAACCCAGTTAAAATTCAGTTTCTGTTATAATTGTTTTCTTTTTCAGGAAATGAGAACTTTGATTAAATACAAAGATCTGAAAGCATTATGCAAGACTTATGTCTAACCTGTTGGCTTCAGACTTAACTCCAAGAGTTGAAATATGTAACAAGACTCCAAGAATTGAGAATTTGGAAGCTGTCTTAGTGACATTAAAGTTTGAAGATTTCAATTGATTTCATTTTCATTGGCATCTAGAGTCAAGACTCTCAAGATCTCAATATCTGATCTTTTGGAACCAGGGGGAGTTTTTACTCAAATAGTTCTGAGTCAGGATATTCGAGTTTCATCAAGTCATTGACTCAGGGGGGGGGGGGGGGGGGGGGGGGTTTCATAAAAAGGATAAGTATTCCTTACCTTTTTATTTTCACTTTTTCTGATTATATGAACAAAATTTTGTCATCACCAAAAAGGGGGAGATTGTAAGAACAAGATTTAGTTCGGCAATACTATCTTTGAGTTTTGATGATAACAAATGAGTATATTTGTATGAACAATTTTGATACTCTAATGTTTGTTATTTTTTCAGTATTTAACAAGCAGGTTCTGCTTCTGGTGGATGGTGTGGTCAAGACATTAGAAGAGAATTAGTTCCGCTTCTGCGCTACACAAATTCCGATGATCAGTAGCAAGACACTCCAAAAGACTCTGAAGTATAGGCTCTGATATGAAGTCTAAAGCAACCATTCAGAAGATCTGAAGAAAAAAGTTTCTACTTAAGTCTAGATGCTGAAGACTAATGTTTCAAAGACAAAGGGTCCTCAAGACCAAGTGCTGAAGATTCTGATAAACGGAGTTCTAAAGACTCTGAAGACTTGAAGTTATAAAGACCCATGGTTCTAAGAAAAGAGTTCTAAAGAACAAGTGCTAAAGACTCTGAAGCCTGAAGTTCTAAAGATTCTAAAGACTTGAAGTTCTAAAGACCCAAGGTTCTAAGAAAAGGTTCTCACGACCAAGTGCTGAAGACTCTGAAGACACAACTCTTAAGACTCTGAAGACTTGAAGTTATGATGACCTTGTGTTATATTCTCATTTCTAAACTCATACTCGCACAAGCCTCTGATGTCTAGAAGGAAAAAAGATAACGTTAATGTGGTACAAATAGTACATGGTACAATCAGCGTTTCATTCGACTACCACGAAAGAACAGACGCGTTGCACGATCTTGTCCCCCACGTGATTGCTCAAACTGGCAATGTTTACGGAAATCCCAAGAGTACCCCTCAACAAATATATTATTTTATTAGATATATAAAGGCTTGAAGACTAAGAGAGAAAGCTGGAGCTTATTTACTGAATATCCACACACAAGCATTGTTCATAGCTTTCATATTCTTAAATCATTGTTCTTAAAATAGTTTACATATTCAGCTTGTGTAGAAGCAATATTATTGTAAACAAAACTTGTATTTAAATAGTTGTTTGATTTTCCTTAAGGGACCGATTAGGTCTGTATCCTTAAGAAGTCTAGGATTAGTGTGTCTTAGAGTTTGATTTTCCTTAAGGCACCAGTTAGGTCTGTATCCTTAAGAAGTCTAGGACTTGTGTGTCTTAGAGGTTGTTAATCACATGCGGGTAGCTTGTGCATTGTAATAATAAGTTGGATTATTGAATTAAGTCCTCGATTGAGAGAGGAGAAATTACCTTGGCGGGTGGACTAGATTGGCTTGATAGTTTTCAAGTGAACTAGTATAAACATACCTTGTTCTTTACTTCCTATTCTTAATTATTTTTATTATCAATAGTGAAGGAAAACATATTTTAATTAAAAGGGAATATTTTTGAGATAAAAGTTTGATTTAAAACCCAATTCAACACCCCCCCCCCCCCTTTTTGTATTTTTCACACTTTCATTTTGGTGCTCTTTTGTAATATCTAACTTATGCACACTTTTAGTGCTTTTATCAAATGCTTAATGCAACTTTCCATATCATCAAATGATTAACAAAACTTGTATGACAGAAACTTAAACCTTTCCATTAATATGCTAACATTTTTCAAAATACATGATTCTGCTAACATTGTTCAAAAATCAGAAAATTATAACTATTGAACCTACTTAAAATTACATTAAGTTATACAATAAAGCAATAATTAAACAACACGTAACAATTGCCATCTTGAGCTTCATATTAAACTTTCTCTGAGCTACAAGCTTCATTTTCCACTTTTCCAATTTCTTTGTTGATGTTTCTAACTTCACTTCTAGAATATCACACTTGTTACAAAATGGTTGATTTACACTCTTCTCTTTCATATAGTCTCCAATTTCATCATCCCATAAGAATAATTCACAGCTATTCACATTCTACAAAATACAATTTACACATCTGTTAACATGAATAGAAATCAAATTTTGCTATCAATAGAAATCTTACCCCAAAATTGCCACATTTCCATAACTTTCTATTGCGGTTTTGAACTGTGTTGGAGACCCTCATCTTCATTGCTCGATCACAACCACATATGGGTAAACCTGGGAATCTAAGGGAATTATCGCTGCTTCCAAAGGAATTGCTTCCAACCATGCTTCCAATTGAAAGGATGAAGTAGGAACGCAGAAGAAGCAGATCAATAGAGCAACACTGGCGAAGAAGCAGAAGACTGGAACGAAAAGGAAAGAAGAAAACGATATAAGAAGCATAAATGACAAACCCTACAACAAGGAGATTTTAATAAATTAAATAAACTAAGCCCAATCAGCAAATTCTCAACGCCACATAGACAAATGAATGCTTGCCCAGTCAGCCAAACAAGAGATAAGGTCTTCACAAAACAGAATCTTTGTTTTACAAGGGTAGAAACACAAATAAAAAAAAAATTTAGAGAGAAAATCAAAACTCGCCCTAATGACAGAGAATGTCGTATATTTATCCCTATTATATATAATTGTTATTTATAACCTTTATCAGAACAATTTATAAATTTAAGCACTTCATTTTTGTCGTATTAACAACTTAAATTGGATATTAAAGATTTCAATTATAATATATAAACTTTTACAAATATATTTAATATTTGATAAAAATGTATAAAAATTAATAAATTTAATTTTATAAAATCACAATTCTATTATTATTTATTTTATTTTCTTACGTAATATATATAAAATATTAAAAAGATATTCAAAGTAAAAGGGAAGAATTAATTTGTAATTAATTGTCAAAAGTTTAGTCAAAAAATTATTTGGTAAAGTAAACAGAAAAATAGTTGTTGGAAGGAAAAAAACATTGAATAAAACCCAAAATGTCAGAATAGTTATATTCTAGACATTCAGGGACAAACACGTAAATAGAAGTCCCAGATAAATATATGCCTCCCATTTTGTTCTCCCACATTATTCCTTTTTCATTCCAATTTCTCATCCCTCTAATCTTTTCCCCCAAATCAACACAGTTCCTGTTCTCTGCCCGAACCCTATAATCATCTATCTATCTCCGCCGCACGCGGCAGTAATCGTGGTTTCTTTCCCTCTTCCACAGATTCGCCGCCTCCCTGATCCACCTCTTTCTTTACCCTATCTCCACCACCCCTAACAACAACTACCTTTTTTGTTTTATAATAATTTATTATTATTATTATTATTATTATTCATATTATTTATTTTTGATTTCTGTTGTCACTTTCTTTATCTTCAACAGTTGTTTTTCCAAACCCATCTCTTGTGGACCCGGTTTTTGAATTTCATTCCTCGGATTCACTACTTTACTATTTTACCCTTCAAGAAAAACCTACTTCGACCCATGATGATGAGTCAGAGTCAGAGTCACCATTCCCGTAGGATGTTGCCACCTGTCAATATGAGAAAACGCAAACACAATGAAGCTGATAAGCCTGATAAGCCGGATAAGCCGATAGGTTCTAACAAGCTTCTAGCCGGCTACCTCGCACACGAATTCTTGACGAAAGGGACTTTGCTTGGACAGAAGTTTGATCCTGAGCTAACCCGAGCCGGTATTTATCCCGACTCCCGAGTTGGCTCAGGTGAGTACTCCCGAGCCGAAGCTTCAGATGTGAGAAAGGAGCATGAGAGTTACGGTGAGGTAGCAAGCATAATGAAGATGAATGGGACCCACATAAAGGGGATTGTGAACCCCACACAGCTCTCTCAGTGGATGGACGTGGATGGACGATGATGTTTTACCGTATTATGCGGTGTTACGCAGGTTAGTTTGGAGTTCGTTGCATGGACATGCATGAATGTTGTGTAGATTCATCGTGCCCGATGGGTTTTCTTGTTGTTATTGCTAGTACATTTCTTTTTTGTTGTGAAATTGTCTCTTAATATGAATGAATGGATAAGGTTATCTAAATTGCATGATGTAGTTGGTGTTTCATGTTTTAGTGATGAATATTTGTATACAGTTGCTGAAATGCATGCATTTTGATCCTTTAAATTAAACCTTATATTTCAGTTGATTGTGTATAGTA
Organism: Vicia faba; assembly: GCA_948472305.1. Classification (NCBI taxonomy): domain Eukaryota; kingdom Viridiplantae; phylum Streptophyta; class Magnoliopsida; order Fabales; family Fabaceae; genus Vicia; species Vicia faba. The sequence goes on along the minus strand of OX451738.1, from coordinate 448,489,747 downwards.
TAACCAATCATGTATCATACTTTGCGATCTTTTGTTTTATACTCGACCTAAAGCTATAACATTTACGATTCTTGACAATGAATTTGGACTCCTACTAAGGATCCTACGCTTTTGAAGTTGCTGCTTGGTTAGAAGACGGTCGAGAATGATCTCCAGCAAGTGTTTTTTTCTTAGCAATTTTGTCACTTTTTAATGCTTTATGATTTAGAAAATTTAAACTTTTAAGAATTTTTATTCATTTCTAAGAAGCTCAAATAAGGTTAGATAAATTGTTAACCAGGCTAAAACAACAAATCAATATCAACTTGTTTTTTTCAACAGCAAAATATTTCAATTGAAGTTGATGAAAAAAAACAGTAAACATAGAATGCATAATTATTTTCTTTTTTCTTTTTAAGATAAAACTTTTTAAATCATTAAAACCCCATTGCTTATTACTAGTCTCATCATAATCCAGTCCCGACAATCTTGACAATCTCAAATTATATATTGCAAACAATTGTTAGAAGTAATTCATATTCATAAGTTGTTGTTAGGGTCAAAAGCATCTGAGGCTGTTAATCAGAAGCATTCGTTTTTTTAGAAGTTGTGTTATTCAGAAGCTACATGTTTCAGAACCTTACTCATAGTAGTTGAGAAGTTGTATGTTTCAGAATCTTGTTCCGAGTTTTATTAGCATAATTAATTTTGCTTACGTGGCATAGTTTGCTTACGTGACATTTGATTGTTTGTGTATTTAAATAAGTTTGTGACAGTGAAATCATAACTAAAATTTTCACCATTGAGAGGTTGTTACATTTTCTCTCTTATCTCTCTTCTTTCATCTTCATCTTCATGTTCAACCTTGTGTTCCAACAATTAGTATGAGAGTCTAGTTTGATTCAGAGAGATTCACAGGGAAACACGAGTGTACGTGAGACATGTGTTGTTGATTTTTTTATTTTGAATTCGCGTTGAATTCTGTTGACAAGCAATTTTCAACTAGGGAAACAAACCTTTAAACTGTAAAGGTATCTTTGGTTAAAAGGGCACGTGTCCACCATAAAGGAAAATGAGATGCGTCGACGAATCAAAGAAGTATCAGCCAGGAGTTCTGGTTGACGAAGGCATCAGTTTTGAGGGCAGTCTCGACAGAAGGCGAAGTGTCGACAATGCAATAACAGGTGGTGACGATAGCAGTTACCAACTCACGAAGCCAGTAAAGAACGTGAGGATGTGTTCAAAGTAGTTTATAGCAGTTCTCCATGAATCCCAACGTGAGACTAGTAACCGTCGACGATTACACTTTTAGATTTTTTATTTAAGCAAATGTTTCTATTTGTGTCAGAGGTTGCATTTTTTTAGATTTAGAGCATTACACTCAAAGTACTCGCATCTAAGAGAGAAACGAGTTCAGGCTTAACAATGTATGTTTGCTTCCACATTTAAATTCCTATCAATTTCTAGTTTTTTCACTTTAATTTATAAGTCTTGTCATTTACTGCAATTGTCTCTTACTTTTTCCCTTTTATCCATTATCAATCAGTTTCAACCTAAAACACTCAAAACACTAGGTCTAGAATTATTGTAGCCGATCCTGCAAGTAACCTTTAATAAGAGGCTAGCAATTGTTTTACGGAGAAATAAATTTGCACATCTGATGGGACACGTTTGTGTTTGAGTCTTCTTGTTTCGTGCATGAAATGAGAAGTGGTAGTGTACATCCCAAAAATAATAGGCCCGATCGGGTAGTGTAATCGACAAGAAGAAAGGCTAAACCAGTAGTCGGCTCAAGGCGAGGGTATCCGGGGTGCAACACGGTTAAGGGAATACCAGACGACATACAGACCCGGGTAGCAACCCGTCACCATCATCGACCCAATAAGGTAGGTAGCCGGGAAGCACCTGCCCATGACCGGTCACCATCTCAACCATTAATGCTTGTAACCTCCGGCGGCGCAATTGTTACAGCGTTAGATAACCTTGATTCCTCCATTCATGGGGATGACAAAGGTTATGCGAGTTATGGAACTCAAGAGTCACTCATTAATTGAGGCTCTTGATGATGCAAAGATACTCACTATATAAAGGGGCTCCCGCAAGAGGGATAACCAAGACATTCATCTTGGGACACACACATCACTGTTGTAGCTTCCAAATTCCCCAATCATCCCATAAACTCACTCCGGTAGGCTCTCCCTAGCAATTTCCTGGGAAATCAGCCTGCCATTTGTTCTATACAGGAACATTGGCGCCTACCATGGGGCTTTGGTAAAATTATTCCTAGGCCACACCTCAATTCACCTTCTGCAGAATGTTGTCACCTGGAGACCCCCCAGACACGGTGCAACTACTAGCCACGGTGGAGGCCCTCAGGCAACATAATGAAACTCTACAAGACAACGTCACAAACCTACAACAAAGAAACGAAGGGGACGACATTCCAGAAGAGGAGCTTATGGAACCTCAACCTCTACCTCAAGCTATCTATGAAGACCAAGTCCTAGAGAACTTCAAATCACCATCATTGACGGTGTATGACGGTAAAACTGACCCTCAAGAGTACGTTATCGCCATCAACAACCAAATGGTGATAATTGGCCTCACCAACTCATTGAAATGTAAACTTATTGCCAGTACCTTCAAGGACGTGGCCCGATGGTGGTACATGAGCCTGCCACGACTACCCGTGGAAAGCTACGCGGACCTGACGAAGAAGTTAATCCAGCACTTCTCTGCTAACAAGCACCGCAAGGTGTCCACGACATCCTTGTTCAACGTCTAACAAGGTCAAGCGGAGTCTCTCCGGGAATACCTAGCCTGGTTCAACGAAGAGACCATCAAAGTGTCTCATCCAAACCAAGAACTGTTTGTTGGAGCATTCCAACACGGTCTCCGAGCAGGACAGTTCAATGAATCCTTGGCCCAGAAGCCCGCGTCCGACATGAACAAAATCATCACCAGGGCGGACTGCTACATAAAAGGCGAGGAGAGAAACTTGGAAAAATGGTCCAGAGATGCCCCAGAGAGAAACAAGACCAAAGAAAAAGGACCAGGAACATGAGTCTTCTCGGGCGACCTCAAGAGACAGGTGTTGCACCCCAAAATTTCCCCTCTTCATTTCTACTTTTTATGGCTTATATTTCATCATACATATTCATGCATTTGAGATGGGATCAAGGTATTTTTGTCTTCATGATATTTTCCACGCACTAAGTTGGTTGTATTGACAATCAATCCAAGATGGCTCTCATATCCTCATTATTTTGATCATTCATGCTACCAAGATTTTCCAGGCCTCAGGATATCTCATTGGTTCTTTGTGTCATCAGAGAATTGAGAATTTCAAGTATTGATCTTGAATCACATTTTTCTCCTATCTGTTGGATTTTGTGCTAAGACTTTGATTATTGAAGCGAGTAATGTCTTTCTTGATAAACTCTTGAAGCAATATGGAGTTTCATCCAAGGCAAGACATTATTCTTAAGTTCAAAAATTAAGGAGAAGTTTCTATATGGATTTTCATTAGAAAAGTTTTTATCTGGTTTCTAAGATCAAGAGAATATTTGGTTACTTGTTTGATTTAATTTTTTAGTTCAAATGACGAAGTTATGATGAGATCTTTTTGGGCTTATCACGGGGTTTTCAACCTTTGGTTTAGATAAGGTCAATTTCAAAAGGCCATTGATATTTGCTACTTGGAATGACTTACATTCTTGTCAAGTTTTGAAGTTTCAATTGAAGCATTTTTGAGACAAAGTCGGGGTTTTGTTCTTCAAGATCTTTGTTATGCTCATTTGAAAATTTGGGAGCCAAATTCAAAATTATTGTTGTTACAAGAGTTTTTTTCAAGATACAAGGTAAGATCCAAGTTTTGGCAAGAATTAAAGAGAGTATGAAGTTTGATTTCATTACTTTTGAAAGTTTTAATTTGTACAAGCCACAAGTTTCTCAAAGTTTCATTGATATTCAAGCTTACAAGTACAAGTTTGAATACACTTATCTCTAATTTCACTACCAATTACAAGTTTTCAATTCTCAAAGTGCAAATTACAAACTTGAATTACAATGTCCTCCTAATTCATACAAGTTTATTCTAAACTACATGGAGATTCTTTTAAACTTCAAAGTTCCTTGAGCGTTTCAAATCTCTTCCACCTCTTTCATCCTCTTCACCAACTTGCTCCCTCGTCACCATCATTTGTTCATGAAACAAAAGAAAAGAAAGTTGTTAGCAAGCAATCAAAGCAATCAAGAACATTGAACATAACCAATAATTTGTCAAGAAAAAGGTTTTCTCAATTCATCATTAGGGTGTGGAAAGGAATCGATTTGGGTTTAGGGAGCTTGAATCAATCATGTTCACAAATCCAACAATAAGGACTCATTGTTTCAACAATAATCAAAATTTCAGTTTAATCATAAGCTAAATGACCTCTATTGCAAATCGCAAAAACATTTGGTTCACAAAAGAGGTTCAAAAGGCAAGTTATTACAAAATCAGTAAAAGGCTCATCATGATTACAAAGTAGTACCGAAATCGCAAATCCAGTCCATAGCTTTAGATCAAATAATCGGCCAGTATAAAAAGAAAGTAAAACAGATACATTTCAAGCCAGATGCCCTAATATAATGTCAAAACCGGTTCACCAAAACATCACAAAAATATTGTTATGCATCAGTTCAATAATAAAATTGCAGAGAGAATAAAATCAGAAAAGTATCAAAATCCCCTTCTACTGCTACATCAGTTATAGAGAAATTCAGGAGAATAATATCAATTACAGCTCATGCTATAACAGAAAATATCAGGAAATAAAATCATAGGCAAAAGTTCAATTACAGCTCAACAAAGCTTTCAAAGCAAGTTTCATTTTTAATCGATCCTTACCCTCTAATTCTTGTAACAAACTTCAGCATTGAAAGGCCAAGATTGTGTCAATCCCTAACTAACTTTCTCAGCTTTAACATATTATAAAACAGAAAGTTCACACTATTCACGGTTCATTCTTCACATTCTAAAGAATCACCAAAAAAATCTCCAAAAAATCTCTCTTCTCTCAACTTCACGATTCATTTTTTATCACACACAAAATTCAAATTGTCATCCATGATTCAAAATGATTACAGATAAAGCTATCAAGCTAACAACGAAAAACCATAACTCATCATCACCTTCCTAATCTACAAACCCTTCAGATCATAGAAAGAAAAGAGGAAAAGCAATCGCAAGAAACCGAAGGCAACACAGGAGAAGAAAGAGTGAAAAACCAGAAAGACCTCACCAGGAAGGTCGTAATCACGGATCGCCTTCCACCGCTGTTGGTAGCTATCTGGTTCCGCCGATAGGAACCTTCATCACTGCCAAGCTCTTCATCACGCATTAAATAACACCGATTCATCACCAATAATTGGTCATCATCATCATTATCACCGAGATTGCAAATGGAGTTCTTAGGGTTTCGATCTCCCTTTCAAGATCTACACTCAACCATAAACCATGTGCAAAACTCAATACCAGATTAGTGATCAGAGAAGAGAGACGAGGCGAAAAATGTAAAAAAAATTGAAGGTCAGAGCAGTTCGCGACGTCGTTGCCGCCCTCCACCATGCAAGTTACTCAGTGCCGTCTTAGGTTCATCATTGCCATCACCATGTTCTTATGCAACCACCGCTCCAGATCCTTTTGTTCATATGTTTCTGTTTTTTTATTTGTTTATTGATGAATAAGATATAGATACATGAGAGAATAACGAGGGAAGAAAGAGAGACAAGAGTCTCTCATTTGGTAATCCTGGCTTAGTGCTTGTGTTTTTTTTGTTGTTAATTTTTTCAATTAGAATGCTAATCATGCGGTGACAATTATCACCGTTGGTGTGGCTCTTCTTCGATCTCACACAGGTGCCTCGCGGTCCATACCATGCTCCCTCACATCTTTGGCCACCATATCATATCAGATCAACATCCAACGGACCAGATTGCATATCCCCGGTGCACTCTTCCAAAAGAGGCCATATGAGATTCCTGATTGGCACCATCAAGCATGTGGTGCACCCTCACCCTCTTAGTCGTCAGATCTTCATCAGATCTCATCATCATGATCAAGTGCTACAGCTGCGCACTTCTACCGTAGACTCCATAGAGCGTTCCACACAGGATCATGTAGAGGCCTTTTTTTACAACCTGGGCTGAAATGTTCATAAGCCCAACGAAATGCTATCCAACACCCCCCCAATTGCTGATTTCAGTCCCAATTCTATCTTTTTCTTTATATTTGTTTTTGTATTGTTTGTTCAAATATTTTTCTTTAGTAATTAAAAATAAAAAATATACTTTTGTTTCAAACAGTTAATTAGATTGAAAAATATTATTTGACATCATTAATTATTTTGTTAATTAATTTCATCAAATAAGATGGTTCAATTTAATTAGTTGTTTAATTAATTTCAATTGGGTTGCATTATTTGTTTGTTTAGACTTTTAATTGTGTTGTCGATTTGATACATCCCCATTCATAACCTTGTACCCCCATTCCAATGTGGCTTGTAATAGCTTAGAATTTTATTTCTTTATATGTTTTAATTTTTGCTAAAGTATGCATGTATCATCCAATTAAAACACATGGCCTCCTCTTGGTCCACATACCAAGCTTTTTCATAAAGGGTTTCATAGTTGAGTTTGGGCATGGTCATCTCACGAGGTTAATCAAGTATAGCCCTTGGTTAACCATAAATCGAATCAACAACTTTGGTCTTTATACCAAGTGTTTCCATGCATGAAGGGTCTCATGGTTGAGGGTAGGAGCACCCACTCTCACAAGATTAATCAAGTATAGCCCTTGGTTAATCATAACCTGATTTAACTCCCCTTCACCCAACACTCCATTTATCTTGTGGACACTCATGTTATGATTTTATGATCGATTATTAATGCAACCCGAGTATGCCTAATCATTGGTTGATTGAGGAAATTCAAGGAGGCGTTCAGTAGAGTTTTCTTATCTCATGCGCATTAAAAAGGCAACACACCTTCTCTGTTAGGTATCATCATACCTCTCTTTATCTCTCATTCTCGTATATTGATACATGCTTCGTGATGTTCTATCGTCCCTTCTCCTATCTTTGCTTGATTCTCTTCTTGCCATGTTCCCTATAGGATCTTCAATTCACTCTTTTCTAAGTTTGAATTGAATAGACTTTAGGATTGTATCCATATATGTTAATATTAGGTAGATATTTCCTTCTTTTATCCTCAACTATAGGATCAACAATGCATGACAAATTTAGGGCTATTTTGCTAGTCTCCCCTTAGACTTTTCTTTCTTCTTTTGCATCTCATTAAAACAAAAAAACTTATTTTTCTTTCAAACTTCAAAACACTTAATAATTACTGATGAGAATCATACCTTTGTTGAGTATGGAAGATGATAAGCGGGTTTCTTCTTGATGTTATTGTTCTTCCATTCTAGGCTTTGGTGTGGTTAAAGTCTCAAAGACTCATTTCTTGAATAAGTGGAGAAGTGGCTAATATCTCTCTCTTGAGATCAACTAGCTATTATCCGCAAAAAAACACCAACCAATGTAAACTCTTTTTCACCTTCGGGCCCTTTCTTTCAAAACTTTCAAAAGAACATGTTAATTCACTTCTATGCTGAGGCGTGAATCTCTGAAGGTCGAGTTGCGGCAGAAGGTGAAATTAATATTGTTCATTAAAAAATACAAAACAAATTGAATCTTTTGAGCTGAACTACGACGCTCTAATTCCTTAAAAGGGATACGTAGGCAACTGGTCATGGGGCTCAGCCGAGCGACCTTTTTAATATTTCCTTCTTTTCCCCGTGTTTTCTCTTTTGCATTCATTCCCATTTGCATCTTTGCTTTTTAGCTCTTAAGCTTTAGACATAGATTTTACACACCCTTAAATTAGAATAAACATAAGTGGATATTATGGAGTACCACAGACGTCTGGGGTGATACTACCTTCCCCTCGCGTAATCGACTTCCTTACCTAATCTCTATGGTTGTAAGACCGTGATTTCACCCCTTCAGGTTTAATCGATGTTTACCTTTCCCTTTCGACGGGATAAAAAATGTTCGATGGTAACTTCATTGAGTTTTATCTTCGATGATTTTTCTAGTTGTTTCAACAGGCCCCAGGAATACATGACTCAGAGACCTAACCGGTGTCCCTTTAATTTAGGTGATGTGGGGACACCCTTAAACACAAGGAAAGGATAAATCCTATAGGAGTTAGCACACCTAAACTTGATCCCATAAGCACCGCGTAGGTGGAAAGTCAATGTAGTATTGGGCAATGATACAGGGGCTTGGTGTAACTACCACCGGCTCCGAGGACATCACACTGACGATTGCCTCCAGCTAAAGAAAGAAATCGAGAAATTGATATAGAGGGGGCACTTGCTAACTTATGTAAAAGATGGCAAAACCCTAGTTGGAAAAAGAGATACTCAGCAAAAAGATATGGACCTAGAGGAGCCTTCCCAAAAGAAGGAGAAGGGTATTGAAGAAGTGTACGAGACCAAGACATCTCGCCACACCCTCAACACCATCGCCGACAGATTCGCTAGCAATGGCGAAACCAGCTCAGCCATAAAGAAGTATGTCTACAATGTAATGCATGTGTTCGAGGACATAGCCAAGGTCCGGGAATAAGACCTCAACCCGGTTAGCTTTTCCAAGAGGGATACAATCAGAATTATGGTCCACGAGAATGATCCTATGGTCATCAAGATACAAATTCGAGTCTGGAGTGTGAAAAGGGTGCTGGTGAACCCTGGTAGCTCAGCTGGTGTACTCTACTAGGAAGCCTTCAAGGGAATGTAATTCGATACATCCGAGTTATTACCTTTCAACAACACCTTGGTCGTGTTCTCCGGAGAACATGTACAAATATTGGGACACCTCCTGGTACTCACTACCTTTGGAAGCGGTGTAAATGCTAAAATTATCAGAGTAAGGTACTTGATCGTCAATGTTGCCTCATTCTATAATGTCATCATAGGAAGACCCTTCTTCAATTCCTTAGAAGTCGCTCTATCCACTCTGTACCTCACCATGAAATACCCCCTAGGGGACAACCGGGTCGGGGTGGTCAAAAGCGATCAAGGATTGGTTAGGAAATGCTATAAGGATAGCCTGAAGTTAAAAAAAGAAGATATAATATGAAGGGCCCGGATGATCCAATGAGCTTAAAATCAACATGATTGACACAGACCCTCAGGATGATACGCGAGAAGAAAGCCTTTCTCCCCACGATGAAACAAAGAGGGTCCAAATCTGCACCATGCCCTCCGAGATAACTTATATAGGATGCAATATTTCTCGAGAAGAAGAAACGGAGACCGTGGAGCTGTTGAAAGAAAACATAGAATTTTTTTTCTTGTAGGCTTTTTTATATGCCCGGGATAGACCCAACTTCATGTGCCACCACCTAGCCTTGAATTCGGATGCCAAACTGGTATCTCAGAGGAAGAGGAAAGGTGGAGAAGAAAAAAAGAAGGCCATAAAAGACGAGGTCGAGAAATTAATCGACGTCGGTGTTGTACCCCAAAATTTGCCCTCTCATTTCATCAACATTTTCTCACCACAAGACTCTTGGAACTCAAGATCAAGTTAGGGTTTGCTCTGCTCAAGACACCTCCTTGCACTGCTGACCCAAATTAGGGTTTGAGTTTGCACAGGGATGTTTTGACCTAAAAGGCCCAAAGTGACTTTCATGCTTCATGTTGGATTTACAAGTTTATCCATACCAAGTTTCAAGTCTTGATTCCAATCTTTGCCCAGTCAATTGGACAGTTGACCTAGAAATCAGCTGTATTGGGGAAAAAGTCAACTGTGGCCAATTGACAGTCAAACCTCATGATTTTTGACCCACATCAACATAATGAACTCATATGAACTATTTGGTTAAGTTTGGATCACAATTCCACAAGAAATTTGACCAGAACACCAAAAGGGCAAAATGGTCATTTTTTGGATTTTGACTGCACAAAGGCAATTTTTGACTGTTTGACCTAACCAATGGCAAACCAAGCTCACATATGGACTCAAGGACTCAATGGCATTGTCTTGACCCATTCAACAAGTTCAAAAGATCTCAATTGCATATGATTGACAGATGAATTTTTCAGTCAACTGATCAAAATTTGACTGTACACTGAAAAGTCAAACTTTGACTTTTTGGTCAAAATCAAGTGCCAAGATTCATTTTTCATCAAGACATGTCAAATTATGAAACTTGTTCATCAAGAAACCCAAAATTGCAAATTAGGGTTTAAAATGAAGAAATTTCATAACTTAGAAATTTTCTAAGTTATGAAATTTTCTTATTTTTTCCTAACTTTGTCCCATTTTTTCACCAAGATGCAAATGGATTAAAAGAAAACTTGAAACATGAAAGTTGTAGTCCATTGCAAAATCTAAAACTTTTATTCACAAAGTTTTCTCAAAGGAAGCTTGTATCTCAAGTTATGATTTTTGGAACAAGGGTGCAAAACATTTTTAACTTAGAGAAATTTTGCCCTATTCTAGGCAGGATTTTTGTCCAACTTCTTGGCCATTTTTCACATGGTTCCACTTGGAGTTTCAATTTTCATTACAAAGATGGATTATAGTACACATTCCAAGCTTTCCAAATTGTCCAGGAACTTCTCAAACACCCTTGTGGTTAGAGAGAATCGAATTTGCAAAGTTGGCCAAAACACACTTTTGTTCATGGCCAAGGCTTGTTCATAACACTTGCATTTTCAAATCAGTTTGTGTATTGCTAGCTTGCAGGCCTCAAGACCAAGTTTACACTCCATAATTTAATGCCTAACCATTGTGTTAAGGCATTATTTCATGCATTTGGGCATTACACATAGAATTAACCCTTATTTGGAAAAAGCAAAATTGCCATTTTTGTAAAGTGATACTTTATGTCAAGTTCCAAATCTTTGAGGCAAAGGCAGATCTTTGAGGCCAAACTTTGTACACATATCCCACTTATCAAGGACCAATGCTGCAGCATAGAGGATAGGGTTCACAGGCCTGCATTGTCAATTTGAACCTTCTTACTTCAAAAAGAAGCAACTTTGCAAAATAGAAAAAAACTCTCACTTCCTGCAAACTAGAGCTTAAGCAAACCTTGTGAACATTTTCCATACATCAAACCAAGCCTGAAACACGACTCAACCATCCCTCATACCCCCTAATACCCCAAAATACTGTTTTGCTGCAAAAACAAGGCATCCCTGCAGTTTGACTTGCCTAGCATTATCCACTCGTGCATTTTTGCCCAAACAAGTTCCAACACATTCCTTTCCATCCACATAAACTATTCCAAGCCCTAAACACAAGCTGTAACACCCCTAACCTCACTTTCCATTTTCACTTTTCAGTTTTGCAGGTGGACTTCTATAGCACGATACAGGTTGATTCAAAGCAAGCTAGGTGTGGGAAAAGCTTCCTTGGACCTCAGGCAAGCTATACAGGAGCTCAAACTCCATTGAAGTTGGCCACATTGATGTACACGATTTAAGCTGAAACAGGTAATCCATGGACTTCTATCTCTCAATCTAGGAAGAGTTATGCTTAGGTTTGTGAATGAAACATGTCCTGCTCATAGCCCTGAAGCCATATATATGATTCCTTTTCATTTATGTTAAGCGTGTTGTGAGAATTTTAGCCATGAACATGAGGGAAAAATTAGGTTAAAATTTAGGGCCAGAGAAATTCTCTCTGGACTTTGAGTGTTAATCCAAGTTTTTTTACATGTTTGAACTCGTGATTTGATGCTCTATAATGTTTGTGTTATGAGTTTTGCAAAATAATCAAGGAATCAGGAGTTTGTGTTGGACAAGGAGAGGCGCGCATTTTTTCTGTTTGAACAAGAAGCTGAAGGTTGAAGATGATGGCTTGGGCTGGGCCTGAGCCATCCTTATTTTTTGCACCCCTTTTCTCATTTTGCACCCCCTGGCCCAAATAATTAAATACTTGTTATTTTTGACTTCTTATTTTTTATTCTGATTTCATATTTTTTGCTTAAACATAAAAAACACCAAAAATATTTTTCCACATTTTTTTCATATTTACTTGATATTTATTTGCTTTATTAGGTATATATATGTAAATAAATATATTTCCTTTTCATTTTTAAAACCCTAAAAATAATACAAAAAATATGTATTTTTCAGTTATTATTTTTTTATTTACATTTTGAAAACATTTTCTAAAAACATACATTTTTGTGAATAATCAATATTTTATTTTTGTACATATTTAGCATATTAAATATATATATAATATATATTTATACATATTTTATTAAATATTTAGGGTAAAAATACAAAAATAATACTTTTTATTTTTATTTAATATTTGACATCAAAAATACTTTTTCTACAATATACTTTTATTATTATTTTTGTATAAATCAATAATACATTGTACATAATTAATAAATAAATACTATTTATTCAAAATTAGGGTTTTGCCCTAAACAACAAAAATAATCAAAAATATGACTTTTTTTATTTTGTTTATACTTCAAACATGAAAACCCCTTTTTACATACATAACAAAATCTTTTGTGCATAATACATTGCATTTTGATATTTTATTTAAATTGTATTTAGTTAAATGTTAAATATTTGTATATTCGATATGGTTGTAATAATTTAGATTTTATTTCCTTGTCAAATATCCCCCAAATCCAAATTTGTACCCCCCTCCTTATATGATGTTGTAATAACTTAGCATTTGAATTTTCGCATTTAAAAGCTTTCAATTATGCCATGCTTAGACTTAGGGTTTGTATGCAAATAAAATCAACAAGTAGTTTGACCTTAATCCAAGATAAACATGCATGAAAAAACAAACACAATGCACACTTGCACCCTTAGGGTTACTCCACTTGTTGCCTTCAAAAATGGGCCATGTTTGCATGTCAAGTACTTTGGCAAAACAAAAACAAAACAAATGATCATAGTCCCTCGATGACGCTATCAAGTTGCCTAAAATGATCAAGTCCCTCAAGAAAATTGCCAAAATACTTGACACTATTGCATTCATGGTCTAAACGATGACCCGCGCCCGTCCCGTTAACATCCTAACACAAGGTTGTTCACCAAATACAATGGTGAAACAATACTGTTAAAAGGGTTAAAACATAGGAAAAATCTTTGAGTAAATTAGGGTAGATAGCTCTTAGTTACTTGATCAAACTTGCAAAACACACTTGCCATTTTCAAAACACACATCACAACACAATTTCCAAACAAACTTTCAAAAACATTGAAACATCTTTTCAAAAAGACAAACACCTTTGTAAAATATTCGAGTAAAGAATTGTTACAATGGTTGCCTAGACAAGGCATCTTTTTCAAAACATTTTCAAAAACCACCACACACAAAACACCATTTCAAGCAATCGAAAAACAAGGCAAGTGATCTAAGCAAGTAACTAAGAGCCCATGGATAACCATGGATAGAAAGGATGCTAATACCTTCCCTTTCTATAATCTACTCCCCGAACCCAAGAAAACATCTCAAAGGTTTTTTCTGTGCTTTTTAACCTTTCCTTAGGATAAATAAAAAGTCGGTGGCGACTCTTGCTCAACCGAAACATTTGCGAATACAAACGCAAAACCTCAAGTCAGTTCTCCCACCGTATCACAGAACTGGAGACTCTGCTGGGGATGACTTTAAAAGTGGAGTAACCTTAGGGCTTAGATCACCTTTTGCATGACTAATTGTTTGCTTTGATTGCTTTACATTTTGGTTCTCTTGTTTGGGCTTGAAATCCTCCACCCGGATTTGGGAAACATTCATAGATAGCAATACATTGTGGAAGCTGTGCGGGGTATACCAACACGGTTGAAGCAATAACTATATTAGTGCGACATATTTGTGAGTACCGGTAACCCTTGAGTTCAATCAAGGAGAGTACGGGGCCGCTGAGTGATGTCACTAAGCACTAATGACCTAGAACCTTACTTGACCATCTTGGCCTTTTATTAGGGGTAGTGAGATGACCGGCTTTGGTGCAGTCCGAAGTTGGTAGATACTCGATACTACACTCATTGAGGGTTGTTTTCTTGGAATATTTTGGTTGCTAGTTAAGTGGCTAAACCAAAACAATGAACATGGAAAACAATCCAATGATATTGAGCTCCTTAGAACCCGGTTACTATTTATAGGACAGGTTTTTAAGCCAACTAAACTCAAGAGGGTACTTACCTATGAAACCCCATGCAAGCCTGAAACTAGGGTTTTTTGTGTGATTTGCTTGTACATGTGTTTGTGCATACATCATGAACATCATAAAGCATCATATGCATCCACTAACCATTTCAAGGGTTTGGATCTTCATCTTTGTTCTTGTTCTGTAGGTCATGGAAACTCTTCGCAGGAAAACTATCCAAGTCAACCTTGTGAGAATCCATCCTCAACTCAAGGAGCTTACATCCAGAATTCCAGAAAGTTCTCTCTTCAGTGAAAGACTTCTCAACCTAGTCAACACCAACATTGAAGAAGACATGGTGAAAGTACTGTTCAAGTTCTTTGACCCCCTTCACCACTGTTTCACATTCCCCGACTACCAATTGGTGCCTACTTTGGAGGAATTTTCTCAACTCCTGAGAATTCCTATTCTTAATCAACTACCATACAACGGTACAGAAAAAGAACCAAAACCTGAAGATATTGCTCAAGCACTACACTTGCAATCATCTGACATCAAGGGGCATTGGGAAACCAGAAGTGGTGTCAAGGGCTTCTTGGAAAAGTTCTTGTTTGAGAAGGCACAAGAGTGTTGGAATTCCCTGGATCTGCAAGCCTTTGAAGAAATTGTGGCACTCCTTATTTATGGGTTGGTCTTGTTCCCAAATTCTGACCAACTTATAGATGTGAATGCTGTCAAGATCTTCATATCCAAAAATCCCATACCTACATTGCTTGGGGACATCCTCCACTCATTTTACACACGAACAATGAGGAAGAGAGGTGTTCTCATGTGCTGTACTCCTCTCCTTGCAAGGTGGTTTATTTCTCACCTTCCACAATCAATTTTGAAGAACGAGCAGGGTTCAAGGTGGTCGCAACGATTGATGACCCTTACACATTCTGATGTACATTGGTGTTCTCGGTCCAGAGAAAATGTCATCATCCTCGATCATTGTGGTGAGTTCCCTAATGTTCCATTACTTGGCATTAGGGGAGGCATTACCTACAACCCCGGTCTAGCTTTGAGACAATTTGGATATGCATGGAGGGACGGCCCTCACGACATGCTGATTCCTGACCTAGTTTTTGACTTCGACAACGATGCGCAAGGACTTCGACAAAGATTCATCAGAGCTTGGAGGATACCTAACAAGGTAGATAGCAAGACACTGGGACACAAGAACTCCATCCCTCTTGAGCCTTACCTCAAGTGGGTACAAACCCGCGCCCAGAGTCTTATGATGCCTTACCCTCACATTCTCCCTTTGATCAAAGAGCCTGTTAAGGAAGGAGAGGTTTGATACACCATCCTACATCCTGACATGCCAAAATCATGGGAGGAAATGCAGAAGAGTTGGATCCAACTCAAGGAAGAAAGGGATACTTTTGAAGCCAGCTTCTACGCCAGTGAGAAGAAGGTTTTGGAGCTTACCCACCGACTTCACGAGGAGGAGACGACATGGTTGTCAAAACCACTGTTGGAAAATAACATGTAACAAACTTGAAAGAAATGTTCACTTCTATAAGATAGTATGACATGAGACTCAACCTAGAAAAATGTATCATTGGAGTCCAAGCCGACAAGTTCCTGGGGTTCATGCTCACTAACCGTGGGATAGAAGCCAATCTGGACAAGTGTTAGGCAATCATAGACATGCGTAGCCCGTCTTTAAAAAAGGAGGTACAACAACTAACAAGAACATTAGTCGCTTTGTTTCGATTCCTATCATGCTCCAGGGACATGACAATCCATTTCCTTGCAGTCCTCAGGAAGTCAGAGGAATTTTAATGGACATCAGCATGCGAGGAATCCTTTCAAGGAGTAAAACGCTTCTTGTCCTCTCCGCCAATCCTGACGAGGCCAGAAGAGAATGCACCTTTGATATTATATCTGGTAGTTTCTGAGAAAGCCATGAGCTCAGTACTCGTTTAGGAAGGGGAAGAGGGGGGAAGGCCGATGTACTTTGTTAGAAAGGTTCTGATAGGAGCTGAGTTGCGATACCAGAAGATTGAGAAGTAGGCGCTAGCATTGGTAATAACAGTCAGGAAATTAAGGCACTACTTCCAGGGTCACCCAATAATCGTGAAGACTAATTACCCCATCAAGCAGATACTAAAGAAGTCAGATCTAGCCGAAAGGATGGTCGCATGGGTTATGGAATTGTCAAAATATGATATCGAATTCACTCCGATAACCAACATCAAATTACATACACTGGCCAACTTCGTGGTGGAACTAAGTGACCCAATACCCGAAGAAAATATGTGCAAGTGGACTCTTCACATTGATGATTCATCCAACTCTTCACCAACGAAGCCAAGCGCATAAAGAAGGTATCCACCTGCTATCTGATAGTATCTGAGAAACTATATAAAATGAGGAGATCCACGCCCATGATGAGATGTGTGACAGAAGCTGAGGTTACCATAGTAATGAAGGAGGTCCACGAAGGGGCGTGTGGAAGCCACATCAGAGGGAGAGCCCTGTCCGAGAAGATACTCTGAGATGGGTACTATTGGCCTTAAATGTTTCGAGATTGCATCGAATTCATGAGCAAGTGTGACGAATTCTCAGTATACTCACCCCTCATACATTCTCCGGCCGAGTTACAACACTTCATCTTTTCCCCGTGGCCATTTTACCAATGGGGAGCAGACATACCAGGACCATTCCCCACAACACCCGTAAAGTTAAAGTCCCTCATTTTGGTCCTCGAATACTTCACAAAATGGGTAGAAGCTGAGGTTGTAGCACATATTACCGCTGAAAGAGTACGTCACTTCTATTGGAGGAACATCATTTGTAGGTTCGGGTTGCCCAGAATCATAGTGTCCGACAACGAAAAAATTTGCAAGCTCAACCGTGGTAGAATTATGCAGTGACTTGGGTATCTAAAACAGGTTCACATCAGTGGAACATACTTAAACCAACGGTCAAGCTGAAGCGGCCAACCTTAAAATGAGGCTCTGATCCAGCAAAAAGTCAAAGCGCATTTAACGTATCTTGCAAACTTTGTCACCCTCGCTAAGGATCTGGACCTACTCTGCCAATCTTACAATGGGACTTTGATCCGAAAAAATTCGAAGCACACTTAACACCTCTCGCAAACTCGGTCACCCTCGCTAAGGCTATAGACCTACTCAACAAACCTTACAATAGGGCTCTGATCCGACAAAAAGTTGAGACGCACTTAACGCCTCTCGCAAACTTGGTCACCCTTGCTAAGGCTCTGGACCTACTCGGAAAACTTTACACTAGGGCTCTGATCTGGAAAAAAGTCGAAGCACACTTAACGCCTCTCGCAAACTCGGTCACCATCACTAAGAATTTGGACCTACTCAACCAACCTTACAAGGGTCTCTGATACGACAAAAATTCAAAGTACACTTAACGCCTATGACAAACTCGGTCACCCTTGCTAAGGCTCTGGACCTACTCGGCAAACCTTATAATGGGGCTCTGATCCAACAAAAAGTCGAAGCGCACTTAACGCCTTCGCAAACTTGGTCACCCTCGCTAAGGCTCTGGACCTACTAAGCCAACCTTACAACGGGGCTCTAATCTGATAAAAAGCTAAAGCGCACTTAACGCCTCTCGAAAACTCGGTCACCCTTGCTAAGGCTCTGGACATACGCGACCACCCTTACAATGGGGCTCTAATCCTGCAAAAAGTTGAAGCGCATTTAACGCCTCTCACAAACTCGGTCACCCTCGCTAAGGCACTGGACCTACGCGGCAACCCTTACAATAGGGCTCTGATCTGACAAAAAGTGGAAGTGCACTTAACACCTCTCACAAACTCGGTCACCCTTGCTAAGGCTCTGGACCTACTCGACCACCCTTACAATGGGGCTCTGATCTGGCAAAAAGCGAAGCGCACTTCACGCCTCTTGAAAACTCTGTTCAATAACTTACTCCCCTCATCAGGGTCAAGTTCTATAACTTAATCCCCTCATCACGGTCGAGTTCTGCAGCTAACTCCCCTTATCAGGGTCGAGTCCTATAACTTACTCCCCTCATCAGGGTCGAGTTCTACAACTTACTTCCCACATCAAGGTCGAGTTCTGCAACTTACTCTCCTCGTCAGGGTCTAGTTCTATAACTAACTCCCCTTATCAGGGTCGAGTCCTATAACTTACTTCCCTCCTCAGGGTCGAGTTCTATAACTAACTCACCTCACCAGGGTTGAGTTCTACAACTTACTCCCCTCGTCAGGGTCGAGTTCTATAACTTACTTCCCTTACTAGGGTCGAGTTCTGTAGCTTACTCCCCTCATCAGGACCGAGTTTTACAACTTACTTTCGTCCTCAGCGTCGAGTTCTACAACTCATTCCTCTCATAAGGGTCGAGTTCTGCATCTTACTCCCCTCATTAGGCTCAAGTTCTATAACTAAATCCCCTTATCAGGGTCGAGTCTTATGACTTACTTCCCTCATCAGGGTCGAGTTCTATAACTAACTCCCTTTATCAGGGTCAAGTTCTACAACTTACTTCCATCATCAGGGTCGAGTTTTATAACTTACTCCCCTTATCAGGGTTGAGTTCTGCAACTTACTCCCCTCATCAGGGTCGAAAACATAAGATAATTCCCATCACTACATGATCGGACACGTTCAGCCCAATGGAATTTGTACCCAAGGGGGCTTATATATATATACTAGATTATCTTCAAAAAATAACGCATACAGTAAAAGTTAAAATGCAGATAAACGAAAAGCAACGATTACATAAAAGCCACAAAAGGGTAATCAAAAGTATAAATCTCAGAGGCGATAATCCTGTAAGAACAAGAAGTGTTTCTACATCTAGCCTTGAGATTTTGATGATAACTTCACATGTTATCTTAGAGAACAAATTGTATAAACCAATGGTTTCGTCTAGTGTGTAGCTGCTGCTATAATATTCTGACTCTTGTACAAGGCGTGTGAAATCATCATGTTATGAACATACACTCTGGTAGAAAACACATGGTTACGTGTTTTGTTGAAGTCAAGGTTCTGAACTGATCTTCTGCAACGCGTCTAAGGAACGTTAGTACAAGCAGTTCTGATCGTGACTTTGAGGTTAAACTTTGGAGGCCTTATAAAGCTTTACTTCTGTGTTACTAGTTCTAAATATTATAAAGATGAGGTTCTATTGAACAAGTTCTGATGATCTGAAGAAAAGCAAGTTCTTACAACCAAGTGCTGAAGACAAGGTTTTATGTGACAAGTTATGAATACTCCAAGACTTAGGTTCTAAGGCTTAAGAAAGATTCTTCTACAACAAGATTCAACGTTTAACATTCAAATATCTGAAGCCTCTAAAGATAAGAAGAAAAGTTTAAATGGTTAATGTGTGATGTTGTGCAAAAGGTATATAAAGTGTTTGTAACCTCTACCCTCTAGGGCGGCGTAAAGACAATCCTTTATAATGTATTGACAACCACTCTCATTGTGACCGTTGGGAACAAACAACTAGATTTACAACTATCTTTCTTTACTTAACGAATCTCTGTTTACAAGCTTAATATAAAAATATTATTCAAAGAAAAAGGTGAAAAGCTATCATTGAACAGTGACAGGATACATAAATATTATTTTATATGGTCTAAACTCTTACACCTTATTTTATCGATTGGGACTAACCGTTGGTGCAGGAAAAATCCTTTCTATCCTTACAACATCTCTATATGTCCAAGGCTATAAATGAAGATTGAAGATTCAAAGAAAAGTTGTCGTTTATCATTGGCCATTAAGCTTCATCCCGTGAAAGGAAAGCAGTGGATGCTGAAGATGTTAAAGCTACAATGCTACACATTCTGAAGACCACTAAAAGAAGAAAGAAAAGAAAGAAAGAAGATTTCAACAAGATGCCATTTAACTATCATCATATGTATCTTGGATGAAACAAAAGAAGCAAGTATTTGTTTATCGTAGCTTGCTCAAAGAAGAAGAAGACTACAAGATGTTATTCAAATTTCAATCACGTGCATCTTGGTAGATCTTAGAAGAAACAAGGAGTTGTTGCTCATAGCTTGCTCAACAAGAAGATGAAGAACAACACTACAAGATGCTACTCAAACTTCTGATCACATACATATTTGTAGAAAATTATAATGAACACTAGAGTTGTTGCTCTTAGAGTGTTTCTGTTCATATCTCTTCATGTAAATTGTTTTAACACTTGAGTTGTTGCTCAGAAAAGTGTTAAACAATATGTGCCCAAAACACTTGTGTAATCTTCTTAGAAGAAGCATTCATGTAAACACAAGATCACCATCAACTGTTGTTGATTAATTCCTTCGGAGACTTGGTGAAAGTCGGATCTCAAGAAGATAATGGTTGGTGGCTATTATAGGAAATCCTGATATGAGATCTTGTGGGATCAGATTCTGTTAGGTCAATGGTAGTATATCTCAAAGGGGACCAAGTGAAGGTCAGAATCTTGTGAGATCACTAATGGATATCATTGCAAGGAAATTCTGGTAGGGGATCTTAAGGGATTAGATTCTATTGGGTCAATGAACATTATATCCCGTTGGATACTGAACATGTCATTTAATGTTAGTCACCGACGGTTGTGTAGCGGTGAAAATCAGAGATCAAGCTATTAATTAACTTGACTCGCGAATAAGCAAGAGTCGCCACCGCGCTTTATTATTTCCAAGGAAAAAGGGAAAAGTGCAAAATAAAACCCATAAATATGCAAAGTATGAATAATACTAAAAAGTAAAAATACAATGCATCTAAAAGAGATCGAAGGTTCGGGGGTTGGTTATACAAAGGGAATGTACTAGCACCCTATGTATCTACAGTATACTATAGGAATCTTTTGAAATATCTATTTTTTGGTTAAAATTGGTTTGCTGGATAAATGAGTATGAAGATGACATTTTGAAAATGCAACGACCTAATGTCAAGGTTTTGGCTTAAAAAGGTGTAAATTCGAAAATAGGGTTTTAAAGATTTTAACTAATGGAAAACAAATATGAGTGACAAAATATAAAGACTCATAATGATATAAGGTCAACGAGACGATCCTTTCCCTTGGATTCAAACACAAAGATAATAATAAAATGAAGACCGGACAAGAACCATGCATCAGATAAAAATGGATAGTAACCATAGCCAAAGGATTAAAGAACCAATTTTAGGTTTTTTCTTTATTAAGTGGCTTATAACAAGCAAAAGAAAATAAGAAGCTTAAGTGAACAAAGAGAAGATAAATGCTCAATTGAGAAAAGAAAAAATGAATAAAGTAAAGAGAATAAAATGCTATGGATAATAAATGGCATAAAAGTAAAGAGAGGAAAATATAAAATGTGGAAATATAAATGACATTAAAGTAAAGTTAGTGAAATATAAAGTTAATAATCTGATTTAAGATAAGTGTAACTTCATATGAAGCATAGAATGTATATATCCATACATGTTAGAGAAATGACGCTTTGAAGTTCATTTTCTTATACATGTAGTACAATTAACAAACATGGGGGATCAAGACAAAGTCAAGGAAGATACATTATAACAAACTTATCATCAATCCCAAGTACCTTGAATGATCAAAGGACCATTTAGAGGTAGATTGGAAATGATGAAAGTTCATCAAATATCCGACAAACTTAGATGAACTAAAAAATATCAAATGCTTTCCAAATTGATCTAAATAAGAAAAATAAAAATAAAATAAATAAAGAAGAATAAGATGAAGTCTATAATAAAAGTAGTATAAATGTCATAACTTTTTCAAATTTTCATGAAATTAAAAAAATGAATAATGAAAATTTATCTACTCAATATCACGACAAAGGACCCATGCTCAAAATAAGTAAGTAAATAACAAAAAATTACAGAAAAAAATTAAAATTAAACAACAATAAATCATTTTTGCTTTTGGAGGTTCAAGGACACTTTTCAACTCTTGATTTTGAATCAATGAAGTTTCCTTCCAAAATGGTGATAATTATGGTACTAAATAAATAAAAAAAGAGTAAGAATACAATAGAGTTAAATAAAGAACAAGTATAATTGCCTACCTATTCAATAAATGGAAGAAATGACTTGAAAAAAAAGAAGAGAAAAAAAAGAAGAGAGTTTTGGCTTAGTTTAGTGAATGATTTATGGTATTGTTCCTACAAATGAAAGAAAGAAAGGTCTTATTTATATGGTGAATGATGTGGGAGTATTGATGTGGCAATCCATGTGACTTTATGAGAATGGTTCTTGGCCATTGATAAGTCCAAGTTGGCAATCCATGTGAAGTGTGAGAATGATTCTTGGCCAGTGATAAGTACAAGTTAGCAATCCATGTGAAGTATTTGTAATACTATTGTACCCCAAAATTTTCTCTCTCACTTATCAAGAATTTTCTCACAAGATCTCCTTTGGCTCAAGACTGCACTAGGGTTGATCAGCTCAAGACACCTCCTTAAGCACTGATGACCAAAATTAAGGTTTGATATTGCACAAGGATATTTGAACTTCCAATGCCCCATATGACTTTCATGGATCATTATGGACCCTCAAGATTACTCATGTCAAGTTTCAAGCTTTGGATCACACTTTTGCTCAATCAATTGAGCAGTTGACCTAAAAATCAGTTGTATTGAGGAAAAAGTCAACTATGGCCAATTTACAGTCAAACTTCACAATTTTTGATCCACATCAACATTTTAAACTCATATATATCATCCGATCAAGTTTGGACCATAATTCCTCAAGAAATTTGATTAAATCTTCAAAAGGACAAAATGGTCAAAATTAGGGTTTTGACTGGGAAAGGGCAATTTTTGATTTTTGACCTAGAAAATGATCAATTTGTTTAAGGCATGATCTCAAGAGTCCAATTGCATCATTTTGACCTAATGACATGGCTCAAAACATTGCTTAAGTCCAATGGATTGACAGATGAATTTTCAGTCAACTGATCAAAAGTCAACTATATACTGAAAAGTCAAACTTTGACTTTTTGGTCAAAATCAAATGTCAAAGATCACAATTTATCAAAGCATGCCAAAATATGAAAATTATTCATCAAGAAATCAAAAATTCAAGATTTCATTTTGAAAAGTTAAAATTTCTAAACTTAGAAATTTTTCTAAGTGTTGAAAATTTCTTATTTTTTCACAACTTTGAGCAAAATTTTCACCATGATGCAAGATGATTCAAAAGAAAATTTCAACATGAAAGTTGTAGATCTCCATGAAATATACAAAATTTCTTTACACAACTCTTTCAAAAGTGCTTAGATCTCAAGTTATAATTTTAAGAACACATGGTCATTAAACAAAACACTTTGTGAAAATTTGCCCTAATTTGGTCAGCATTTTGACCTAACTTCATGGCACTTTTTCATATAGTTCCAAGGGGAATTTTCAAAAGTAATTCAAATAAGGGTTGTAGAGAAAATTAAAAAATTTCCAAAATGTCCAAGAACTCCTTAAAATCATTTTTGAGTAGGGAGAATCGAAGAGATGAAGTTAGGGTTTTCACACTTGAATTATAAGTCATTTTGTGATGAACAAGATTCAAAATTCAAACTTATGTTGCATAAACTCTACTTTGCGGGCCTCAAACTTGTTAGGCACTCCATAATTAATTGCTTGCACAACTGTTAGAGGTCTCAATTCAAGCATTTAATGCAAGGCCATGCTTTATATCTATTTTGGGAAGAAAGTGCACAATGCCATTTTGATAAAGTAGCTTTTTGCACAAAACTTGTTCTCGAGCCTTGCAATTGCTTTCTTATGATGATACAAGTCCTATGTCTCAAGAGAAGCTTATCTAGACACTTACAATCACTCAGCCCATGCTTGTACTTCCTCTTGAAACTTGTTTTCCCACTTTTCTTGAAAATCAAGTAACATAGCAATTAGCTTGTAACTTGTACTTATGACTCTCAAAACCACTCAAGACCTTTTTCTTATACATACACAAGTCATTTGCCACAAATCCCACGCATGCTTGAGCCCTGAAAACACCAAGAACACAGAATCACCAAAAACACCTCAAAACTTTCCATTTCTGAGTTTTAAATCCAATCTCCAAATTTTCTCGTGCGTTTCTTGGACTTTTATTTTCAAAAGCTTCTAAATAACATACACAAACAATTCCAACACCTGCAACACCACTGTAACACCTCCATCATCATCCACCATTTTCAAAAACAGCACCTTGCACCTTGACTTGTCCAGAACTCCTCAGGCACTTTCAGCTCAAGCTAAGCATCACATTAGCTTCCTGGGAACTTGAGGAAGCTAATCCAATAATTGGAACTCACTAAAAGCTACTCAAACTTAAAACACGATACCCTCTTGCAAGGTAAGATATCTCAACTTTGAAATTTTCATACAAGCATCATTAATGGTTTATTTGTGAATGAAAAATGTAGATATCATTGCCCTAAAGCTAACCATGTCCATAGTTTTCATTTATATTGCTTGAGCTTAGAGAATTTTAAGATTGAAGTTTTTGAAATTTTTAGGGTTCAGATTAGGGCCATTAAAATTCATGCTTGTCTTTGATCTATAATTTTATTGCTTTGCATTTCTGAAATCATGGGGAAATTTGCTATAAGTTTCCTGTTTACATTTTTGCATTTTTGTTGAGAATTGAATAAGATACAGAGGTTCAGGCTGGGCGTGAGGTTGAAGATGAAGTTGGCCTCAGGAACATGTTTACCATATATATTTATGGTTTGATATTAATAAACGAATGTATAACTACCCCAGTGATAGAAGCGCGCGCCTGTGACTATAAAGACTTGGGTTCGAGCCCCGGTGGTACCCTTTTGGGATTTGTTTTTCATATTTCTCACATTTTCTGACCTTTTTTGGCAGCACTGGGCCTCATCCCCTTGGGCTTTATTTTTTTACTTCTGACTCCCTTGCTGGCTATTCACACCCCTTGCCCATTTTATTTTCTTTTTCTCATTTTTATTTATTTGTTTTCTTAAATATTTTAAAAATACAAAAAAAAATCAGAAAAAATATAAAAATATTAGATTTATATTTTGATATAGTTTATTTATTTTTTACACAAAAAAATTATTTTATTTAATCATACTTTATTTATTTTACTAATTGATTTGTAAATTTAATTAAAAAACAAGGTTTTATTTATTTTCTTTTACACAATTAAAATGTATTATTTTAAAAAATAAAAAGACCAAAAATATTTTATAATACTATAATTTATTTTTAAGACCAAAATACCAAAAATATTCTTCTTATAAACTTAATTAATTTTTTTAATCAATTAATAGATTAGGGTTTTATTTAAACTCTTTTCCTAGTAAATTTAGGTTTTACTTTTTACTAATTTAATTAATTATTTTTCTTTTAGTTAATTAGATTAAAACAAAACCCCTTTTCCCTAAAAAATCCAAACAAAACATCCATTTTCTTTACATTTACATTCTTGTATATTTATTCATTTTGTATATTATTTATTCAATTCTTGTACAAATTAAATATGGTTGTAATAGATAATTAGGTTTATTTTCTAGCAATCCGCATTTGTAATTTGTACACCCCCTCCCGCAAGTATTGTAATAGCGTAGTAATTTTAAATTCCGCAATTTATCGCTTTATATACAAATGCTAGTAATTAGGGTTTGTATAGAAAGACTAAAACCAATCAATTAGAAAACCCTAATCAAAGAGAAAAACAAGCATGAAAAACCATACACTTGCACACAAGCACCCTTAGGGTAAACTCCACTTGGTTGCCTTATAATATGGCCATATTATGCATGTGAGGTATCTTATCAAAAACAAGCAAAAATATAAGATCATAGTCCCTCGATGACACTATCTATGTTGCCTTTCAAATGATCTTAGTCCCTAAAAGAGAATGCTAAGATACCTTGCAACATTGCTAATCATAGTTATACGATGACCCACGCTCGTCCCGTTTACATCCAAAGATAGGGTTACTTACCAAATCAATGGTAAGATAACAATGTCAAAGGAAAGAGGAAATAAACATGAAATACTTTTGAGTAGGTAGATTACTCCTAGTTACTTGCTCAATTTCAAAATCAAAACCTCGTTGCTATTTTCAAAACAAACACCAACACTTTCAATACATCTTTCAAACTTGAAAACATTTTCAAAAGATCAACATCTTTGTATACATTCTTACGAACGAGAATCATTACAAAGTTTGCCTAAACAAAGGCCTCTTTACAAAATACTTTCAAAAACCACACAAAGCATAATTTCAAACAAAAGCAAGTTATCTAGCAAGTAACTAAGAGCCCATGGAAAACCATGGATGAAAAGGATGCTAATAGCTTTCCTTTTCATAATCTACCCCCGAACTCAAGAAATAATCTCAAAGGTATTTTCTATGCTTTTTCACCTTTCCTTTTGGATAAAAGAAAAGTCGGTGGCGACTTTTGCTAACCGCAACATTTGCGATCAAACACGAAATTCCCAAGTCAGTTCTTCCACTGTATCACATAACTGGCGACTCTGCTGGGGAAAATTCTAAAAGTGGGGTTACCTTAGGGTTAGATCACATTTACTTGCTTTCTTTGTTTGACTTGTATGCTTTACATATTGGTTCTTTGTTTGGGTTTGAATCCTCTACCCGGATTTGGGATACCTTATAGGTAAGTAGCAATACATTGTGGAAACTGTACGGGGTATACCGACATGGTCTAAGAAATAGCTATGTTAGTGTGACATATTTGTGGGTACCGGTAGCCCTTGAGTTAATCAAGGAGAATACGGGGCCACTGAGTGATGTCATGAAGCACTAATGAACTTTTAGAACCTTTACTTGACCAACTTGGCCTTTAGGACGCAGTAAGATGACCGAATTTGGTGAAATCCAAAGTTGGGAAATACTCGATACTACACTCATCGAGGTTTGGTTTTTTGGGATATTTCGGTCGCCATTAAATAGGCTTGCACTGAAACAATGACCAAAGAAACAAACCAGCTATATTGAGCTTCTTAGAACCCGGTTACTATTACTAGGATATGTTTTAAGCCAACTAAACTTCAAGAAGGTACTTACCTATAAAACTCCATGCAAGCCTAAGCCTAAGGACTTGTTTGCTTTGTTTGTGTATATTTACTTGTACATAACATCATGAACATCATAACATCATACTCATACTCACTAACCATTTCAAGGATTTCTAGGATTTATCTTTGTTTCTGTTTTGTAGGACATGGATTCTATTCGCAGGAAAACCATTAAAGTTAATCTTGTAAGGATCCCTCCACAACTTAAAGAGTTGGCATCAAGGATTCCTGAAAATTATCCATTCACCAAAAGACATGGTCGTCTCCTAAACTTGGTCACCTCCAACACTGATGAAGACATGATGAAGGTGCTCTTTCAGTTCTTTGATCCTTTACACCATTGCTTCACATTTCCCAATTATCAACTTGTGCAAACTTTGGAAGAATTCTCCCAACTCTTAAGGATTCTCATTCTCAATCAACTAACTTTTAAAAGTACGGAAAGATATCCAAAGCCAGAAGAGATTGCTCAAGCTCTACACTTGCAACCATCTGATATCACAACTAATTGGGAAACAAGGAGTGGTGTCAAGGGTTTCCTAGCAAAGTTCTTGTTTGAGAAAGCCCAAAATTGTTGGAACTCTTTTGATTTGAAAGCTTTTGAGGAAATTATGGCTCTCCTCATCTATAGGATGGTTTTGTTTCCAAATCCTGACCAACTCATAGATGTGAACACCGTCAAAATCTTCATGTCCCGCAACCCGATGCCTGCTTTGCTAGGGGACATCCTACGTTCTTTTCACACTCGCACTATGAGGAAAAGAGGTATCCTTATGTGTTGTACTCCTCTTTTGGAAAGATGGTTTATTTCGCATCTTCCCCAATCTGTATTGAAGAACGAGCAAGGTTCAAGGTGGTCATAAAGGTTGATGACGCTCAAACATTCATACATTCATTGGTGTTCCCGATCCATAGAGAATATTACTATTGTCGATCATTATGGAGAATTCCCTAATGTCCCTTTACTTAGCATTAGGGGAGGTATCACCTACAACCCCTGCTTAGCCTTAAGACAGTTTGGTTACGCCCGAAGGGGTGGCCCACATGAGATGCTCATTAAAGGTTTGGTATTTGACCACGAGAACAACGATCAAGGTCATCGCCA